>CM056495.1:46912848-47247381 GCA_029783415.1 Anisodus acutangulus | reverse complement strand
CATGGATTAAAGACTGCCTTGACCCTGGGAATATAAGAAATCGAAGTATTTAGGGATTCGACGCTTATCATCTGCCAAACTCAAAAGAAATGAGAAGCAGGTATACCCCTCTTTTTTTATTCATTCACGCCCCTATAAATACTATTGAACGTTTCTTGAATTGTGTCGACTTCCTAATATTAGCTTAGCATTTTGTACACGCGCATACATCAATCTTTCTCTTTATATTTTTGCCTATGCATCATTGCATCTGCTTGATGCTTTTAACGAAATCTTATTACTTCATCCAAAAAACAAAACATCACGTAGGATTTGCAATTATTAAGTACAAATACAAGATCTTCTGAACTCAATTTCTTCCATCTATAGGTGTTTCATTGCCTACTTCAAGTGCCAGTACAAATTCACAAAGAACTATGCACTAGTGAAAATTGAAATCACAGATCTACTCCAAAGAGAAAAACATGATTCTTTTAAAGAAATTTCTTCTTTCCGTCTAAAGTATTACAGAGTTTGTATATCATCTGTATAACCAGCAGTTAACTACAACAAAATAGTTGTTCTTCTGGACTTAAAATGAAGTAACAACAAAAGGAACTTTTGAACACCGAAAATTATAGGACGAAGGAAATGCTAGATCCTTCAAATAATAAGTATTACGAACAAAAAATTAATGATATCCTCACAAAATACATACAACAATTTAGTTTTATAACCTGATGGGAAAAATATATAAGAAAAAAAAGTGAGCAAAAGAGGAAATACTGAAATCAATCTTTCTCTTTGTATTTTTTCCTATGCATCTGTTTGATGCTTTTAATGAAATATTATCACTTCATCCAACAAAAAAGGAACCAATCACGTAGGATTTACAACCATTGAGTACAAATACAAGCTCTTCTGGTATGTTTCAGTCACCTACTTCGACTACCAGTACAAATCCACAACGAACAGCCAAATCACAGATGTAATCCAAGAGAAAAAAACATTAATCCTTTTTTTTAAAAGAATTTCCTCTTTTCGTTTAATGTATAACATAATCTGT
Organism: Anisodus acutangulus; assembly: GCA_029783415.1. Taxonomy (NCBI): domain Eukaryota; kingdom Viridiplantae; phylum Streptophyta; class Magnoliopsida; order Solanales; family Solanaceae; genus Anisodus; species Anisodus acutangulus. The sequence goes on along the minus strand of CM056495.1, from coordinate 47,246,336 downwards.
ATTTCATCTGCATAACAAACAGTTCAACTACAACAAATAGGACGATGGTGAAAGCATAAAGAAATCCTAGATCCTTCAATCCAACTCAAACAATCAGTATTACGAACGAAATTTAACGGAATCTTCGGGAAACAGATATTACTCCCTCCGTCTGTCTTAATTTCCTTTTTTATTTGTCCAAAAAAGAAGAGTATTTTTTTTCCATATTTAAAATTTTAAGAGTCCAAAATTTAAAAGACGCCACACATATTTAATTTAAGACTATAAAATTCAAAAGTCTTCATTTATTTTTTAAATTTCGTGTCAAGTCAAATTAATATACTTAAATTGAGACGGATGGAGTATAATTTAATTTTTACAGCCCGATAGCCAAATAAATAAATAATGAAAGTATATCGGAGTCTGTATGTCATCTGGATAACAAGCAGTTCAACTAGAGCAAATTTTTAAATAGTTGCTCTTCTGGACTTAAAATGAAGTAGAAACAAAGGAACTTTTGAACACAGAAAATTATAGGACGATGGAAAAAGCATAACGAAATGGGAGATCCTTCAGTGGAACTTTTGAAATTGTGTAATCGATTTCTAAGGCTGGCTAGTGGGCCCGGTCGGCCCGGTCCCGCCCCGACCCCTCCTAAAAATAAACGGTGTCGGGACTTGAAATCGGGACGGTACCTGGGCTTGTCCCACCCAGGACCGTACTGCCCCATACCCCGCCCCGACCCCGACCCTGACCCCCTCTTTGCAAAAATGACCGTTGCACAACGATCATTTTTTATTTTAGCCGTTGTGCAACGACCATTTCGAGCAGGGACGAAAGTCGGCCTTAGTGATCCGACAGTGCCGAGTGGAAGGGTCGTCGCTCAACGGATAAAAGCTACTCTAGGGATAACAGGTTGATCTTCCCCAAGAGCTCACATCGACGGGAAGGTTTGGCACCTTGATGTCGGCTCTTCGCCACCTGGGGCTGTAGTATGTTCCAAGGGTTGGGTTGTTCGCCCATTAAAGCGGTATGTGAGTTGGGTTCAGAAGATTGGTTCCGTAGAAAGACGAAAGTGGATGGATTTTACTTTATCATGAATCCATTGATTCTATATCACTTATTACTACTCCCTCTTTCACACTTTATGAGTGGGGTGGGAGGAAATGGAATTTTATTTTTTATTTCACAAATGGGCATGCTAGATCATATATCTATATACGGATAGATAGATCGACCGGTGGATTCTTTGGCTTATGTCATGTGCTCCAAACTTGAACTCAACTTCCTTTTATGACCAACATCCGTTTCTCACTCAAGAAACTGGTGAAAGTCTTTTCCCTTTGCTGCAACTTTCACAGTCCCACTCCTCCTCAGACCAGACTGGGATTACCTTCATACCTTCACCCCGATGTCCTGTCTTAAGGTTCCCCCGAGCTACTTTATTAAAGCAGACTTTTGCTCATCGCCTGCATCTTTAGTCGAAATCTATTTAATGTGAATATCTTCACTCTCAATAGTTACATGCAAGTCTATAGAACATAGAAAGGCGGGATGCCCATGACGTGTACGTTCGGATGAACCAAATTCTCATTGAATTTTATTTTTCCATTAGATAGGGCTCGCACATGTTCTGCAGTACCCCGTGAATACTCCTCCAGTATGAAAAGTTCTTAATGTTAATTGAGTACCCGGTTGTCCAATCGATTGACCTGCAATAATACCTACGGCTCCCACCCCATAAACCCCCTACCCTCTTAATATTTATTTTTAATCTCTAAGTTACTATATTTACACTTTAACCTAATTTTTCAACTATAAATACCTCATTTTTTTTCATTTTAATCTCACAAATCTTTCTACAACAATCTATCTAATCTCTCAACTCAATCTATCTCTCTACAAATCTACAATTACATTGCTTATTAAATATTTTACTTTATTTGCTCATTTGTATAATTGTATCAAAGTTCAATAATTGGGACTAAAGTTGGCAACTAGCTTGAGGATCATCCATCGAGCAAAGTTTCAATTTTCAACCTCGATTACAAGTCGACGTTACGTCGGCGTTTGGTGCCTTCGTTCCTTTGTTCCTTCTTTAAATTATTATTGTTACTTTATTTAATTATCGCACTTAATTTTATTAACTTTAATTATTTATTAGCATAATTAAAATGGAAGGATTAAGATGTGTGTTTAAGGGTAAGGGTGTTTCTTCTAGTAGGAGTACCAAGGGCAGAAGTACTTATTCTAGCCATCTTATTCCTAGACATGATGATTTGATTGATTACATTCATATAGATAAAACTAAATTTTTTAATGATATACCATTAGACGATGAGATATATTCTGCAACTCAACCAGACTTTAATTTAGAAGATAATCTAGATGACACACCCACTAATCTAGATGACACACCCACTAGTGCACCTCAAACTGAAATTGGAACACCTCATATTCCCCCTAGTATGAGACGAGGCTCCACACAATAAAAATTAAAATCAATTGCATGAGATTTTTTTAATAGGGACCAAGAGAATCAAGTAATTAGATGCAGAATTTGTAAAATTTTTTATAAATTTAAAATGGGAAAAGGTCAGGGTGGAACATGAGGTTTATTAAGACATGTACAAAGCTTTCACAGAGCTAGGTGGGATGAATACAAGGCTACAAAGTCGGGTGCGCCAATACGCTATCAGTCAGGACAAGGTTCACATAGTGTCCCAGACCAAGTACATGGTCAAATTAACCCGACGACGGGGGGGGATTTTAGGTCCTAATTACGATAAACATAGAGATAGGGAAGTAATAGCAAAATTAGTTGCGGTGGAGGGTTTGCCTTTTTCATTTCCTTTCTCCCTTGATTTTATTCAAGTTACCGAGTTTGATATTTTTGTTTTGCATGGTGTTGTACCATACCAAGCAGTTCTCAATGAAGAAGGACGTGAAGACTTGCTTAAATACTGGAGGGACAATGAGAAGACATTTCCGATAGTAGCAAAGATGGCCCGAGATGTGTTGAACAATCAAGCGTCATCAATAGTGTCTGAAAGCTTTTTTTCTGCCAGAAGATTTCAAATAGGAGAGCACAGACACTCATTAGCGGGAGACAACTTAGAGAGTGTAGTTTTATTCAGAGATTGGATACGAGTGGAGCGTAGAAGGTGCGGTCAACCGGAGATCAACGAAGAAGACGAAGAAAACTACAACGAAATCTTATCCGACGGAGCTGGAAGTGACGTCGAGCAATTTGATCAACAAATTCCAATTTCAACCGAAGAGCCACAAGACATTGTAAAGAAATTAGAAAAGGTGTTTATACATATGTGATTTTTTTAATTGCAATTTTACCATGTAATTTACAACTTTCAACACCACAAAGTTGCAATTTTGAAATTGTATAACAAAAAAATCATATTTCTATTAAATAATATAAGAGTCACAAAAATAACTTTGGAATATTTTTATTACACTATCTTGTTCAATTATTGAAGTGTTTATATATGTTATTTTTTAAAATTAAGTGTCAAAAAATAAAAAACTGAAAAACCTGATCCCACCCCGACCCCGCCCCGCCCCGCGAAGATTGGTCCCTCTTTTTTTTTATAGGACTGGGAACGGGACAGAACATCAGCGAATCCCACCAGTCACGCCGGAGGACCGGTCCCTCCCTCCCCAGTCCCATCGAGTCCCGTCCCGCCTAGACTCACCCCGCCCAGTTGGACACCCCTATCGATTTCAGCTATAATTACGGAAATCAAATATACACTTAAACTAATACAAAATATTACTACCATAACTACAGATATACAAGATCACTAATGATATCAAAAGAATATATTGTGTATATTCTATCACACCCCCATAGTCATAGCGGGCGATTGTCGTACGCTAAGACTGTCCCTAAAATCTTCAAACAAAATATATTGTGTACAAGATAACGTGAAGAGACATGCAAGACACAAACTTGTCCACGAGCTACCTTTTCGGGAACAAAGTGAATATCCATCTCGATATGTTTCGTGCGCTGATGTTGTATAGGATTCTCCGAGAGATATATCGCACTAACATTATCGCAGTAGACCAAAGTAGCTTTTTGAATAGGAAAGTGAAGCTCTAAGAAGAGGTTACGCAACCAACAGGACTCAGACACCACATTGGCGATCCCTCGATATTCGGCGCTAGAGCGCGACAAAGTAGTCTGGCGTCTAGCCGATCAAGAGACCAAGTTATCACCAAGAAATATAAAATAACCAGATGTCGAATGTCTGGTATATGTACATCCATCCCAATCAATATCTATATATGACATAAGAGTAGATACCGATGATGGATATAAGTGTAACCATAATCAAGAGTGCCCTGAATGTAGCGCACAATGCGTTTGAGAGTGTGCATGTGTTCTTCCATCGGATCATCCATGAATAAACATACCTGCTGCACTGCATAAGTAATATCGGGCCTCGTAAATGTGAGATATTGAAGAGCCCACGCAAGACTACGATAGTGAGAAGGATCCTCGTATGGTGTGCTAGAAGTAGCACTCAACTTTGCTTTAGTGTCAACCGAAGTGAGAGATGAATTCAGGCTGACATGCCAGCCCGTTCAATGACATCAGTTGCATACTTCCTCTGAGATAGAAATAGACCACATTCATGACGAGTGACAGTTATACCAAAAAAATAACTCAATGGCCCCAAGTCTTTCATAACAAATTCTGAGCTGAGAAGAGATATGATAGACTTACACAGTTTATCAGGGAAAACAATCAATATAATATCATCCATATATAACAGAATGTAGGCCATAGAAGTACCGTGATGGTAGATGAACAGAGAATGATCAGATCTGCTGTGAGAAAACCCAAGAGTAGACACATAATCTGCAAATCGTTTGTACCAGGCCCGAGGAGCCTGTTTTAGCCCATACAAGATTTCTTTAGCAAACACACGTGATTAGGATGAGTGGGGTCCCTAAAACCCAAGGCGCATGTATACAATTTCCTTGAGTTCGTCGTGTAAGAACGCATTGTTCACATCCAGCTGATGAATGGGACATGTTTTTGAGAGAGTTAGACTGAAAACAATGCGAATAGTTGCCGGTTTGACCACCGGACTAAATGTCTCTCCACAATCCATGCCAACCTATTAAGTTTTGGCAGCACCTACAAGACGGACCTTATGCCTCTCAAACTAACTAGCAGATATTTCCTTATGAGTAAAAATCTACATAGAACGAATCACATTAACACCAGGTGGACGGGGCACCAACTCCCACGTCTTATTTTCAATAAGAGTATTATATTTATCATCCATGACCATTTTCCAATTCGGGTCACGAAGAGCAGACACGAAGTTACATGATAGGGGTGATCTAGTGCCATTAGAGTTGAGATTAAATTGTCATTTTGGTCTAAAAATACTCTGTTGGCTACGAGTAACGGGCCCTTCTCCCAGAATAGAAGTGGCCTGGATCTAGGTTGGTGTAGTGGTGTCGGTATCGATTTTGGTTGGGAGGACTTAGGTTGGCTGGTGGCTGGAATTATTTGGGCCAGCATGCCCAGAACTGTGGACCGAGAGTATTTTGGCCAGCATGTAATGGGCTTGCTAGTAGAAAATGTGGATGAGGGAGTGATGGGCCAGTAGGTAGTGGGTCTGATTGTGTCTGCTGGTCTAGGTTCCGAGGTGTGGGCTGGATCAAATGGTGGACCACATACTGTGATAGCCCATCATCCAAAAATTCATAAGACTTGGACGCGGAATTATGCAACTTAGCAAATGGAAATTGGATTTCATAAAAAATGACATGGCTACTAATGATGATTTTTTAAAGGATAAATCATAACATTTGTAACCAAGATGATTAGATGGGTAACCCAAAAAACACACAAGCGGTAGAGCGGGCTTGGGGTTTGTTAATGGTAGTAGAGGGAATAAAGAATAACATAAACACCCTAAGATGAGAATACGAATGGTATTTTTGATAATGAATTTTGAGTGGGGATTGGTATGCTAATCCTTTGCTAGGGAGTATGTTAAGAAGGTAAGTTGTCATTTGTAATGCATGATGTCAAAATGAAGGTGGTAATGATGCATGTGCTAGTAATGTACGAACAATATTATTAATGATGCGGATTTTTCTCTCGGCTTTCCCATTTTGTGATGATGTATGTGGACATGAAAATCGAAAAGATATACCATTAACCTTACAAAATTCTCTAAATAACCCATTATCAAATTCTATTCCATTATCACATTGAATGTTCTTAATTTCTCGATCAAATTGAGTACGGATGAATGCTCTAAATGATAGGAATATAGAATAAACCTGAGACTTTTTAGATAATGAAAATGTCCACAAAAAATTAGAATAATCATCCAACAACAAAATATAATAACGGTGGCCCAAAGAGCTCAAAATGGGAGACGTCCAAAGATGACTATGAATAATATCAAATGGCAACATAGTACTTGAATTTGAGGCAAAATGGCAATTTAACATGTTTTTCAAGCGGACAAGAAGGACAAACATTAGCATTACGAGTGTTATTACACTCAATAAATTTATTATTTTTAAGAGAGGAAAAAACATACGCTCCCGGATGACCCAAACGTGCATGCCATAAGGAAGGTGCTAAAACGGCAAACGTTGATGGTGTGGCTTGTTTTGTGGTGATGGGATAGAGCTCACCCCGACTATCACATCTCATTAGATGTATCTCCATCCAAAAATCCTTCACAGAAAATTCAAATGGATCAAATTCAACAGAAACCGAGTTATCGGTTGTAAATTTCCGAACATACAACAAATTTTTAATTAATTGAAGAGCATGAAGGACATTTTTCAAGGCTAAAGACGGGTTTGGGGAGACAAATTTCTGTGACCATAACCACAAATTGGAATTGAATGACCATTACCAATAATTATGCCATGCGTTTTGCTCAAATTAAAATAAGACAAGAGATTACCTTGCGCGGATGTCATATGAGAAGTGACACCGATGTCCATGTACCAATTCACATTAGAAGGATTTATCCCAAGTGTATGCATTGCCGCCTCGATATCCATGTGGGTCGGAGAGACTGTTGGCCCACAACAGCGCAAACATGTTGTGGCCGAGGCCCAAGCAGGCCAGGCTGCTGCCAGGACGAATGATTTTGAGGCCCATTCTAGGCTTGCTGCTGCTGCCGTCTATTGGGCTGTCCTAGTTTTGTGTAGGTAGGGGCATGGCGGCATGGGCCACTGCCCACTGGCCCAAGACAGGCCCCATAGCCACTGCCCACTAGTCCAAGGAAGGCCCCATGACCACTGCCCACTATCCCAAGCCTGCTACTAGGGGTACTGTGGCTCGACCTCCTGCTAGCTGCCACTGCCGCCATCGTTGCCACCACCCTTGCCACCGTCACAGTTTTTGCCATGGTTTTGACCCTTTTGCCACCCCCGTTGTTACGGGTTTGACCATAAATTTCAGAGAATGATTGAGAGTCATCGGTTTCTCGGGACGTGGCCACCATCATGGCGGATTGGGCTCCGGTTGCGGCCTTTTTAGCCAATCTGCTTCTTCTAGGGTGAGCATGGAACGCGATGTGTAGAACGGTAAGATATGATTGCTTTGGCGAAGAAGAGTCCCAACCCCATTATACACCTCGGAGAGGCCCGCAACCATCTGAAGAACGAAACGATCATTTGTGACGGGCGCGCCGACGTTCTTGAGTTGATCCGACAATTCCTTGAGCCTTTGACAATATGTGGAGGCATTCGGAAAATCCTCCATAGTTGTGTGTGAGAATTCTTGCGCAAGGGTTACGACACGAGAATTTTTGTTATCTTGGAATATATCACGTAACATATTCCAAGCTTCCATAGCCGTAGTGTCGGGTTCGATAATTCTGTGTAAGAGATCCGTTGAGATGGTGGAATAAATCTATTGGAGGACTATAGCATCAAGAGTCATCCATAACTCTATTTCATCATCGGTGGAAGACATCTTCTCCTTGTCTTTTTCTGGTTTGACGATGTGATGGAGGACTCTATGAGACCTTGCGTGAATTTTATAAAATATCCGCCCACATCGCGTATTGGGCGTTCTCCATTTCAAGGACGATAGGAATGTTGTTCTTGATGTTGGAGACTGCACGAGCAGGATTAAAAGGTATTCTTTGTGTTAGACATGATTGATGAACACGAATAGAATTAGGGTGGCGGAAAAAAATTGGCGAAGGGAGGCCGAGAAGGAGGTAGGGCGACGGAAGAATGGAGAAGAGAAAAAATATTGCCCTAGACTGCTGATACCATGAAAGAGAATAATCCCTTGCTGAATTCATTAATGTAATTGGCTTGTATACATGATATACAATAGTCATCCTAGGCTATAATTACGAAAATCAAATATACACTTAACTAATATAAAAGATTACGACCATAACTACAGATATACAAGATCACTAATGATATTAAAAGAATATATTGGGTATATTCTATCTCTTTCGATTGTTTAGTGGCGAGACTATATATTTGAAGTTTCAGAAAGGTGTTATCATTAGCTTTTAGAATTACAAAGTGTGTTTTCTCTTTTATTATTGTATCGACATAGTACTAACTGTAGTTATTTATGGTATTCAATTTCTAAATGCTGATAAATTTGCAATTATATGTGCTATTCCATTTCTAAATGGTGACAAAAAAAAATGATTGCATAAAATTTTGTTATTCTTTTTTCTACATAGTCTATCTTTAGATCATGACTTCACAAATAGAACTTCTATCTTTAAGGTTACTTACGGGAAAAAAGATATAATTAGCCATCTGGGTGAAACTATTGACACCGGATGACCCAAGAATCTTAAAAGTTATTTTTAGCCTTTTCAAAATAATTTCATTTTATAGGTATTTTTCAACTAATTTCAGCATTTGTATAGATATTGTATATTGTATAGAATATGCATCACTACTGTATATGTATAGAAAATTTATCATATGTATTAAAAATATATCTCATTATTGTATAGAATTTGTATCCCTATAGTATATGTATATGTATGCCTACGGTTTATGCATAGAAAATGTTTCATTATTGTATAATTTATTTCTAATAAATGTATAATCAACACATAATCAATATAATAATATATATACACTAATGATACACTATTTACACAAACAAGGATTATCATAGAAAAAATGGAGTCCGCCGAAAAAAATTTCCCGCTAGATTTGTATCAATATGATGATTTTACTATAGAGTTTGATATTATTTCTTTAGTTTTTCACCCATGTAAAATTGTTTTTCTCGTACGGAACCCTGAAGCGCGGATTCCAGAACCATCAACTAATCGACGCTGGCACCGTCATCTTCATAGACGAGTACACAATGGTGGAGATCGGTCCAGGCCGAGATCTACAAGGGGAATAGATGACAAAGCAACGATGTAGCCGAAGAGATCAAAGCCGCCGAAGACGCTTGGCCTGCTGGATGATATGGAAGAGATCATCGCCGTCGAAGACGGCGGAGATGGAAAAACAACAATGTTGACGAAGAGACAGCAATAAAGAAGACACATATGCTCAATTGTCGGCATCGTCTGAAAAGTGGGAGAAAGAGGGTATAGTGAAATTTTAGATTTTGGCTACAATTTGTCTTTAGTTTAAGTCTGAGGACTATTTCAGGGCATTATCTTAAAATGGGGTCTTTTTGAATCTTTTCTTTTTGCTAAAGGCCACACCATATCTTTTTTCCTTACTTATTTATATTTGATTTTTTATTAAAATTATTTATAACAATGATTATTTAGTCATGCTATTTTGATGGCGAACGGCGGGCTAATTAACTAGTTAAATTATGTCCTTGAAGATTGAGTTAAACAAGTGATATAAGATAGAATTGTGACCATTTTTTTCATGCCAATGTGAGTTATTTACGTTGTCGGTTTTAAGTTTAGATAAAGGAGGAGAGTCATCGTAGGTTTATAGTCAGCATAAAATTATTTAATTTATGATGAATCATAAAAATACAAATGTAGGCCGTGAGGATTTATATAGATGACCCAACCTATTTAAAATTAAAAAATAATTGTGATTGTTGTTGAAAACTACACAATGAAAAACAAGGCATGCATTTTCTTGCCCCAGAGTATGTAAGAGTGAACAAACTTACCTCTTTTTACAAGGAAGTTACGACCACTATATGTTGCAACTCTAATCATATTCAATTGCTATAATACATTCGTCTCCTTAGATCAATTGTCTAATTCAAGTTTTTATTTTTAAGTGTATGTCGCCATGGATTACTTATTGTTATACGTTAAACACACTATATTTTAAATGAATAATTTGCATTTACTTTTGAATGGATATAAAAGAAAGCATTAAAACTTAAATTATTTATTATTTGTTGCGGTAACATATGACAATGTGAATTGAGACATATTTAGAAAGAAGACAATAAGAAGATGGATTGGTTAAACAAAGTATCCGTTATGCTCCTGACTTAATCATGCTACTTACCTTCTGTGGGGAAAGAAGAAGTGCACTTTGCATCTCAATTCTGCCCGAGAAAAAGTGCAAAGCATGATGAGAGTAGACGAGAAAATGGCAAGTGTTAGGCTTACAAGGTGGTGACAAAAGCGCGCTAAAGAGAGGACGGAAGGAGTGCAAGTCCAAAACTAAAATAAAAACTACTCCTCATTTTACGTGATAAATATTTGATTGGATATAAAATATAAAAAAAAGCTTTTGACACATAAATTAATTTTATACAAGTGTCAAAATTATTCTTATTACAAATAATTAAATGGGTATTAATTTATGAAAGCTTCATATTTTTTTTATTTTTTCTTTTGATAAACGAATGGATTGTATAACAAGTGAATTCAAATAAATCATGTTGGATAATATTGCAATACTAACTTTAAACTATTTTAATTAGAAAATATATCTCTATTTAAGCATTAATAGCTAAAGCATCGGAAATTCAGAAAGCCCTTCGGGCAGCTGTGAAGTATAGTTGAAAGAAAATACATATTTTACAGATTAAACAATAATAATTCGATTATTTTTATCAAAGTAAGCCATTATTTACATCAATTCATCAAAATAATATATTTTTAAAACAATTTATAGAATTAGAATAAACACATTCCTCAATAACGTATTAGACATTATTTTATTTTAAAAAATTCAACTGACAAAGAAGCTAATGATTAACGGCGTTAAAGGGTAATTCGTTACTGTGAGTAACGTTTTATGGTTAATACGCAACTGAGAGTGACGAATCTAAGAATCCAGGCACGGAAAACCTTGTACGCAATATGACATTGATTGATTTTAAAGTTGTAACTTTAGGCTAAAACGTAACTGAAAGTAGTATTTCTTCAGAATTCTGCACGAATAATCTAATCCTTCAAATTGGGAATCTTCTTAATATTTACCTATAAAACATTAAAACTTTACACACAATAACTCCAAATTGTCACAGCCCATTTCAACTTTGCTTTGCTGCTTTAATACATTTTTTCCAAGTCCTTTTCTAAGTCTTTTTTGTCAAGTAGAACGTGATCAGCTCAAGCCTAGCGTAATTTATCCATATGGGAGTTCTTACATGTACATGCATAATTACATAGTCTTCAAAATTCAGAAAATATATAATAGAGATATTTAGTTACAAATCGAATTAATTTATTGAAAATCTTATCAAAATCAATATTGTTACTTCCGCAAGCATTGACATTATAAAGATTTCTACAAGTGTTTTTATAGTATTTTTTTTATTGATGTAACTGTCTCAAATAGCATAATCATGTGCAAATTAGGTAGGATTTTATTTGCAAAAATTGAAAAGTTATATTTGCTTAATAATTAATTCAGACTATATTAGTATTGGTGAACCTATATCGATTTAGTTTTTGAAAAAAAAATGATTCATAGAAGAAAAAAATAAGAGGCGAAGAAAAAACCCCCATTTTATAGCGCATGGGGAACACAAGTTTGATCGAGGATTGGAGAGGAGAGGTGGAGGAAAGGGAAAACAACAATCACATTCCATCTAACATTTCGATTTTAAACGGAACATTGTTAAAAAAGGCAATAATTTCAATTACATTACATTTACAAAAAAAAAAATGAATCTAATTGATAACCATATCACTACAATAAATAGTATGTCAGATTGGTCAAAATATTTATAAATAATTGTCCAAATACAGTTAACAACATTATTTTCATACTACAAACAAGTAAATATATCAATTAATCCTCATAATTGCATATAAATCTGTTAAGATATTTTTTCTTTACAATTAGCTATATATACATCTCTCTATTTCATCCCTCAAATCACACCGTTATTAAATATTCTTTCGAGTAAAATTCTCTCTTTCATCTTTCTTGTTGAGAAAAAATGATTTCTTTTATGAAATGAACAACTATTGTGATACTTTACCTGCCCCCAATCAATATTGTTCAAATAGCGGTATGTTGCCTTTCAATAGTAAATTTTTTATTTTTTAGTATTTTGTATAAAAAGAATTAAGATGCACCCGTTAAAAGTACTTAGATCGTTATATAATTTTTCGGAGAAGATTTTTAGAGAATTTTTAATATAAAAATATATAAATTTTCTTAAAAACAACAACATGATTTTCTTGGATGTGTTTTTGTCTTTTAAAAGAAAATGATTGACGGAAGGTCGATTCACTCCTTGAAAAAAATTAAGAGTACTTTAGGGTAGTTATTAAAACAATATAAAGATGTCAAAATTCTAGATAATTTGATATAAAAACAGAACCATTTTATACTTTTAAATTTTTGATAATTACTTTATACTTCTTATGCATCTTTTACCGGCTCAACAAATTCATAAAAATGATATTAGTAATTGAGTGTCAATACCCTCTGAAGTATCAATTCATCCATTGGAGAATATCTCGAGGAATACAACAAAAGTATTATAATTTGATTTCATTCATTTTTCTGTTTGGTACTTATTAAACTCTTTAATTTATTATCTTTCGCATATATTTTAACTCCTTATCTAAAGCTTAATTCTTTTTTTGAATAAGAAAAAATACATGAATCCCGGATATTTCTATATACTTTGGGCATTAGAATGGAATTTTCTCTCTCTCCCATTTTTTGGTTTAATTTATTTTATAGAAAACAATTTAGAGGGAAAAATTGTGTATAAATTTTTTATTTTGACAGATTTTATCAATATCTTTATGCCTTAATTTGGATTTTGTTTTCCGATTTGAATTAATTTTTTTAGACACATTCAATCTTTTATATATATATATAATCCTCATAGCCCAAACACATACATTTTTCTATAAAATTCTCATATAAAAAAAGATTTTATATACATTAAAAATATTGAATGTATATAAAATCTTATTTTTTAAATCAAATCGGAAACAAAACCCAAATTAAGGCATAAAGATATTGATAAAATCTATCAAAATAAAAATTTGATACACAATTTTCCTCTAAATTGTTTTTTATAAAATAAATTAACCGATGGGAGAGAAAAATCCCATTAATACCCAGGATTCATGTATTTTTGCTTATTAAAAAAATCAAGCTTTAGATAAGGAGTTAAAATATATACCAAAGATAATAAATTAAATGGTTTAATAAAGTACCAAACATAAAAAAGAAATGAAATTAAATTATAATACTCTTACTGTTGTCCTCGAGATATTCTCCATCGGATGAATTGATACTGCAGAAGGTATTGACATTCATTTACTAATATCATTTCTATGAATTTGTTGAGCCTGTAAAAGATGCATACGAAGCATAAAGTAATTATAAAAAATTTAAAGGTATAAAATGGTTCTGTTTTGATATCAATTTCTCTAGAATTTTGACATCTTTATATTTTTTTAATAGCTATCCTAAAGTACTCTTAAATGTTTTAAAGGTGTGAATCGATGTTTCGTCAGTCATTTTCTTTTAAAAAACAAAAACACATCTAAGAAAATCATTTTTTCCAAGAAATGTTTTATATTTTTATATTAAAAATTCTCCAAAAATCTTCTACGAAAAATTATATAAAAGATATAAGTACTTTTAACAAGTGCAGCTTAATTCTTTTTATACAAAATACTAAAAAATAAAAGTTTTCTTATTGAAAGACAACATACTTCTATTTGAACAATATTGATTGGAGGCACGTAAGCTATTATTTCACGGTAGTTGTTAATTTCACAGTAGTTATTAATTTCATAAAAAAATATTTTTTCTCAACACGCAAGATGAAAGAGAGAATTTTACTCGAAAGAATATTGAATAAAGGTGTGGTTTGAGGGATGAAATAGAGAGATGTATATAGTTAATTGTAAAGAAAAAAGTATCTTAACAGATTTATATGGAATTATGAGAATTAATGGACGTATTTACCTCTTTTAAGTATGAAAATAATGTCATTCACTGTATTTGAACAATTTTTATAAATATTTTGACCAATCTGAAATACTATTTATTTGTAGTGATATGGTTATCAATTAGATTCTTTTTTCTTTTTTGTAATTGTGATGTAATTGAAACTATTGTAGGTTCACCATTACTAACATAGTCTGAATTAATTATTAAGAAAATATAACTTTTCATTTTTTGCAAATACAATCCTACCTAATTTGCACATGATTATGCTATTTGAGACAGTTACATCATTAAAAAAAAAAATACTATAAGAAGCACTTGTAGAAATCCTTATAATGTGAATGCTTGCGAAAGTAACCATATTGATTGTGATGAGCTTTTCAATAAATTAATTTGATTTGTAATTAAAATATCCCTATTATATATTTTTTGAATTTTTGAAGAGTATGTAACGATGCATGTACAAGTAAAAACTCCCATATGGATAAGTTACGCTAGGCTTGAGCTGATCACGTTCTACTTGACAAAAAAGACTTGCAAAAAAAAGACTCGGAAAAATGTATTAAAGCAGCAAAGCAAATTTGAAATGGGCTGTGACGGTTTGGAGTTATTGTGTGACACGTGTTAACATTTTATAGGTAAATTATTAAGAAGATTCTCAATTTGTAGGATTCGATTACCCCTGAATTTTGAGAAAATGTTACTGTCAGTTACGTTTTAGTCTAAAATCGTAACTCAGAGTTACGACTTTAAAATCAATCAATGTCAGATTGCGTAAAAGAAAAAGATTTTCCGTGCCCGAATTCTTAGAGTCGTTACTCTTAGTTACGTATTAACCATAAAACGTTACTCATAGTAATAACCACTAGCTTTTTTGCCAGTTGAATTTCTTGAATAAAATAATGTCTAATACGTTATTAAGGAATACGCTAGTTATGTAATTTTAAAAAAAAACATATTATTTTGATAAATTGATTTAAATAATAATTTACTTTAGTAAAAAATTCTAATAATTCAAATGCTCAATAGAAGAATAGCTTCTTCATGGGATGTGTATATATTGTGGGTAGATATTTGACATCCCAGACATTTGGAATTTTGATATAACTCCTCAAATGTTACACGTTGTAATGTATTGTCATCACCATAAATTATTAGGTTTATACATAAAAGAAATTTTGAGTTATCCATAATTTATAACTTTCATACCTAAATTATAAAGTATTGATATCATCTCCAGAATTACAATATTCACTATTTATTACCCCTAGACGAGATTAAGTTGATGTTTGCATTTCATGCAGCATACAGTGTTACTTAAGTCAACTGGTATGATGCGTGGTATTTTTACCAATCAAATTTCAACGCACACCTAAATTATGGAATTTTTCACTACCCCTGATCTTTAATTTTTGCTATTTACTACCCCATCAAACGGGGAAAATGAAAATTAAATTTAACATTTTAAAACTATTGATCTTCTTCAATTAATTGTCCAACTTCAAATCCTAAGCAAATTTCTATGCAAAGGGTGGGGGTGGGGGTGGGGGTGGGATTTTTAAAATTTTTGTAAGAACAAGGGCTTTTTTTAATTATAAATTTGGGCTTATTTAAGAATTTTTGAAATCATTGCATGTTTCTACTTTTAATATTTCCAACTTTTTTTTCTTTAATTAGGTGTTAGTTTTGTTTCTAAAAGGGTTTTATCTATGTAATATTATCGTTCAGAGGGATAATAGCAATATTTTATAATTTAAATATGAAAATTATAAAAATGTGAATAGTAATTTACGGGGTATTTTTATTTATTAACACTAAAATATTTATCAAGCGTTGAAAGTATCAAACAAGTATCTCTAAGAGAACTACTTCCGCGAGCAAATGGGAATTTAATTAGGATTTAAACTCTTTAAATATCCATGTTGATCCCAAACAACAAAAACTAAACAAATTCAGTTCTACCATAATTATGATCCAAATAGGATTACATAAAATAATTATCCTTAATCCCATTTAATATTAGATTTAGAGAGTCCTCAATTACAAAGTTATTATAAAATCTTACTACTTACTCCTCTCATTCATCCACCTTTCTTCTTCTTCTTCTTCTTCTTCTTTCTTTCACTATTTCTAGGGTTTTTTTAATTCAATTTATTTTCCTCTCAATTAAATTCAAGAGATGGAGAATGAACAAAAAGAGGAACATGGGGTTTGTTATTATGCATCAATGTTACTATGGAGAATATTAATGGCACTTTTAAGTGTAACATTCTCAGCTTTCTTTGTGAATTTCTTGATTAAAATATTTGTGAAGTTGCATTCAGGGAAATCAATTGGAGGCAGGGATAAATTTAACATATTTTTAGCTCTATCATTCGCCATTATTTTTATATCCCTAACTTGTTTCTTTTTGTTATTATGTTTTCTTGAATTGAAAAATATGTTTGGAGCACTTAGGGTTAGGTGGACACCACAAGAGATTAATTTTACAACATTATCTGATCAACTTGCTGAAGAACAGTGGCAAAGGAGGGCTTAGAAAATCAGATGAGATTTTAATCTCTTTTTTTTTGGGTCATAGTTATCTGAAGTTTGTTTCACGTAACAAATTTTTTTTCTGCAAATTGTGTTAGAATTTAGTGATATTTAGTTTTCCTTTTGAATTTAAAGGTATTTAGTTTATTCCATCCTAATTTCAAATTTAGATTTTCATGGATCACGTTTATAGACTAAAAGTGATAAAGATCCGAATTTATCTCATCATAATTGGAAGGTAT
Organism: Anisodus acutangulus; assembly: GCA_029783415.1. NCBI lineage: Eukaryota > Viridiplantae > Streptophyta > Magnoliopsida > Solanales > Solanaceae > Anisodus > Anisodus acutangulus. The sequence continues at coordinate 47,229,204 of CM056495.1, read as the reverse complement.
TTTCAGTTGTTTGGGTGGGATCTCAATCTCCACTCTGCTAATCACTCCCGGTTTCCCTGACACCGACTGAAATGAATACATAACGCTTTTGTATTATATATATATTATCAGTTAACACTTTTGTGCTTAATTCTTTTTAATAGTTTCAAAAGATACATATTTAAAACTTCTTAGCCCAAGGGTTATTCTTGGTACACTTAAATATAAGCTAGTTAACATTGTTCCTTTCAATTTCTTGTCGAAGAAATTAACCTCTAGCCTCTATCGCAACACTCGGTATTTGTTAATTAAATTTTATTAAAAGGTAAAGTTATCCAATAAAATCAGTAAAAATCACCATTTGGTCAAAAATCAAGATATCAAACCATATCACTCCTTTGATAATATACTTTTTATAATGATAAAGCGGTTTGGTTTATAAAAAGAACCGTGTAATAGTCCTACCTATTAGTGACATTGTCCGTTTTGAGCCCAGAAAATGCGTCACTAAAATTTAAGGATTCCTTGCTTATATATTGAGAATCTCTCTCGTATTTTGTCGATTTGTAATTTACCTAGGGTGTTACATACATCCCCTTAGGGGTCTCAAATTTAAAGTCCTCACTCGGATTTACCCCATCATCTTAGAGATATGAAATTTACCTAGACTCAGTTTAATGTTGAGGTTTTTCTTTCCATCGCCCAAAATTGCATGCGAAGAGGCTTAACAGCCTATCCACTAATTATATGGTTTTGCCGGCTATATCACGTACTTCATTGTTTTATCTGCAACTGTTTATTTTTACTAGTACTTGTATTCCCGCAGGGAGGAAAATAACTTAGCTTCATATTTGGACTAAAAAGAATGTAAATTCAAGTTAAAAAGATATTGATAGTTTATTTTAATAAATTTATCACTTGAAGGAAAAGATGCATGAGAGTTTCTGTAACTGATGATATGTTTTAACTCATCAAGTTCCATAGAATACATGTACAACACTAGTGGTTTTCCACTGACCAGAAGAATACATGTACAAATATCAACTACCAATTCTAAGCCGGACTTTGAAGATCATCAGGTTGCCACATCTGAATAAAAATAATCCCACTGGCGGCCAATAATCAAGAATCGACCAATTATCTAGCATAAATAGTCTTGGCACAACTGTGTAAGGCAGGTCAGATTGCCGAGACCCTCCAGTGCCAGCTCATCAAAACATGGAATCATCCACCTTACCATGAATCAGATCAGCAACCAACTACCTGGAAGATATGGATACTAGCTCAAAATATAAATTTCTCTGCTGCTAGTTGATGGTCATAGGTTCACGAGGTAGTGCTACACGACCCTGTCAATCTCCTAATTATTAGCGAATATTCTCTGAATATTCTCTGTCTATTTTGTAATTATGATAGATGTATATTTAAGATAACTTAAGATTCTAATTATATTAGGAATCAACCTTTGTAAGGTAAGTTAGGATTCGTATCATATTAGGAATCAACATTTGTACAGCTATATATATTGTGAATAACGAAATGAATCCTTAAGGGAAATTATTCTATCTTTCATGGTATCAAGAGCCTAAAACCTAAACCCCACTCTTCTCCCCTCTCTTCCTCATTCTCAGCCACAACCAGAAATTTCTTTTCTCGGCCAAGGCAACCAGAATTTTCCCTTCAACAATGTCTTCCCCCACAAATTCCGATTCATCCACTGGCACACTTGACAACCCCTCTCAACGTTCAATATCTTCTTTTCATCCGGCATTCGCCGTTAACAACATCAAGAATTTTATCCCTATAATTCTTGATCAAGAAGACTGTTAATATTCCATGTGGATGGAACTATTCTACATTCATGCATGTGCATACAACATGCTTGATCATATTGACGAATCTGTTCCTCGTCCCACCGATGTTACAGACTCAATCTGGCATCGTCTTGACGCCATCGTCAAACAATGGATCTACGACACCATCTCCAAAGACCTATTGTGCACTATCATGAAAACAGGTGCTACGGCACGTGAACTTTGGGTCCGGCTAGAAGAAATCTTTTAGGACAATAAAAATACCCGGGCCGTGTATTTAGAAGAGCAATTCAACAATACCCGCCTTGAGAATTTTAAAAACATGTCCGAATATTGTAAGCAACTGAAACTCATCACCGATCAACTATCCAACGTCGGGACTTCTGTTTCAGAAACCAAGATGTTGCTTCAACTTGTTGCGGGTTTACCGAAAGGTGAATATGACACACTCGCAACAATGATTCAATAAGCCGACCCTCTCCCAAGTTTCAACAAAACACGTTCACAACTATTGTTGGAAGAAACTAAACGTGCTAAACAAGAGGAACACAATCAAAAGGCCTTAGCCGTTGACGGGATGACAACACACCGCGAGTGCAACCAGAAGCGGCAGCAGGTACAACTAGCGGCGATGGTGGCCCAACCAAGAACCGGGCCTCGCCGCATGCCCGCACTGTAACGCAGGGCCCAGCCCAGATGCGTGGTCGATCGCCTCTTGGGCCCTGGCCTCACCACCAGGCAGCAACCGGCAGAAGACTCCACTCTGATCCAAAGAAGAAGAAGACAACAACCTGGCCCCGACTGCTTTGGACCAGGCCTACACCACCGTGAACCTTCAACAGCCCGACGACAATTGGTACATGGACACCGGAGCCACATCTCACCTCACCCGATCGTCAGGTAACCTATCTCAACTACGTCGGTTAAAGTGTCCTTAATTTATTACTGTCGGCAATGGTCATCGCTTTCCAATTGAAGGTTAAGGTAACACACACACCAAACATCCACACCCACCTTTCTCCCTAAACCACGTCCTATACACACCTAACATCATTAAAAACTTAATCTCTGTTAGCAAATTCACTAGCAATAATTATGTGTCTGTCGAATTTAACCCTTTTGGTTTTTCTGTGAATGAACTCAATACGGGGAAAATTCTTACACGCTGCAATAGTGTGGGAGATCTCTACCCATTCACTCAATCTTCCGCTGTCAGACCGCAAGCACCTCTATCCTTTGCGGCGATCTCTCCCTCAACTTGGCACAACAGACTCAGACACTCTAGAGACCCAGTTTTTACTTTTCTTAGGACTTCTAAGCGTATTCAATGTAATAATGGGAGAATTGCCCAACACTGTTTTTCTTGTCCACTAGGCAAACATATTCGTCTTCCCTTTATGTCATCAAACAGTGTTACTTTTTCTCCCTTTGATATTGTTCATGCTGATTTGTGGACATCTCCGATTATTAGCTCTTTGGGTCATAAATTCTATCTAGTATTCTTGGATGATTTGTCACATTTTGTCTGGATTTACCCACTGAAATTCAAATCTGAAGTTTTTGCAAAATTCCTCGAGTTTTAAAAATTCATTAAGACACAATTTGAAAAATCTATTAAATCATTCCAATGTGATAATGGACGTGAATTTAATAATTCGGCATTTCACAATTTCTGTTCTAAACAAGTCATGGTTTTCCTTTTTTCTTGTCCATATACTTTTTCCCAAAACATAAAGGCTGAAAGAATTATACGTACCATCAATAACATGGTCCACACACTTATGTTTCATGTCTGCCTACCACCGCCTTTTTGGGTCTATGATGTCAAAATGGTAGAATCCCTTCTTAATATTTTACCAACTAGCACTCTCCAAAACAAGACACCTACCGAAATCTTACACCGTAGGCTACCATCATATGATCACCTACGTATTTTTGGATGCTTATGCTACCCCAACATAGCCTCCACTGCACCTCACAAACTTACCCCTCGCACTCTTCCATGTGTCTTCCTTGGTCTATCTCCTAATCATCGGGGCTACTTGTGCTATGACATTGCTACTCACAAAATCATCGTCTCCCATCACGTCACCTTTGACGAGACAACCTTTCCTTTTTCAAATCTCCAAAAATTTCAGACCACCGATTACATCTTTCTCGATGAACCAAGTTTGTCCCATGTTATCCAAAATCTATACCAACAGCAGCCCACTGTTCCGACAGTCTCGCCACTATCCGGCATCACCCCAACAGCCTCCTGGCCGAGTCACTGCACCACTGACATCGCCGCTTCAAAGACTCCAAAGAACCCCGCAGGTCCGCAGTGTTTCACCCAACACACACCCGTAAAATAGTCCATCTGAATCACGCCCATCGGTCCGTAACTGGACCAAAGAACCTCACAGCCCCGACCCACCACCACTACCCTCACATCGCATGGAGACTCGTGTACAACACAGGATCTTCAAACCCAAGGTTCAATTCAATCTCTCCATAAAAACCTTATCACCCATTCCAAAAAATCCAAAACTAGCAAAACTGGACCCAAATTGGAATGCGGCCATGTGCGAGGAATTTAACGCTTTAACCAAGCAGAACAATTGGGATTTGGTACCTAGACCAGAAGGTGTGAATGTTATCCGGTGTATATGGCTATTTCGGCACAAGTTCAGAGACAGTGGTGACTTAGAGAGGTATAAGGCAAGACTAGTTGCCAATGACACTAATCAGCAGGAGGGTATTGATTGTGGTGAGATATTCAGTCCGGTTGTTAAACCGGCCACTATTCGGACAGTTCTCAGTATATCTATGGGCATGCATTGGCCGATTCATCAGCTTGATGTCAAGAATGCGTTTCTTCATGGGGATTTGAAAGAGACTGTGTACATACATCAGCCTCCTGGCTTTGTTCATCCGGCAGCTCCGCAGTTTGTATGTCATCTCAAGAAGTCATTGTATGGATTGAAATAGGCACCCCGCGCTTGGAATGATCGGTTCGCCAAGTATCTTCTGCAGATTGGTTTTGTATGTAGCAGGCGTGATACCTCTCTCTTCACTTTTCACCGAGGTAGCAACACTGCATATTTGCTATTATATGTCGATGACATTGTTCTTACTGCCTCATCTGACAGGTTGAAGAATGAAATCATTGCTCTACTCAAAATTGAATTTGCTATGACTGACTTGGGCAAGCTAAGTTATTTTTTGGGTATATCGGTGACTAGATCTGCAGCCACTATGTTCATGTGTCAGCGTAAGTATGCCGAAGAGATAGTGTACAGGGCCAAGATGACAAATTGTAAAATTATGCCAACTCCGGTGGACTCAAAATCTAAGCTTAGTGCCAATGAAGGTGCCCCAGTTTCTGATCCCACTCTATATCGGAGTATAGCAGGTGCTATTCAGTATCTTACATTCACTAGGCCTGATATTGCATATGCCGTTCAGCAGGTGTGTCTGTTCATGCACGACCCTCGAGAGTCCCATTTTGTCGCCCTCAAACGTATTATCAGATACGTTAAGGGCACACTAGACTTCGGCTTACATCTATACCCCTATGCCCCAACCAAGCTACTTGTCTACACGGATGCAGATTGGGCAGGGTGCCCCGACACACGCCGCTCCACCTCAAGGTACTGTGTATTTCTTGGGGATAATCTTATCTCATGGTCCGCCAAGCGGCAGGCCACACTTTCCCGTTCAAGTGCTGAAGCAGAATATCGCGGTGTTGCTAACGTAGTTGCTGAGATCTGTTGGCTCCGAAATCTTCTTTTGGAACTCCAGTGTCCACTCCGCAAGGCGTCTATAGTCTATTATGACAACATATCTGCCATCTATACGTCTCATAATCCGGTCCAACATCAGCGGACTAAGCATATTGAGATGGATATCCACTTTGTGCGAGAGAAGGTTGCCCGTGGTCAGGTCAAAATATTACACGTGCCTTCCTCTTATCAGTATGCAGACATCTTAACAAAAGGACTACCGCTACAGCTCTTCACAGACTTCCGATCCAGCCTTAGCGTTCGGCCTCCTCCCGCTCCGTCTGAGGGGGAGTATTAGCGAATATTCTCCGAATATTTTGTTATTATGATAGATGTATATTTAAGGTAACTTAGGATTCTAATTATATTAGGAATCAACCTTTATAAGGTAAGTTAGGATTCGTACCATATTAGGAATCAACCTCTGTACAACTATATATATTGTGAATAATGAAAGGAATCCTTAAGAAAAATTATTCTATCTTTCACTAATCACAATTAAAGGAGGTTAACATGACATGGGCCTTTTCTTTCCACTTCTCCTAGCTTAAGACAAAAGCACACCAAAATCATGCAAAATCCATGCAAGCTGATAGCAAGTACTGATGTAGGAATACCTCTGGTCAGGAAAACAAAGGTTGCTTAAAAGGCAAAAACGGTCAATGAGGGAACCATGACTTCTCTTGAAGAACTATTAAATTCACATGAGAAACCTGGCAGTGCTTTTCTTTCTCTTAAACCTTCACATCAGGACAATTTATATGCACTAGTAGTTTCTAAATAGAGAAATACACTATTTCAGTGATATATAGAATGGTACTGTTTTCTTGGGGGGAAACGAAATTTTATGAGATTCTTTTCGATAAAGTAATGGTACAAAATTTTAAGAGGAAGAAATAAAAGTACATAAAGATACACACACACACAGAGGAGACTACATGAGGAGAAACCAAAGGCTGAATCTTCCATAAATTGAATAGGCTTCTCAGAACATCAGGTGACTAACACTAATTTGGATTATAACAGCAGCACAACTTACTCATCATCAATAGTTTGTAAGAGCAAACTCAATATGGTTTTGAAGTTCATATTTGTCCAATTTCTACTAGAGAAATACATCATTCTAACTGGATGCCAACTCGGGCTTCATTTCGATGCTGTACAATCAAGGAGAACGTAGACTAACCCAGTGCACCAACCGATAGAGGAAGGAGGGGGGGGGGGGGATGGAGCACTAAGCCCCTACAGGACACTTGCATTACATAACAACCTTAGTTAATTCAATCTGGTGAACGGTCCCTCATAATCATTGGAGACTTGCTTTTATATATATATATATTGTTGGAAATTTGCCTTTGGCGGGGAGATGCGTCCACCCATCTTTGATGAATTAAACACTAGTGTTCCGCATGTTGGAGACCTTGTCTCTTCGCACATGCATGATCTACGAAGTGAGTAGATGACCGTAGGGCCAAGAATTGTCAAATTTCATTGAGAAATGAAAGAGATATTGGTCCACGAATTAAGGTGTTTGAGGCATGAAAATGTGGTGTGAGACAAATCTACCACATCGGTGGGAATATGAAGAATTGCTCTCCATATAAGTCTCTAATTGGTAAAGGGTTTGGGACCCCAAGGGGTATCCCATGTGTTTAAAGGAGGGAAGACCTAGATGTGCTTGGGTTCAAGGCTAAGCCCACACGCACGCCGCCACCCGTCCGGTTCGGGTCACGGGTCGTGGGCTGTGGGGACTTTCTGATATTAACTTTTTAGACCAGAAAACTCTGCCAGATGTACAGTTTGGACCTGAATTCTTTCATATGTACAGTTTGGTCCCAGAGTTTCTGGAAAGTTGGCTCTGCCTCCGTTGGAACTGTTTTTTGTGAGGCATTAATCAGCCATTACTTGGCTGATTAACTCCACCATTAAACATCCCATTACTTGGGCATTTGGGCAGCCTCTTTCAATGGCCTTAACAGCCATTACTTGGCTGTTTTAATGGCCTCCCTTAATGGCCATTACAGCCTTGTCTTGGCAGTTGGACAGCCCCTCCTCCATGCTATATATTGAGCTGTTGTTGGCTCAATTCGAAACTGCACAACAGGCTGAAAAACAGTCAGCAATATAGCTCAGAAAACACACGAAAATAGCAGCACATTTTAGTCACAAAAGAGCACAAAACAGTAGTCGAAATCTGTCCAAAACAATGGCGAAAATCTGTGCAATTCGTGACTGGAAAACAGTGACCAAACCCTCACATATACACAAGATATACACAACAGAGACATACTATATACACAGAGACAAAAGAGAAGAGAAGATAGAAACTCTTCCTTCCTTTTCCATATCTTCAGCAAGTCGATTCATATTTGTTTTATTCGGCAGACTCAACCTATTGGCTTTGTAGTGTTGAGATTAAAGTGTTGTTTTATCCTGGGAGACTATTGCCCGCTAACGTAAAAACATATATACGGGGCAATCTTGTCTTAAGGATAGAGGGCTATCCTCGACTCAACACACAACGTTGTAACCATCCAGATTTAGTTGTTTCTTGATTTCAGGATATCAACATTCAAGACACAACAAACTTGCGACAGTTCTCAACATTGGCTTTGCAAGGTGATCAATATTCAAGACACAACACACATGCGGCAGTTTTGAAGATTGACCATTTATTTATCCTTTCGAACATTTGTAATAGTTATTACTTCCCGTACTGCTCTATAAAGTACAATAGAGTACCAATATATATATATATATATATATATATATTGTTTTCTGTTCCATGTCTGTGACACTCTTTCCTTTTAAGTTAATTCCAAAAAGAATGACATCTTTCAATTAGTAACAATTTAACTTTAAATTTTCCACCACATTATTAAGAGTCTTCCCTTTTCTCTTAAACTCTATGCACAATCAAATACTTTCGCATAAATTGGGATGGAGGGAGTATTCTTATAGCTACTAGTTAGTCTCCTAAACAAGCGAACTATTACGACCCAAACCGGAGGGCCACGGCGGGCACCCGGACCTTACCTGCCGAACACCACTCTTCGCATACTTACCAGCTAACCGAAATCAATCATGGTTGCAAGGGTCGTTACCGAATATTCGGCTAACACATACATCACGGCCGACAGGTTCATACACAACTACTATACACAGGACAACCGTCTACAATCCTCCAAAGAGTACATGACACCATAAGGTCCGAACAGGGCCCCGCCATACCCTTATGCATATGCAAAAATACCATACCACGACTAGATTGCAACTCTGAATCAAGTAGAGTGCTCCAATATCAGCTGAACCAGCAACCTACTAGTGCGAACCGTCCAGTGCCTACCTGAGCCTGCGGGCATGAAACGCAGCGTCCCCCGACAAAAGGGACGTCAGTACGACTGATGTACTGAGTATGTCAGACATGAAGAATATCATAACAGAAATACAAGAACAAACTGAGACACTAACAGCCGACAGTAACAGCTGACAGAAACAACCGATCAGTAGTAAATTGCCTTTGAGGACCATAATATACCTAAATGTTATGCATAATGCAAATGCGGTATACATATTTATTGGCCACACTAGGGCATCTTCCTTCCCACAACAGCCTCTGTGGGCATCATATCATATCGGCCTATGTGGGCATAATCATTATCATATCGGCCTCATTGGGCATCTTCCTTTTCGTGATATCAGTACCAGCTGCAGGTGGTGTTGCGTATTTAACGTCATTCCTCTTTGCCCATCCCCTACATATATATATATTGATACCATATAGTAGTGTATATAACACATGTGGATCTAGGGTAATACATGAATATAATGCAAATGAAAATGCATGAATGACACGGAAACATTCTAAACTTATCGAATGACATAATATCCTTGTACCTTCGGCTAGCATTGGGAATATTAACATGTACCTTAGCCTAACATTGGGAATATCAACATGTACCTTCGGCTAGCATTGGGAATATCAATATCTTTCCCAGATACCTCAATAAGGATTTAGGAACATATTTAGGCATGCTTTCAACATAGGAATCAATAACATGCACACTGTTAACTACTAAGAGTAGAATAATTTATGGAATAATATTACGGTTACGTTTCGTACTTAGAACATACCCAAAGAAAGAAATAATTTGCCTTAACCTTTGAACCGACTCTTCCACACTGACGACGAAATCCACCTCCTTTTCAAGTTAATCTTATATATCAAGAACTACGACTCGTTTAGAACTTTCCATTACTTAACTTAGCTATGAAGAAATAATCTTCAACTTGCTAGGATCCTAAGAAAACCAAGATTATAATCACGAATTCGTGGAAGAAATCTTCATACTAAGCTGGAATTATTCAGCATTGAAACACTTGATGGAAGAGGAATTCTAGAGGAAAGTTTGCTCTCTAGTTCGGTTTAAAATTTAGGAGAAAATGAATTGCAAAACAAATCTGATTTTATTGATGAAAATATAATTTATCAAAGAAAAAGAGGGAAAAACGTTATTGCCATGTTTGTATCAGAAAACCATTTTTTTTTTTGCTAAGTGAAAAGGTCTCACATGTTGCAAAACGTTCTTGGAGCTAAAGAAAGTGAGAATCTAAAGTCTTTTATATTTTATTAACCGTGGGGCCCACTCACCTCTTCAATGTATTACTACATCACAAGCTTATCCAAATGATTCAATTGCATTAGTCATATTTTCGCTTTTCTTGGCATGGCCCCACGTGGCCATGTTAAGACAACACTTATCCCTTTTTGTTCAGTAAATTGCCTATTTGTTCCCACTTACAATCCAACACTTAATAATTTAGCCGTATAATTAATTTTTTATCCAATTCATTTAAATCTTAATAACTTATAAAATATTTATATACTCAATGTCATAGTTATGCGACATAGTACTAGTCCATAACCTCTTTCGGTACACATAAAATATTATTTTTAATCTCCGGCATCATACTTGTTAAGTCCAAAATTATTTCGTGACCGCATCCTTTTATACATTAAGCTCTTCATTTTCGTCCGTAAATATCTAAATATGACAAAATTTTCTCGGCCTCAGTTCTATTTGCATGCGACTCATGTCATAGCCCGAAAGTACGGGATGTTACGCGAACCCTCATTTTGTTCAAGTATCGCTCAAACTAGTTGGGGAAATCTAAATCCTCTATATCTGTTCAGCTGGCCGATTTCATCTCAATACTCAATAATTTGTTCAATAAAAACACTTTTTTATAAGACAATTGCAGTTCTCGAAACTAGAGATTCTTTAAATCTCAAAAGCTAATAAGTAATGCTTATATGGATTCTCTTTTTTTATTTAATTATCAGTAATCACCTATATGGCTTCTCTACTTCCACGGGGTTAGTTCTTAGCTAAATCTTGCATGGATTATGAGAAATTACAAGTTTCTTTAGACTACTTTTGTCCATATCAGTTTAGGTCTATCTTGTCTCATTTCAACTCTTCAATAATATTGTACTAAGGGATGTATTTGGAGTCTTACATAAGACATGACCAAACAACATTATCTCATTGTAACCTCTATGTGCGCTACTTGCGCGCCGTGTAGAATACGGAGGTAATACTATAAAGAATGGTAATAGGGTCATAGATATCTATCTCCCTTTGGTCTGAAATGTATAAGCCATGACTGCGAGCTCCAAAAAGCCACAGAACTTTCTAAAAGAAGATATACAGAGCACGAAATAATTACATGATAACAGCAAAAAAAAAAAAACATAATGCATGCACAGACAAAGAAGGCGCCCTCCTTTATTTCAAGAAGAAACCCCACACTACCGTTGACGGGATTCGATCATTGGTCCTTACTCTAAATATTTCCTTGAAACCAATTGAGCTGCTCAAGCGGACTGCTAGGTTGCTTTACTTAATAGATATGACTGGGATCAGTTACAGATCCATATGAACTAGATGGTCAAATAAAAAATTGAATGTAAATCTTGCTTGTGCTTAGCTTTATTATTTTCATAGATTTTTCGGTAAAAATATAGAGAACTTTTTTTTAATTATTATTATGTGATAATTAATTTAATTTTCATTTTTAGTTTTATTTGGTACGTGATGACAAGAGTTGACTTAAATAGTATTACTAGATTATTATCTTTTTTATGATTTTAGTTTTGTTGGATGTCCTGAAGGGATAAACAAATCATAAATTTCTAAAGACGATAAAAACTAAATCCATAAATTAAGGAGAGAAGCTTCTGCAAAGATAAAATAATTCTTTTCCATCCTTCACAACTCAATAAGCTCAACGTACAAAAACATCATTTTTGTACCATTGTAACTCATCAACGAAAATTCCTTTCCCACTGCCAAATGCATTTTTTGCATCTTTTTTGAAACAACAATTTTGTGTGTGGTATATATATATATATAATTTCTTCATTGAAAGCTATCCCACCACCCTACGCCACCCCTCATCTTCTCAACATTTTTATCAAAAACTCCATAGCTATTCTACCTATCTTTATCTCTCATTATTCATATCTGATTTTGATCTTCAGAAGTTTAATTTATCTCACAACAGTTTCTATCATATATTTATTTCATTTCCAGGATTGTTTTTATCCCACACCTTTAATCTATTCTCCTCAACATACACTTGCCTTTTGGATCATTGGTATATTATTATTATTGTTAAGAAATAACCTCTGAATTTGTCATAGAGAATTTTTTAGTGTATGATGGATCATCATAAGGACAATGAATTTGAATACCAAGAAATCCAGAAGGCAAAGGCATCATCAAAATTCAATAGATCAAAGTCTATACATAGCCCCAGAAACTCAATTGAATTCCCTGAAAAGCCCTTATATCTCTACCCTTCTCCTCACTCGATCGAACGTAATGGCTCAATTAAAAAGCTACATTGCTCACCTTTAGGTTCCATGGTAGGAACTTCTTTCAAAGGAAAAGTGAAAAAGTTGTGTTCAATTTTCGATTCTCGTAAGGAAAATCATCGATCCTCAATTCCAAAACCTCAAACCAAGCATTCAAAGCCATTGATTTTAAATTCTCCATTATTGCATGGTACGGAGGATCGTGTGGTAATTTACTTCACGAGTATACGAGGAATTCGAAGGACATTCGAAGATTGTTACACGGTGAAAATGATATTAGGAAGCTATCGGGTTAAAGTCGATGAAAGAGACGTCTCGATGCACAACGCCTATAGGAAGGAATTGCAAAGTGTTATGGGGGAGAAAAATAATGTGAATTTGCCACAAGTTTTTATCAAAGGGAAATACATTGGAGGTGCTGAATTGATAAAGCAATTGAATGAAATTGGTGAATTGCCAAAGTTATTAAGAGGCCTTCCTTTAAGGCCAATTGGTTATATTTGTGAAGGTTGTGGGGATGTAAGGTTCTTACCTTGCTCAAATTGTGATGGCAGCAGGAAATTTTTTGATGAAGATGAAGGACAAATTAAGAGGTGTTATGTTTGTAACGAGAATGGACTGGTTCGATGCACGCTTTGTTGTTCTTGATCTGCATAAAAACGTGAATTGTATTGATTACATTTTCGTGTTAGCCTGTCGCCTTATAGTTTTTTAGTTGGTGAGGCAAAGACAAATTCAGAATTTTAAACGAGTGAGGTAAACGTAATTCTTTTGTATCAACATGTGGCATTTTATATAAATTATCTACTATTATATATTTTAAAATTGTATAGTTGTATAGATAGTGCTCGGGTGCAATGTAGTGGGTGCTTATCCACCTGTTGTTCATAGTTTCTTGATCTTGATCTTTGAAGTTTGAAGTAAAAGAAAAGGGTGAAGAACCCTCCATGTAGTTGCATGGGATGAAATGCTTTTGCATCTTGTTTGTCGCGGTGCTCAAATAATTTCCATGTGCAAGGTAACAATATCGGTGTTCTCTCTCTCTTTGATTGGCACACCAATGCTTTCTATATAGTATATACGGGAAAAGTTTAAAATTGCTCCTCAATTAGTTGGGGTCATCCGAGCCCTCGCCGTTACAAAAGTGGCATGCATTTGCTTGTATTTTCAAATCCAGCAAGCATAATGTTTTCTTATTTTTAAATATTTCCTTCAGACGGCTAGAAAGATGTTATTTGTACGTGTAAAATTGTATTAATCTCCCTTGGGGAGTCATTCTCATTAATACAATATATATAGTGTGAAATGTGGAACCCTAATACAATAAGGATCATATATCTACCATAATTATACATCACTAAATATTACACAATATATGAAATATATTCTAATTATGGTAATGGGTATGTACACGTTAATACACCCCCTCAGTCGGAGCGGGAGGAAGCCGGACGCTAAGACTGGATCTGAAGTCGAGGAAGAGCTGTCTAGGAAGGCCTTTCGTGAATATATCTGCATACTAATATGAAGAAGGAACATGTAATACCTTAACATGACCAAGAGCAACCTTCTCACGAACAAAGTGTATATCCATCTCAATGTGTTTGGTTCGCTGATGCTGAACCGAGTTATGAGATAAATATATGGTGGATATGTTATCACGATAAACCAAAGACGTCTTACGCAAGGCACATTGTAGCTCCAAAAGAAGGTTTCAAAGCCAACAGATCTCAGCAACAACATTAGCAACGCCTCTGTATTCGGCTTCTGCACTCGAACGGGATAGGGTGGCCTACCTATTGGTAGACCAAGAAATGAGATTATTCTCTAAGAGCACACAGTAGCCAGAGGTGGACCTTCGCGTATCCGAACAGCATGCCCAATCAGCATTTGTATATGATAACAACATGATCGGTGTTGAGGGGTATAGGTGCAATCCATAATCAAGTGTGCCCTTAACATATCGAATGACACGCTTAAGGGCAGTAAAATGAGGCTCCCTGGGGGAATGCATAAATAAGCATACATGCTGAACAACATAAGAAATATCAGGCCTGGTGAACGTGAGATAATGTAGTGCACCTGCAAGACTCCTGTAAAGCGTGGGATCATACACAAGATTACCATCAACAACACTAAGCTTTGATTTAGAGTCAACCGGAGTGGACATTATGGAACATCCCGTAATTTTGAGCGATGGTTTGAGCACCTAAACGTAGGAAAGTAGACCGGGCCTTGGGAAATTTATGCTATATTTACGTATACTAATAAAGATATTAATAAATATAAGGACGCAGTCCTGAAATAATTTTGGACATAACAAGTGTGACGATGAAAATTAATAATAATAGTTGTATATCCCCAAAGAGGTTATGGACTAGTGTCATATCACAAATATATGTCATTGAGTATATGAAGGTTTTACAAGTCATGGAGATTTAAGTTAATTGGGATCAAGAAATAATTGTGTGTGTAATTGATTAATTGTGGGATTGATTAATTATTAATGGGGGACAAAATTTAGTGGAGATATCACGTGTAGGATGGGAGTAATCGACCTAAGTGACTAAGCCTAAAGGGCTAAATGGTGGCGGCAATTAGAGAAGCTTAAATTGGCTAAGTGAGAGACATTATGATGATAGTTCATTATGATTCACTTTGGGAGGTTATATCTTGGCTTTGGGGAAATTCTTTGAAACATTCAGCACCTCTTTAACATCTCATCTAGTGAACATTTCAATTGCTTTGGAAAAGTAAGATAAAAAATAAAACGAGACCAGTTAGTGCACTAGGTGAGGTTGATAGCAATTCATTCCTAATTTGTGATAGAGCAGATCGGCCAGCAACATTCCTGAAACAAAAACGTCCTACAAAATTATTTCAAAGAAACGTTCTAGCCAGTAATTATTAAAAGGAGCTGGTTCCGTTATTATTGAGGTATGTTAAGGTAAATTATTTCTTCTTTTGACATGTTCCATGTAACAAAATATAACTGTGATATTGTTTCATAAATTATTCTACTCCTAGTAGTTAAGGAATGTTCATATTGTTGATTTCTATGTTAAACGCATGTCTAAATATGTTCCTAAATCCTTATTGAGGTATATGAAAAAGATGTTAATATTCCCGATGGTTAGCCGAAGGTACAAGGATATTATGTCATCCGATAAGTTCAAAAATATTTTATTGTCATTCATGCATTTTCACTCGCATTATATTCATATATTATCCTGGACCCACTTGTGCTATGCACACTACTATATGATAACTATTATATATATGTAGGGGATATGGGGAAAGGGAAGTCATTATATACGCACACCACCTGCAGCTGGTACAAACTATCACAAAAGAGCCTGAAGAGGTCAATATTGACGCCCTTGTGTGGCTAATATGATAATGAAATGATGACCACAGAGGTTGTTATGGATATGAAGATGCCCTTGTGTGGCCAATATTTATATGTATACCGCATTTGCATTGTGCATAATATTTAGGCATATGTATTAGGGCCCTCAGAGGCATTTACTACTGGTCGGATGTTTCTGTTTCAGTTTATTGTTATATCCCTATTATGCTATTGTTCATGCCTGATATATTCGGTACATTAGTCGTACTGACGTCCCTTTTGTCGGGGGACGCTGCGTTTCATGCCCGCAGATTCACGTAGGCAAGACGACGATCAACGTTAGTAGGTTGCTGACTCAGTGGATTTTTGAGCACTCCCGTTGTTTCGAAGTGCCAGTCTATTATGGTACGGTATATTTTTGCATGTCTATATGGGTATGGCGAGGCCCTGTCCCGACCTTTTGATATCGTATACTCTTTAGAGGCTTGTAAACATGTGTCCTATGTGTAGTAGTCATGTACAGCCTCGTCGGCCTTGGTGTATACATACATAAGTTTGGTTTCTCATTTACTGTTTTTATGCTTATATGTGTCAGTAGAGTACTGAGTGACAGCCCTTGTGGCCGCGGATAATTACGGGTAGATGTTAAATGTATGACTAGTGGTACCCGACGGGTTTGGTCCGGGTGCCCGTCGCGACCCTCCGGTTTAGGTCGTGACAAATTTGGTATCAGAGTATTTCTGTCCTAGGGAGTCTACAAGCCGTGTCTAGTAGAGCCTTGTTTATAGGTATGTTGTGCACCATATTTATAAACAGGGGGTTATCTGACATTTAGGGATGGTTTTCATTATTTCATCTCATAGATCTTGCAATAGAGCTGAGTTATAAGCATTTCACTCCTAATCCATCTCGTGTTTATGATTTCAGCAATGCCTACAGCAAGGAAGAAGTTTAAGAGTGTAAGGGCGTTGGATACGGCTGCAGGCGAAGGTACCAGTCGATTGCCACCCGCTAGCTAGGACCAGAGTGAGACCCACGGTGCGACTCCTTCGTATGATTCCCCCAGTTCACCACCATCGAAGGAGATTAGTGGAGATGTAGTACCCCCAGTTCCTCCACTTGATACTTCATATGTGGATCTTGATATACGAAGTGTTGTACAGTTATTGACACGATTGGTGGCCGCTCAGGCCCAATGTCAGGTTCCTAGACCTTCTGATAGAGCTGCTAGCGCGAGAGCTCAGGATTTCATTAATCTAGACCCTCCGGTATTCACGGGGTCAGACCTGAACGCGGACCCACATAATTTTCTGGATCAGATACATCGTACCTTGCGGGCAATGGATGCTACCGATATTGAGTCAGTAAAGTTTGCTTCTTATAGACTGCGGGATGTCGCAGTAACCTGGTATGAGACATGGGAACAATCTAGGGGATCTCGTGCTCCACCAGCAGGATGGAGAGAATTTTCAGAGGCTTTCTTACAACATTTTCTACCGGTCGAGCTTCGACGGGCCAGGCAGGACAGATTCCTACGTATTGAGCAGGGCAACATGAGTGTTAGAGAATATCACTTGCAGTTTAATTCATTGGCCAGATATGCCCCTATGAGCTGAGATGAGTGACCGGGTACACATGTTTGTTACTGGCTTAGGGCCGCACTTGGTCAACGAGTGTACTATTACTTATTTGAATCCGGATATGGATATTGCTCGCATTCAGGCTTATGCACAGAATTTGGAAGATTGTAAGAGGCAACAGCGGGTAGATCGAGAGCGTGATAAGGGCCAGCATAAGAGGGCTCGATCCGTAGGTGATGCGAGGGATTTCAGAGATGGGCCCAGGCCACAGTTTTATAGGCGCCCATCTTACTCGGCAGCTAGCGCATCATTACCATTTTCAGGGTCGAGGGCTGATCGGTATGTTCAGTCGGGACCAGGTCAGAGTTCACGAGCATCATGGTATTATTATAGAGGGGATTCTATTCAGATAAGGCCGACGTTGGCTCGATGCGGGCAGTGTGGTAAGACTCATTTAGGGCCGTGCCAACAATGAGCCAGAGTGTGTTATTCTTGTGGTGAACCTGGTCATATTATGCGAGAATGCCCGACAAGAGGCGGCGGTGTTAGAGCCCAGCTGGTCGGATCTGCAGCAGCTTTATCACAGTCAGTACACCCGTCAGGGCAGAGTCAACAAACATTATCCGATCGAGGCAGAGGTAGGGGCCAGAACCACATTTACGCATTGGTGGGACGACGGGATTATGAGTCCTCACCTGATGTTATTACAGGTATATTATCGGTCTTTACACATAATTTGTATGCGTTATTAGATCCAGGCTCCAATCTATCATATATCACTCATTTTGTTACCTGTAAATTTGGTGTGGAGCCTGAGTTGATAAGAGATTCATTTGTCGTATCTACACCAGTTGGTGAGTCGGTAGTTGCTAGATGGGTCTATCGAAATTGTGCAGTATTAGTTTATAGTCATCATACTCTAGCGGATTTGGTCGAACTAGAGATGGTTGATTTTGATGTTATTATGGGCATGGATTGGCTTGCATCATGCTATGCTAATGTTGATTGCCGAACAAAGATTGCTAGATTTCAATTTCCAGGCGAGTCAGTCCTTGAATGGAAGGGTAATACGGCGACGCCAAAAGGTAGGTTTATTTCATACCTTAAGGCAAGGAAGATGATCTCCAAAGGTTGTATATACCATCTTGTTCGGGCTAGAGACGTCGATGCCGAACCACCTACTTCTCAATCAATTCCGGTGGTTAATGAGTTTCTTGATGTATTTCCAGACGAACTTCCAGGCCTTCCTCCTGAAAGAAAAATTGAGTTCGGTATAGATGTGTTGCCAAACACTCAGCCGATATCTATTCCTCCTTATAGAATGGCTCCAGCCGAATTGAAAGAATTAAATGAGCAATTAAAAGATCTGCTTGAGAAAGGCTCATTGGGGTGCGCCGGTATTGTTTGTACGAAAGAAAGATGGCTCGTTACGGATGTGTATTCTCCTTCACTATTCCCCCGTTTATCTCCCCCTCCATTTTTCGACGGAAATCCCTACGATTTCTCGTCACAAAAACCTGTCGCACAAGTACATGTGATACCTTGCTGCTTTTATTTTTGAAAGCTCTCGGACAATAGGCAGTAGCAAAAGCTAAGTGCCGTCTTTTTTGTTGGAAAAATTAATTTCTGTTGGCAAATCAATTTTAACGTTCATGCAAGGTAATGCAAGTTTTTTGAAACATGATGAACTGTTGGTGGTTTGGATGAAAATATGTATAATAAAAGTAATAACAATGACGAACAATAATAGGACAAAAAACCGAACAACTGATGAAAATGTTTGGTTGTGTTTTGAATTGTTTTGGTGTGAAGTACTTATTCCTCTCACTAAATGTGTATAATAATTGTATAATATATGTATACTTAGTTAGTAGTATGTTGATTATACATTTACTATACACATATTATGCAACAATGATACAGTTTTTAGATACATTTGATACATTTTCTATGCGCATACGTTGGGATACATATTGTATATAACAATTATATAATTTTTATACGTATAATACATTTTCTTTACATATACAATAGTGATATATATTATATACAATAATAATACAGTTTCTATACATATGTTGAAATTAATTTTTAAAAAGGGTATGAAATGAAATTATTTTAAAAAAATGAAAAAAATATCTTTTAAGCTTTTTGTACCATTCGGTTGTCAATAGTTTCATCCGATGACCATTTATATCTTTTCCCCATTATCATTTTGTATGGGCCAAACGTAATGTACATCTTGGTGGCTTATGACTGTTATGGGTCGCAAAAGCCGAGAAAAAATATAATCGCCCCAATCCACCCAAATTTGAACGGGTTGGGCTGAGAATATTTTCATGATGGGTTAATATGGTCATATCCTGGGTCTCCATCTAAAATTTAGGCTGATTTAGGCAAAGTTTTAGCCTAAATTGACCCATAAGAAAAATCGTCACTTTTTTTAATATTTGATATGTTAGATAAAATCATAACAAAATAAAATTTTGGTAGCTAACATATTATAAGAAAGAAACAAAGAAATTAAAACGCGGCAAGTGCATAAATATACCACTTTGGGATCACCATCTAAACGATAGCTGCAATGCATAAAATTTGCAAGTTTAACCATTTAGAACCAACTTCAGGCATAAAATTCGTATATGAAGTTTATCAGAAAACCTACGACTTCTTTTACTTGAAACTCGGCTTGCCAAGGCCAAATATCCGATAACTGTATCTGAAGTTTAGCTTGCCAAGTCCAAATCTTGGCAATCGTTTATGAAGTTTGACATGTCAGGGTCAAACTTCAAACATGCATATATGAAGTTTAAGACATATTTGTTCGATAATGAAAGTAATTATTCTAAAGTTTGAACTATTAATTTTTATCTGCCAATCTTTTCAAACTCTTCCGACAACACCTACTTGATTAAAATTCAATTCTTCAAGCTTGCAATAATGATGATTTTAATTCTGAAAACACTTAACTCACTATAGATGAAAATTTCTCAATATGTAGTTGGTTAAATGAGCTTTGCAAATAGGCTACGAGGTGAAATTATTTCAATTAAAATTTGATTAGTGTTTGCAGATTGGACTATGTCTCATTATTTGGCTCATTTGGACTGACAACCTATCTCAATTTAATCCGCCTAAACTCGTTGTGCCCATTTGACACTTCTAATGACAGTATCGGGCAGCCCAGAGGAATAGCTCAACTTATTACTCCCTCGTGAGGGAAGTTAATTCCATGAGTTATTTTATTCCAAGACTGAAATATATATACAATTGTACAATATCATTCTAAGGCTAATATTAAGAAAGACCTATCTAATCATATCCTAATCATCCTAAATTACATGATACTAATTACAATTACAATGATATGATATGATTGGGAATGATATGATTGGGATAATTATGGAATGACTCCATAATTATTCTAACAGTCACCCGCAGTCTTAGCGGGAGGTTCTCGTATGCTGACACTATCCCTGAAATCGTCAAACAGTACGCGCGAAAGATCTTTGGTGAAAATGTCAGCAATCTGATAACGGGGCGGTACATGGAAAATACAGACTTGTCCACGTGCAATCTTTTCTCGAAAAAATAAGATATCCATTTCTATGTATTTTGTGTGTTGATGATGGACATGGTTACCTGATAAGTATATCGCACTCACATTATCACAATAAACCACAATAATTATTTTTAAAATAAACATTTTTGAAGAAAAATAATCACTTTTGAAAAAAAATAAACTCGGCCTAACATGCTATAATTAGTTCAAATATTAGAACTAAAGAGTTAAACAAAAAAGGAAGTTAATTGTTCCTCATAAATTTATTGTTCTATGCGGTCGGATTGAGAACAAACCATGTCAGTTCTATACCCTTTCAAGCCTTCTGTTACCACTCTATCTTTATAATTAATGTTAATAGTTGTAGAAAGGTGTGTGATTCCGGTTTTGGGTTTTCCTTTGTATTATTCAATTTCAATATTTCAACTTTCAATTTTCAATTTTCAATTTTAGTAAAATGTCATTCGATCCGAATAGAAACATATTTTGCTTAGTTCAATCTTTTTCTTTTTGATTTGTTTTTCCAATTGTAGTACTTAACAAAAATGACAAAAAAAATTATATTGAAATAACTTTTTATTCACCAATCAAAATTGCCTTCCACGATTTATAATTATTTTATAATGTCCAATATATGAATGGGATCGGGGGTACTTCTAACGAAAAATATATAGAAGAGTTAGTGCAGAATTAGCAGAAAATTAAATTTTATTACAAGTCTGATCTAAAATTCCTGAAAAGCTAGCTATTAATAATTATATCAACAATAGTCCGATAGAAGAAATAGAAGATTGATAAAGAAAGTTTTTCCAAAATAAAAAAAGCTCACAACCAATTTTAATTCAAAATTTTCAAATTAATGAATTAGAATCTTAAGAAAGTCTTTCATTTGTCTATCACTATAATATAAACAATCTCATCGATATTATCTATTCTATATTTCTATTTAACTACAGTAATATAATCCAACAATTGTCACTAGGATTGGAAATAAGAAGAAGAATTAAAAACAAAAAGCTACCAAGAAAAGGAGCAAAGTTCTGTTCAAAGTTCAAACCAACTTTTATCCAGGAAAGAACTACAACAAAAAGAAAAAACGATTTTAAAAACAAAGATAGCCCCTAGTAGTTGTACTTACCAAAGATTTTATCTGCATCTTGGAAAGATTATCTTGCTTTAGTTACAAGCCACAAGAATATATAATTACTAAGCTTAATTAATCTTGATTCCGAAATTAATTTGGTTTCGTGTGATAATAAAACTTACAACAAGTGGGGCTCGGTAAAAGATTTTCTTGGATTACAACTTTGTCTCCATAAATCTACAAGGATAGCTAGAGATTACATAATCTCCAAATCGAATTAAAAAGATTACATCGTATTTACATATGATATCTGAAGTTCGGACCTTTCTGATTGAATATAGATCTAGTTGCACCCTATACTCGTAGTTTAAAGACATTAAAAAAAGTCAAATAAGATTACATGTTAAACCAACAATAAACTCAAACTGGAAAGTTGCTCTCAGCCAAATGTGAAAAAGCTAAACACTACTTTTTTGTATACTAGGAATATTTCATAGGATTACTTAAAAAATGACAATTAAGACCTAATTTGTTTGACTTTAACGATGTCTATTTAATGAGGTCTGAATCTGAATGATTAAGATTTCAGTTCTATAATGCATTTGTTTTTTTTTTTTAAATCTCTTATCAGATCTGAATGCCTCTGATTCGATCAAATCTGTGTAAAAGACTTAATATTGTTCGGACCTTAAAATACATGTTTTCTTTTGCTCTCCCACTCACGTCTTCTTTTTTCTTTCTGGCAAAACAATTTCATCCATATCTCTTTCTCCAATTACCACCTGCCAACCATATATTTCCTCAGACAAATTTCAAATTTTTTGTTGGAATTACATATCTTGAGTCCATGTTTTCAATGTCAATTTCTTGTTTTGAGATTAGAGTTTAAGAAGACCCTTTTTCAAATATAATTTAAGAAGACCAGTCACCAGTGTGCATTGAAAGATATGGCCGATTAGGATGTGATGGGTAAATTCCAGTAGAACAATGCAGAATTGCAATTTGTTACTTCTTTTGTCTCAATTTATTTGAAGGTTGATCAGTTTGGGAAGTCAAACATGACTTTCTTTGACTATAATTTTTTTCAACTCTTTTTATATATTGTGAATTTTTAATTATACAGACTTATAGTATTTTTATATAATTTTCAAATATATAAATTTTATTATAAAATACTTGAATAATCTATATTTAAAATTAAATTAAAGAAAAAATTATTTGACTCTCAAAACTTATCAATATTCGAACAAATTGGAACAGTGATTATTAGTTAAATTTGTCCAGATCATTTACAAGGATGCCTGCCCATCTTTCGAAATCATTGACAAAAATAGAAAATTAGAGAATTTAGTCATGGCTTCATTCCCTTTTCTTGTTTAACCTCTCCACTGTTTTATGATTCTATCTGTTGTTTTATGGAATAAAGACACTTTCTAGAAGACAACAAAAAGATGACCAAAATGTTGCCGTTTTTAAGTGACTTCATTGTTTTCTGGATAATTTTGATTATAATATAAATTTATGTTTAACTTAAATTTTTCTATAACTACATTTTGTTACAAATATTTTATTTTTTAAAATTAATCACTTTTTATTTGATTGTATATTTAGTATATTTAATTATGAATAAGTTATGTTCATTTAGATATTAAAAAAATAAATAATTTTAATTATTCAATATTTCGATATAAAAATAACATTTTAATATTCAAATGTATATTTATATTCCTACAACTTAATCTTAATAAAAACAAATAACCCATGAGTAGTACTAGCTGTACGCTAGGAAATTGAAAAGTTAACTTACACTGTACTAGAAGATATGGTTTCAATTTTATTACAACTGGTTGTTGCTTTTCTCATTAATGATAACTACAATCAGCTCATGATATTGACAACCACAGTTTCTTCAGACTGTCTTCAACAAAACTACAGCACTATCATGGAGTAGTATACAAGAAAATTGATTAGAGTCCTTTAATAAATTGTTACTTTGCGGCTAAAGCCTATGTTTTATAAGTAATCTTGTAGATTCGAGTAATCCTTATAAGTAATCTTTTATATAAGTAATTGGTATGAGTTTATATATATTACTGTCCCATTTTATGTGAAGGGCACAAAGTTTAAGAAAGAAAGGAACATTTTGAAAATTTATGGTCCAAAACAAGCCTTAGATATTTGTATGACTATAAATCATCACATAAAGTTAAATTATTTCTAAATATAGAAAATTTTCATTTTTTTTGGAACTGACTAAAAAGGAAAAACTGTCATATAAATGGGATGAAGGGAGTATTATTATTCCTATAGTTTTTCGTAAATTTTTACATATAAATTTATGTTCTGTGTCAAAAATTATGGGTTCAATTAAATCTCTACATGTGTTAGGATTTTTCCTGAATTTTCATCCTTATTTGGATTCTACACCAGCATTGTGTTTTATATCAAAAATGCTTTCTTGATAGAAATATTTTCTTGGTGAAAAAGATTGTTCCATATTTATCTCTTTTCTTGAAAGTTTTGCACTTCTATAAATTGGTGATTTATCTGTCATATAAGAACACAATAGCATCCACGATTTAGTCATTTAAAGAGTCTTGTTTAAGGAGAGATTTTTTCTTTCAATAATTTTTAGGTATTTTTAATAGTTTTCCAATTGGTCAAGCCAAATTATATTTATTAAGTATATTTTAGTATAGTCTCTTTTGTTTCTGATTTATCGTTAAAAATTTATAATTAATTATTAATTTTCGTATGCCGCCCTGATTATTTTGATCTCAACACAAAATACGCCTCTGATGATAGGCCTGAAAAGAATTATATCAATCAAAATCGCAGTAGGTAGAAATTAACAAGAAAAATTTTAATCAAGCAGGAGTAACTCAAGATTTCCTACTTAATCGGGACTAGTTAAGCTAGGAAGGATTGCTCGAATCTACAAGATTACTTATAAAAAATGGAAAAACCGAAAAAGGTAACCAATAAAAGGGAAGATATGGTTTCATGTTTTCTGCTATTTAATTTCTTGAGAAATGATGTTAACAAGTTGATTTGTAAATGATGTTGTATATTTCTTTGAACATATTATATTCTTAATGAATTATTAGATGACTGATTTCCGTGGAAAAAATGAAAGTACATATGTTTAAATGGACAGCGAAGGTGTAGATTACTTTCTCCACCTCAAATTATCTGTCGTGATTATTAAAAAGTAATTGTCTTAAATTATTCATCGTTTTAAAAGTTTAAAACGTAATTTTTTTTTACCATTTTATTCTTAGTAGATTTTTGTCATTAATTGAGATGACATATAAGTAGAGTTAATGTTTAATGAACAGAGATTATAACTTAGACATAAATAAAGATAAATAAAGTCAAATATCTGTCCTATTTAATAATTTCTTAAGGGTCGTGTAAAATAAAAATATCATAAATAATTTGAGATGAGGGAGTAAGTAATATGAAATGCATTTAAGGTTTGTGTACAGCCTTATTACATATATTAATTTACTCAATTAATATAATTTGACTTACTTTTTCTTTTCCAGTTACCAATAATTGTTCCGATACATACTGCCCATATATTCACGTGGCAGTCGACAATGGAAGTGGCCTGGTCCATCTTGAGTGTTGAGTGGGTAACCCATTATCTTTACAAAATCAGAGGGTCTTAGTGGAGTATCCAGATTGAAAATGAAAAGAAATTAAAGTTAACTTATGTTTAATATATTTAGTGATTACAAGTAAAGCTGATTATAAAAACATGATTTGTAACTCTGAACTATTCCTTAATTAAAGAACATAAAAATAAAATAATAATGTCCTCCCATTATTACGAGTCAAAAAGATGATCTACAATTCGTTCTATATAAGAAACCAACTCTAAAAGAGACTTCAATTCATTCAACATTCAAGATTCTAACACCAAAAAAAAACAAAAAAACACATATACAACGCTCTATGGCAACTACTTCCACACAATTCATTCAAGAGATCACAGAGAACTTCCACTACTCAAGAAGACTACTCCCGGAGGCCACCATGGCGCCGCCTCCGGCAGCTGGAATCAGCCTCTACCCAATTGAACACAACACCACAATTGATGCAAATGTTATTATGGTATTGGCAGTACTTGTGTGTGCCTTAATTTGTTCACTTGTCTTGAATTCCATCATAAAGTGTGCATTTAAGTGCTCTAGCCTAATATTGGCAGACCCATCATCAGGCCATACAAATAATAACCCTTCTTCAGCAAAATTAGCAAACAAAGGGATCAACAAAAAAGCTCTCATGACATTCCCAGTCATAACATATGCTACTGAATTGAAACATCCGGGTCTTGACTTTGAGTGTGTCATTTGCTTATCGGAATTCGGAGTTGGAGAGAGAGTTAAGGTTCTGCCTAAGTGCAACCATAGATTCCACGTCAAGTGTATCGATAAATGGCTCAATTCACACTCTTCTTGTCCTACTTGCAGGCACTGCATCATTGAGACCTGCCAGAAAATTGTTAACGACGGCAGTAATTCTAGTAATACTTCATCATCAACAACAGCAACAGTTCAAGAAGTTGTAATAAGGATTGAGCCTCTCCAACGCGAAGGTGTGATATCGAGTTAACAATCAAAATTTGGTAGAAAAATAGGAATAGTATGTTAGACCATAGTTGATGTATAGGTATCACACACACTAGATTAAATTAGAAGCTTAGCGAGCTAACATTAGGCAAAAATGCCAGTGTAGTTTTCCAATGATTCATTAGTCTTGCAAGTGTATATAAAAGTTAAATTTTTTATTTCCGTTAATTTCTTATAATTGAACTTATCTTTCTTCGTGTCAACTAAAAGAATTACTGTATTATAGGGAAAAGGGATATTTTATCCCTGTATTAATTCAAAATTGAATAATTTTGCTCAGTTAAAGTTTTGGTCTAATATTATCCCTTCGACAGGAGATAGTCTCGTTATTTCTCTTGAACTCGGCCCTAAAGGGGCTCCAACCTTGAGTAATTTTAAATCATGGTCAAAAGTTGAGGGGGTAAATGATGGATTTTTTTATCTCAAAGAATTTGGACTTCCCACTGGAGCATCCGTTAATAGCAAGGGAAAATACGAAAAGATTTGCTAATGACAATGTATAAATGGAGCAAGAATTTAACTTAAGAGGGCATAGGTGGATGACAAAGTAGGGGAAAGCTGGATTTGCAGCCTGGGTTTGAACTACGGTGAGAGTAATTTGCTCTCTTGTGTAATAGACCTTATAACTAATATCAGTTACTCTGTTCTCAAACCCTGGTCATTCAGACACATCACGCGATTTACTACTCTCAAATCCGGGTCATTCAGGCACATTAGTGCTGAGGAACCGAAGTATTATCTCCGCGAATAAACGAAGAGTAATTTCTTATAGTGTTCTAGTCATTTACCACTGAAGATTGTTGTTATTGAGGCTCAACCTATTCTCTCTCCTCGATGGGGTCGCCGTCCGGTGACCCACCGTCGATAAAAAATCCTCAATCAGTGGAGCTCTTATGCTACTACTCTATCGGAACCCTTGAATCTGTCCAGTCGAAGCGATCAAAATCTGAGTATGGCAAGAAGAACTGTCCACAATAGCCTACCAGCACTATTATTCAAAACACGAGATTACTATGGAAGCATGACCAACTCCTGTAGAAGAACCATTGTTGGGAAATTTCTGAAAACAACACCCCAAATCGATACTGAAAGAAATAATCCCCTTGATTATTTTCATTACTTGAAAGGCTATATATACAAGTTACAAAATAGGAGAATATTATTCCTATTCTATTCCTAAAACCTTATTCTATACATTTATGGTAATACACTAATTATGGTAATACACTACTAATTATATTACAACATTACCTAAACTAGGATACTAAATATTTACCATAAATTATATTACCTAAATCTGTAAAACCAAGAGCCACTTATGGAGTATATTGTGTATATGTTGTATATTTAACACATCCCCCGCAGTCATAGCGGGCGATCTTCGAACGCTGAGACTGTCCCTAAAATCTTCAAAAAGGACCGAGGGAAGACCCTTTGTAAAGATGTCTGCAATCTGATATCTTGACGGGACATGGCATACGCGAACGTGACCCCGAGCAACCTTTTCACAGACAAAGTGAATGTCCATTTCGATATGTTTATTGCGTTGGTGCTGAACCGGATTACCTTAAAGGTAGATGGCACTAATATTATCGCAATAGACTAAGGTTGCCTTCTGAATGGGACAATGCAGCTCCAAAAACAAATTACGTAACCAACATGATTCTGAGACCACATTAGCTACCCCCCGATATTTATCCTCATAGGACAAGCTGAGAGAATAATTCAAGCTTTTGAAGATATGTTACAGAGTTCGCAGATAATTGGGATGAACACTTACTACTTATTTATGAAGCATTGTGTCAGGATAATTAGGGACACTCCATCATATTCCATCATAACAATTAAGTTGTAATTAGAATCATATAATTAAGATGATTAGGTCAATTGCATTGATTAGCAGATTCTTAGAGAGCCTAAATTGATTAGGTAGAATTGTATATTTTTATATACTTGTGATAAAATAAATCATAGAATTCATTTCCTTCATGGTATCAAGAGCCACAAATTAATTTAGCCCACCCCCCTCCCTACTCGGCCTTACCCTTCCAGATTTTTTTCTCTCTCTTTCTTTTTCGGTTTGTTTCGGCGGAACCCTGAAGGTTTCCCTCAAAACCCTAAACCACCCTTTCTCACAAACCCTAAACTGCCCTAAACTAAACCTAACCCCAACACCCCTAATACCGCCCTCCCTTCCATTATTTTCTAGCCGACAATCAATTCAGGGTTAAGGTTCCTCCTCCACTCACGGATTATTTTTCTTATTCTATTCTTCTCTTACCTTTATTCTACTATTTTCGTGGGTATCAATGACCGACAAACAAAAATTTTATCCCACTCTTGCCGTAAACAACGTCAAGAATTTTATTTCAATTACATTTGAGATGGAAAAAGGGCAATACTCCTCGTGGGAGGAGTTATTCAAAATTCATTGTCGCGCATATTGTCGCACCCATTTTTTTACCGCGGTTCGCGACGTAATGGGTCGATTCCCTTGGAATGTAAAGCTGGTTAAGGAGTCGCCACCTAATTATTCTAGGGTGAATTATGACACCTAAATGTTAAACATAAATGTTGCAAAATGAACTCCGATTAATGGTATGCTGAACTATGAAATTCTAGGGAAGGGTTCTCTATTATCCTAAAGGGAGGGGGTTAGACATCCTTTAAGATCCGCTAAATTGCGTTATCCGGTCAAACCCAGGTTAATTATTATGCTAAGGAAAAATGCATGTTTTAAAAGTATAAAGTTTAAAAAGGATGTTGCAAATAATAAAATGATGCATTTCTTGACAATGTAAATATGTTACCACTTATTCTTTTGAAGAGTCTCGCAAAGGTGATTGCGGTTTTGAGAAATAAATTTCCGACATAAAATCCGAAAAGATTATGCATGGCATTATTTATAAAATTATATGTGAAATTGATTTTGGGTAAAAATATGCATTTGTATGACATTGTTTATAAAATATATGTAAAGTTAATTTTTGGATGAAAGGTATGCATTTGTATGACATTATTTATAAAATACATGTAAAGTTGATTTTTGGATAAAAGTATGCATTTGTATGTCATTATTTATAAAACACATGTTTTGCGATTTGATAGTAGAGGAAAGTAAAATTATTTGTAATGCAAATCAATAATTTATGTGGCAGTTATTTGAAATGTAAAGAAGTGGTTTTTTTATAAAAAAAAAAGTCATTTTAAGTTGCAAATCATATGAGAAAAAACAAACCTTATTTGCATGATTAATAATGTGAGTAAAAGTTGACCAAATTGTTTTGAAAGTTTTAAACATGCATGACGAGCCTAAACTGAACTAGCGCCGGATTTCCAATTTTAAAACTACACGAGCCTAAAATAATAAACTAACGACGGGTTTCCGATTTTAAACTAACCTATTAATTTATTAATTCAATGCCTAATTATTCTAAGTGTTCAAACATCACACAAGCAGAGTAATTAAATTGCAATACAAAATAAAGGGAAGGCGGAAAAAGAAGTTAAAGCAGTAATGGCTAAAGCAACGGGAGTGTCATATCTTGGGCCTTGAGCACAAGTCCGGCAATCTTATTCTCTTTCGTCTCTGTAGAACCCACTTTGCTATCCCGTACGTTTAGATGTTCCTCGCAAACTAAAAAATGCAGCAGCAATTTGACTCAAATTGCAGCAGAACTTGGCCAAAATTGCAGCAGTAACGCAACAGTAGTTTGCCTCTGACATACGGCAACAAATTGGCTCAAAATAGCATCGAAACGCAACAGTGGTTTGGCTCAAATTTGGCCAAGAATACACAACAATAATTTGGCGTTAAATCTGCTTAAAGTGCAGCACTAATTCGACCAAAACGCAGCAGCAGTTTATCTAAAAAAGCAGCAGCAAATGGCCTCAAAATTGGCCAAAAATACCGTAGTCATTTCGACCTCAAATCTGCTCAAGAGATGGCACTTTTCAGCCAAAGAAATGCAGCAACCATTCTCAAGTGCAACAATGGTTAAGCTCAGAATGTAGCAACAACACAGCAACTCAAAGTGCAGCACATTTATTTCAAATGTAACATCTGTTTTTCTCTCGAAATGCAGCCACCATTTGACTTCAAAACAACCCAAAATTTGGGTCAAAATCACAACAACGGCTAGCGAAATATAGCAGCCAAAGTGCAGCACTTTGAAGCGTCAAAAGTCCAAAATACAATAAACATTTGGCCTCAAGACGCAGCAGCAATGGGGCAACCAAAATGCAGTAGCTCGAGAACATTGGCGATTGGAGAATTCTCCCCAAGCTATGCAAAGAAAGAGAAGAGTGAAGGATGAGTATCAAATAGCCAAACTTTGTCAAGAGCAATAAAACATGAAGCATTCCATTTATTTGGATAACTTAGTCATGTTTTAACGAACGAGGACTAGAATTCAGATTCTTTAAGAGTGGACTGAGAAATACAAAGACTCAACAGATCTGCTACAAATAGTCAGGGGGAATTAAATCAAGTTTACACAGGGTCTACATGTTGATCTAATATTTTTTACGCAAACACAAAAGTATTAACAGATAATCCATCATTTGTAACAGACTTGTGTAGATTTAGAAATTAACAAACTGCATTTTGACATTCAGACTATACCCTATACATGCTTACTATATGAAGACATGATCACAAAGCCAAATATAGAATGCATTAGAGACTATGATTTATCATGGCATAAACTGGTTCAAATAGTGCAAAGGACTAATGCAAATGACATTCAAACAACCCGACAAATAGACATGATATATGATAACTTAAGAGATGATAATACAGATGCATTTTAACACTTAGTCAGGTAAAACAAATGTGTATTTAGCTTGACAAACATGTAAACTTGGAAAAATAAACAAGTGACCATTAAAAAGAAGCATTTCCAAAGGTGCATGGTATTTTCAATTAGACTAAGCATACATGGTCATATTCATGCTACCTCACCCAGCATGATGACACTCAAGTAAGCACAGCAATCATATAATTAAACTAATAGGCATACAGACTCAAAGCTAACCCAACCCAGGCATATTTGTAAATACATGATTGTTTAATCCAAACAAAATATGCATATCTTTAAAGTAGGTAAGGATAAGTGTGCAGCTGACTTAAATAGTCATATAAAGACAAACACAATATTTTAGACACAGGATGGAGCAATCCAACAATGACCTCTTACAAACTAAGATTATCTGGTACTAGACTAGACATACATCCTACCATGTTAAACAAAACATGACATGTCATAACCCAAAATACCTATGCATTAACATGATGATAGTCTTATATTAAAGCGAACAAGGATAAATGCAGAGTTTGTTCAAGAAGATAAGGAGGGCAATTAGGCCTGGTCAATACATATGAGGGGACAAAATTGAGTGTCAACACATATGAAGTAATAGACCATATCATTCCTTCCGAGTCTTCATTGGACACCATCGGTATTGACAAAAAGTTATGGTCTCGCTTAGATGCCATAATCCTTCAATGGATTTACGTCACCATCTCCAATGATCTTTTGTTTACTATTTTGGAGCCGAACTCTACGGCTCAACAAGCGTGGAAACAAATACAAAGCATTTTTTAGGATAATAAACTTTCTAGGGCGGTATATCTTGAAAACCAATTCACCAACGTCAAGTTAGATGATTTTTTCAAACGTTTCCACCTATTTTCAAGAGTTGAAAATGCTTGCCTACCAACTATCCAACATTGGCGCGCCAATGACAAATCAACGGTTGGTTCTTCAATTAATTGCGGGGTTGAATGAACATTATGATGGGGTTGCTATATTCATTCAACAAAGTAATCTGTTGCCTCAATTTTATGAGACTCGTTAGCGATTAATTCTTGAATAAACCTGCAAGGCAAAACAAATAGCCTCGGGGGCAGCCACTGCCGGAACTGCCCTCGTCTCCACCAATTCATTTTCCGCGGATTTTCAGACCTAAAATTCTGGTTCTGGTGGAACTGGAAATCGCAACAACAATGATAAAAATGGGGGTCAAATCGTAACAATAACAAAGGAAAAAATAATGGTGGAAAGTGATGAGGTAGGGGTGGTGGCCAATCAGCTGGCGGCAGCAACAACCACCACCAGCAGGGGTAGTGGCAGCCACAAGTCCACTATGGCGGGAACCAGTGGGGGCAGTACCTATCGTGGACTTGCGCCCACAATGGGCTTCCCCTCTGTGCCCATACCCCATCGTATCGTGGGCCAGGCTCTCCTCTTCAAACCGACAACTCGGAATTTTAGGATCTTGTCCACAATAAGTATTTGTAGCCCATGCATCATCTTCCGCAAGTTATGCTTCAACCGATATAGAACAGGCCATGAACAACATGAATCTGAATGTTCCAGATGATTCGTGGTACATGGACATAGGGGCTACGTCACACATGACTGCATCTCAAGGTAATCTCTCGTCTTAATTTAATATGAGCAGTAATAAAAATATTATTGTCGGCAGTGAGCAGGAAATTCCAATTCGTGGTATTGATCAGGTAAAACTCCCCCTTCCTCACCCACCGATATACTTAAAAAACATCTTACATGCACCAAAACTGATTAAAACTTGGTATATGTACGACGTTTTACAACTGACAATAATGTTTATATGAATTTTGATTCATTTGAGTTTTCTTTGAAGAATTTTCAGACGGGGATGTCACTTATGAGATGTGATAGCATGGGGGACTTGTATCCCATCACTACTATTTCCAACAACCACGTGACACAACCATTAACCTTTGCATCTATTTCCCCTATCGTATGGCACAATCAAATTGGGACACCCGGGAGCGCCAGTGTTCAGTACTCTTAGGAAGAATACTTTTGTTGCTTGTAACAAACTTTTGGAATCTTCTGTTTTTCAAACTTGTGTGTTTGGGAAGCATGTTAAACTTCATTTTTCATCATCTACTTCACATACGTTTATACAATTTGATCTTATGCATTGTGATTTGTGGACATCACCAGTTTTGAGTTATGCATGTCATAACTATTATATACTTATTTTGGATGATTATTCGAATTTTCTGTGGACATTTCCCTTAGGGAAGAAATCACAAGTCTTCATTGCTTTTAAACAATTAATGTTTTTATCAAAACCTAATTTCACAAATCCATTAAATATTTTCAATGTGACAATGAGA
Organism: Anisodus acutangulus; assembly: GCA_029783415.1. Lineage (NCBI taxonomy): Eukaryota > Viridiplantae > Streptophyta > Magnoliopsida > Solanales > Solanaceae > Anisodus > Anisodus acutangulus. The sequence goes on along the minus strand of CM056495.1, from coordinate 47,195,381 downwards.
GAAAATTCCTAAATGCTCAATTTAATATTTTTTGTCACCAAAATGGGATGTCTTTGCATATTTCATGTCCACATACATCTCTTCAAAATGGAAAAGGTGAAAGAAAAATTCGAACGATTAATAATATGATTCACACACTTCTTGTGCATTCATCCACACCACCAATGTTTTGGCATCATGCACTTCAAATGTCCACATATCTTTTAAGTATTCTTCCTAGCAAACTACTTTCCAACGTGTCACCTACACAAAGATTGTACTATCGTCTCCAATCTTTTACACATTTAAGGGTTTTTGGATATTTGTGTTATCCCTTGTTTCCGTCCACAACCATTAACAAACTTCAGGCTCGTTCCACCCCTTGTGTATTTTTAGAATACCCACAAAATCATAGGAGATATAAATGTTATGATATAACGAACGAAAAAATCATTATCTCTTGTCATGTAGTTTTTGACGAGTCTACATTCCCGTTTGCTAATTCTCATGTGGTATCCCCACTTTCATATGATTTTTTGGATAACATAATACATCCAATTTTACAACACCACCTCAATACCCAAAATCAGATGGGACCAGCCTAAAATACTCCCCACACCTTACCGACCCAACCATAAAATGGGACTGGGCCAGTCGGCGATGAGGAGGTAATGCCTCTTTACCGTCGGCCTCGGCCCAATCCACATATCGTGGCTGGCAGACCCAAATGAGGGAGCCTACTGCTCCCTCACCCGTGTCCACAAACCGACACTCATGCCTTTCATTTCAAGCCCAAACCCTTGACCCAAGTCAGCCTAATCACCAAGCAGTAATTGGACCGTTAGTTTTGGCTCAAACCCCCCATCGGCCCAATAACCTACCCAACAACCCAACTCCCCACCACGGACCATTGAAACCCATTCCATGCACGGGATTTTTTTTGGCTCAAATGTCATTTTAACGTAACGTCCTCAGTCCAACCATCACCTCTTCTAAAAAATCCAAAGCAGCCCTATCAGACCCGAATTGGAAAGCTGCCATGTTAGACGACATTGATGCTCTTATTAAAAATAAGACGTGGGAGTTAGTGCCCCGTCCGTCTAATGTGAACATTATCATGTCTATTTGTGTTTTCTATCATAAAAATAATTATGATGGCTCCTTTGCGAGATACAAAGCTCGTCTTGTTGGTGATGGCAGGTCTCAGCAGGTTGGCGTGGATTGTGGTGAAACATTCAGTCTGGTGGTTAAGCCAGTAACTATCAAGACTGTTCTTAGCCTGGCACTGTCAAAGTCCTGGTCCATTCAATAGTTGGATGTCAAAAATACATTCTTACATGGCCATTTACATGAGACAGTTTACATGCACCAGCATTTGGATTTCTGAGACTTTACACATCCGGATTATCTTTCCTATTGAAAAAATCTTTATATGGTTTGAAACAGGCTCCCCGGGCATGGTATAACAAGTTTGCAGGGTTTGTATCCATATTGGGTTTCTCACATAGCAAGTCTGATCAGTTCTTGTTCATTTATAAGAAGGAAATCCACATGACATACATCCTCCTTTATGTAGATGCCATCATTCTCAAATCCTCCTCTACATCACTTCGTCGGTCTATTATGTCCCTCCTTACAACAAAATTTGTAATGAAGGATTTGTGTCCTTTAAATGATTTTTTAGGGATTGTAGTAACCCAATATGCAGGTGGTCTATTTCTCATTCAAAAGAAATACACCGAAGAGATCATTGACAAAGTCGATATGTCCTCCTTCAAACCATCACACACACCGGTTGATACTGAGGCCAAATTGAGTAACTCAGTAGGTACTCCATGCAGTAACCTAACATATTACCCCAGCCTAGCAGGGGCCTTGCATTATCTTACTTTCACTAGATCTGATATCTCCTATGCGGTTCAGTAAGTATGTTTACATATGCATGATCTGAAAGAAGAACATATAGGGGCTTTCAAGCGGATTCTGCGGTATATTAAGGGTACTCTTCAATTTGGATTGCATCTGTATAAGTCCTCCATTTTGAGTCTCTCATCTTATACATATGTTGGTTGGGGTGGCTTCCTAGACACACGTCGTCCAACCTCTGGTTATTGTGTGTTTTTGGGAGACAACCTCATTTCATGGTCCTCGAAACGACAGCCGACGATGTCTCACTCAAGTGCTGAAGAAAAATACTGAGGGGTAACTAATGTGGTCGCTGAATCATGTTGGCTCCGTAATCTACTATTAGAACTCCATTGTCCGATTACAAAAGCAATCGTAGTTTATTATGATAATGTGAGTGTGATTTACTTATCAGGTAACCATGTCCAGCATCAACGCACCAAACACATTGAAATGAATATCTTATTTGTCTTAGAAAATATTGCACGTGGACAAGTTCGTGTTCTCCATGTACCGTCCCGTTATCAGACTGCCGACTTCTTCACCAAAGGTCTTCCGCGCGTACTATTTGATAATTTTAGGGACAATCTCAGCATACGAGAACCACTCGCTAAGACTGCGGGGGACTGTTAGCATAATTAGGGACATAATCCCTAATTATCTCCATCATATCAATTAAGTTACAATTAGAATCATATAATTAGGATGATTAGATCAATTGTATTGATTAACATATCCTTAGAGATAGCCTAAATTAATTAGATAAAATTGTATATATTTGTATACTTGGAATGAAATAAATCATGAAATTCATTTCCTTCCCACTGTATTCGTAGGTTAATTTTTGGACGGATAGAGGTACCACTAATCGGCTTTAAACTTGTACAAGAGGCTTTAGGAAAAAGTGAAGATCATTTAGAAAAGATTTAAAGTGGCTCAAAGTTGTTAAAAGTCCTACTCAGACAAATGACATAAAGATTTGGTGTTCAAGAGGTGATTATGTTTCCTGTAAAAGTGTCATCAATGCAGTAAGGAGGTTGGGTAAGAAGGGTAAGTCAAGCCCCAAATTTATTGGACATTATGTGATTTTGAGTAGAAAAGGCAATATAGCTTAGGAGTTTGTGTTGCCACCATAATTATCCTATATTGCTTCGAATAGATTTTAGAATTCTTTATGCATCATATGTTTTCTTTCTAAGTCTTGTTCTAGCCTTAATGAGGGGATCACGGAGAATCACTGCGTACCAATTTACAAGAATCTATATATAAATGTATGTGAGTATGTCAATGCAGGTAGTACAGACGAGCCTATTACAAGCTAGAATAATCTCTTACATCAGCGGTTGTTTGGTAAACTCCCCTTTGATTTGTGGAGTTTCGTTATTAACAATTAGTCATTTTTTATTTGTCTAATAGTTCGAGAATTGGTTGGGGAATTTGTAAGATTGGAATAATTTCCTTTAGAAATTTCTTTCATTAATCACAATATATATAATTGTACAGAGGTTGATTCCTAATACAATAAGAATCCTAAGTTACCTTAAATATACACCTATCATAATTACAAAATATACTGTGAATATTCGGAGAATATTCGCTAATACTCCCCCTCAGTCGGAGCGGGAGGAGGCCGAACGCTAAGGCTGGATCGGAAGTCGGTGAAGAGCTGTCTCGGTAGTCCCTTTGTGAAAATATCTGCATACTGATATGAGGAAGGCACGTGTAATATTTTGACCTGACCAAGGGCGACCTTCTCACGCACAAAGTGAATATCCATCTCGATATGCTTGGTCCGCTGATGTTGGAACGGATTGTGAGAGATATAGATGGCAGATATGTTGTCACAATAGATTATAGACGCCTTTCGCAGTGGACACTGGAGCTCCAAAAGAAGATTTCGGAGCCAACAGATCTCAGCAACGACATTAGCAACTCCGCGATACTCTGCTTCAGCACTCGAATGGGATAGCGTGGTCTACCGTTTGGCGGACCATAAAATAAGATTATCCCCAAGAAACACACAGTAACCTGAGGTGGAGCGAAGTGTGTCCGGATATCCTGCCCAATCTTCATCCGTGTAGGATAGTAACTTGATTGGGGCAGAGGGGTAGAGATGCAGGCCAAAGTCAATTGAGCCCTTAATGTATCTGATAATACGCTTGAGGGCAGCAAAATAGGACTCTCGAGGGACGTGCATAAACAGACACACCTGCTGAATGACATATACAATATCAGGCCTATTGAATGTAAGATGCTAAAGCGCACCTGCAAGACTCCGATATAGGGTGGGATCAGAAACTGGCGCACCCTCATTGGCACTAAGCTTGGATTTCGAGTCAACCGGAGTTGGCATAATTTTACAATTTGCCATCTTAGCCCTGTACACTATATCTTCCGCATATTTGCGCTGACACAGAAACATAGTAGCTGCAGATCTGGTCACGGATATACCCAAGAAATAACTCAGCTTGCCCAAATCAGTCATAGCAAATTCAGTTTTGAGTAGAGCAATGATTTCATTCTTCAAACCGTCAGAAGAGGCAGTAAGAACAATGTCATCCACATATAATACCAAATAGGCAGTGCTGCTAGCTCGATGAAAAGTGAAGCGACAGTTATCACACCTGCTACAAATAAATCCGATCTGCATAATATACCTGGCAAAGCGATCATACCAAGCGCGGGGTGCCTGTTTCAAGCCATACAATGACTTCATGAGACGACATACATACTGCGGGACTGCCGGATGAACAAAGCCAGGGGGCTGATGCATGTACACAGTTTCTTTCAAATGCCCATGAAAAAATGCATTCTTGACATCAAGCTGATGAATTGGCCAATGCATGCCCATTGCAATACTGAGAATAGTCCAAATAGTAGCCGGTTTAACAACCGGACTGAATGTCTCACCACAATCAATACCCTCCTGCTGATTAGTGCCATTAGCAACCAGTCTTGCCTTATACCGCTCCAAGTCACAACTGTCTCTGAACTTGTGACGAAATAGCCACATACACCGGATAACATTCACACCGTCCGATCTAGGTACCAAATCCCAAATGTTCTGCTTGGTTAAAGAATTAAATTCCTCGGACATGGCTGCATTCCAATTAGGGTCCGGTTTGGCTGGTTTTGGATTTTTTAGAATGGGTGATATGGTTTGTGTGGAGATGTTAAACTGGACCTTGGGTTTGAAAATCCCTTGTTGTGCACAAGTCGCCATACGGTGGGTAGGCAGCAGTGTTTGGACTGGGATTTGTGGCTGCGGGCTTGTTGGTTCTGGAGGCAGCAGTGGTTGGTCTGTGATATGTGGTTGCTGACTTGCTGGTTCTTGAGGGGGGGGGGGTGTTGTCTAGGCTCGAGTTGATGGCTGGTCGAGGAACCATTGGTGGGGTAGGTGACACAGGAGGTCGAGCAGTGGAGGGTTCGACCGAGAACTAGGTGGTGTCTGGTTGGAGATGACATCGGACACTGGTGGTGACGGAGCTGCTGGTGCAGTCTTCACCAGAATAGGAAACTGCCGGTGGCACATTGACTGGATCATAGAAGACAGAGGAGACTCATCGAGAAATGTGTAATCTGTGGTTTGGAATTTTCAAAGATTTGAAAATGGATAGTTCGCCTCGTCAAATGTGACGTGACGTGAGACAATGATCTTACGAATGGCTATGTCATAGCACAGGTAACCCCGATGATTCGGTAAGAAACTGACGAAGACACATGTCATGGTGCGTGGGGCTAGTTTGTGAGGTGCAGTGGAGACCAGGTTGGGGTAGCATAAGCAACCAAAGATGCGGAGTTGGTTATAGGAAGGGAACATATGGTATAAGATTTCGGTTAGGGTCTTGTTTTGGAGAGTGCTGGTTGGTAAAATATTAAGGAGGTACTCTACCATTTTAACAGCGTAGACCCATAATGGTAGTGGAAGACTGACATGAAATAGAAGGGTAAAAACCATGTTATTGATGGTACGTATGATTCGTTCAGCTTTGCCGTTTTGGGAGGAAGTGTAGGGACAGGAAAAATGGAAAATCATGCCTTGTTTAGAGCAGAAATTGTGAAATGCCGAATTATTAAATTCACATCCATTATCACATTGAAAAGATTTTATAGATTTTTCAAACTGTGTTTTAATGAATTTTTGAAATTCAAGGGACTTAGCAAAAACTTCAGATTTGAACTTCAGTTGGTAGATTCCATACAAAGTGTGAAAAATTATCTAATAATACTAGATAGAATTTGTGACCCAAGGAACTGACAACCGGAGATGTCCACAAATCATTATGAACAATTGAAAAAGTAACACTGTTGGATGACATAAATGGAATACGAGTATGTTTGCCAAGCGGGCAAGAAAAACAGTGTTGGGCAAGTTTCCCATTATTACATTTAATACGCTTATTAGTCCTAAGAATATTAAAAACAGGATCTCCTGGGTATCCGAGTCTGTTATGCCAAGTTGACGGAGAGATAGCAGCAAGGGAGACAGGTGAATGAGTTATGACAGTGGAAGATTGAGTGAAGGGGTAGAGGTCTCCCACACTATTGCAGCGCGTAAGAATTTTCCACGTATTGAGATCCTTCACAGAAAAACCAAAAGGGTCAAATTCGACAGACACAGAATTATTGCGAGTGAATTTTCTAACAAAGATTAAATTTTTAATGATGTTAGGTGTGTAAAGGACATGATTTAGGGAGAAAGGTGGGTGGGGATGTTTGGTATGGTGTTACCATAACCTTCAATTGGAATGCGGTGACCATTGCCAACAGTAATAAATTGAGGACACCTTAACCGAAGTATTTGAGATAAATTACATGACGACCGGGTGAGGTGAGATGTGGCTCCGGTGTCCATATACCAATTATCATTGGGCTGCTGAAGGTTCAAGGTGTTGAAAGCCTCGCCCAAGTCAGTGGGGGCCAGGGTGCTGGCTGGCGGGTGCTGGTTGGTCGAAACCATGTGGGCTTGCTGCTGCTGCTGGTGGGCCTGCATGTTGGCTGGGGCGGAGCCCAAGACGCCTAGTGACCAAGCCTGCTGGAACTGGGCCACTGTTGTTTGGGTAGAGGCATGCAGGCGAGGCCCAGTTCTCGGTATTGGGCCAAGGTTGCTGCCCAACGCACTGAAGATAGAGAGCAGGGTTTGGGCCTGATTGCTGATTTCGGTAGCCCTTGTTGCGGCCCTTTCCTTTGTTTTCTTTGTTGTTATTACCGCGGCCTCTGCCGCCATGCCCTCCGCCGCGGGACTGCTGCTGCTGGTGGTTTTGCGGTGGTGGCTGGGTGGTGTTGGTGGCCGATGATGCCTTGCCATCAACGGCTAATGCCTTTTAATTGTGCTCCTCTTGTTTAGCACGACGTGTCTCTTCCAATAAAAGTTGCGAACATGCTTTGTTTCCATCCACAGCTAATGCCTTTTAATTGTGCTCCTCTTGTTTAGCACGACGTGTCTCTTCCAATAAAAGTTGCGAACGTGCTTTGTTGAAACTTGGTAGGGGGTCGGCCTGTTGAATCATTGTCGCAAGTGTATCATATTCGCCTTTCGGTAGTCCGCCAACTAGTTGAAGTACCATCTTGGTTTCTGAAACAGACGTCCCTACGTTGGAAAGTTGATCGGTTATGAGTTTCAGTTGTTTACAGTATTCGGACATATTGTTAAAATTCTCGAGACGCGTATTATTGAACTGTTTTTCCAAATACACGGCCCAAGTTTTTTATTATCCTGAAAAATTTCTTCTAACCGTACTCAAAGTTCACGTGTTGTAGCACATGTTTTCATGATAGTACACAGCGAAGTCTTTAGAGATGGTGCCATATATCCACTGTTTGACGATGACATCAAGGCGACGCCATGTCGAGTCTGCAACATCTGTTGGACGAGGAACAGAATCATCAATATGGTCGAGCACATTGTACGCGCATGCATGAATATAGAACAGTTCTATCCACATGGAATATTGACAGTCTTCTTGGTCAAGAATTATAGGGATACAATTCTTGATGTTGGTAACGACGAAAGCCGGATGAAAAGAAGATGATGTACGTGGAGTAGGGTTGTCAAAAGTACCAGTGGAAGAATCGAAATTAGTAGGGGAATTGGGACGAGACATGGTGGCTGTTTTACCATCGACCGAGAAGAGAAAGAATTTAAAAAAATTCTAGTGGTGGTCGGCGGTGGCTATAGGGAGGAGAAGATTAGGGATTAGAGTTTGACTCTTGATACAATGTAAAATTGAAATAATTTCCCTTAGCGATTTCTTTCATTAATCATAATATATATAGTTGTACAGAGGTTGATTCCTAATACAATAAAAATCATAAGTTACCTTAAATATACACCTATCATAATTATAAAATATACTATAAATATTCGCTAATAGAATTCATACATCGAGTAATCCGCTAGACATTCTTGTTAGAGGTTTGAGATATATAGCATCAACTGGGTTAATAATGTCGTATTTGGCATAACATTTACAACATTGTTTTAAAGGTTAAGCAAATAGTTTTTAGAGTAGAACTGTTTTCAAGTATTTATATCTTGATACTTACAACACTACTATAAGTTACTCATTTTACGAATCATATTTAAATGCAAAAATTTGCTTGCAATTCCTTAGGTACATAAAACTTACACTCGCCGCAAATTAACATGTTTTGAGGAACATGAGCAAATTAAATCATGAACAAAGGGTCTTTAATTTTCTTTTCAAGTTTTACATGGAAAATTAAAAAGGAAATGAAATGAAATGGAATTGAAAAGGACACTTCAACACATTTTACTCACACATTACTCATATACACCACCCCACCCCCCACCCCCACCCCACCCCGATAATTAATAAAAAGTCAACAGAGACAAGAAGAAAAGCTTGAACATATTTTCCATGTAGCAGAGATAATTGGAAAACTTCCTGCTCCTTTCTTGGGCTTTAGGAATCCCAATAGCATTTTCTTTTGGGTCCCAAATAAGAGTTGTGTGGAGAGTTTGTTCATTAATCATCCATCATATTAAAGTAGCAGCCTGCCTAGTCGGCAATCGGCAATGGCTGTGGGCCTTTCTATGAGTGGATAGCCCATTAGCTTATACAACGGGTCTTAGTGGAGCATTCTAATTGAAAAGAAAAATAGTTGGAGTTTAATTTTAATGCACTGATAATATAATTATTTTCTTAATATTTTCAAATGATAGCTAATGGAACAAAAGAACAACTATCAGTATTTCTTTAGCCTTCAGTGGTATGTTAACCATTACTTTTCCTTGTCAAAACAATTTGTCTTTTCTATAAGAGAGTTCATTCAATACTTCTAAAAAGCTACATGCACTGGCTACAGTTGTTTATTACAAACACTTAACCTCTAGTGCTTAGAAGTTAATCTAGTTAATTAAAATATAATATCCTTCCATTATTTAAGACACAAAAATTTGATCCACACTTTACCCCTTTTAGCCTTATAAGTTTGTCCTATATAAGCCACTGCCTAAGAGGACTTCAATTCATTCAACATTCAACACCAAATAAAGAAAACACACATACAAACACTAGAGCAATAGCTCTATGGCAAATATTACTTCCACACAATTCATGGAGAACTTCCACTACTCAAGAAGACTACTCCCGGTGGCCACCATGGAGCTGCCTCAGGAGGCAGCCGGAATAAGACACGACTCAATTGATGATCTACCAATTGGAAATAACGTCAAGACATTTGATGCAAATGTTATTAAAAGAATATGTTCCCTTGATTTTATTGATAAATGATTTGCAATATATATAAAGTTACAAGAATATTTACTTTGATACAAAAGAGGTAACTCATTAACATAATTACAAAAGATTATAATTCTACCTGAAATATGAGATATACCATTAATGAAAGAATATTGGAAACATATTTTATTAGTTATTATGATGTTGGCAGTACTTGTATCTGCTTTGATTTGTTCACTTGTCTTGAACTCCATTATAAAATGTGCATTTAAGTGCTCTAGCCTAATATTGGCTGACTCATCCTCATACCATACAAATCCTTCAGCAACTATTAATAAAGGGATCAAGAAAAAAGCCCTCAAGACATTCCCAATTATAACATACACTACTGAGTTGAAACATTCAGGGTTCGACATTAAGTGTGTCATTTTCTTATCGGGATTTGGAATCAGAGAGAAAATTAAAGTTTTGTCAAAGTGCAATCATGGCTTCCACATCAAGTGTATCGATAAATGGCTCAATTCTCACTCTTCTTGCCCTATTTGTAGGCATTTCTTTACTGAGACTTGTCAAAAAATTGTTAATGACGGTAGTTCATCTATTACAGCTGAAATTTTAAATACTCAGCAGGTAGCTAGCAATACTTCAGCATCAACAACAGTAGAAAAATTTGTAATAAGAATTGACCCTCTTTAACGCGAAGGTGTTATATCTAACAATTAAAAGTAGATAGAAAAATGGGATTAGTTATTGATGGTATCACACACTTAATTCTTTCTTTTTCTAGTTAGAAAGTGTTGGCTAGCATGAGGCCAACGCCAGTGTAGCTTTCAATGATTCATTAGTACTCTTGCAAGTGTATATAAAAATTAAACTTTATTTCTGTGAAGGGTGAAGTTCCTTATGTGGGAAATATGGAAAATGTGCAAAATATGAGCCAATCCTTCTAGATTTTGAATTCAACAAAGAAGGGTGTGAAGCCAAACAAGGTGTGCTATCAAACTTGGTGTGCTACCTATTTTATGTGGCCTAACTTGTGTTCTTTTGAAGCCTATATATAGGCCTTAGGTTTGCACTTCCAATTCATTCCATTCTAACTCATTCCAAAACCTCCTCCCTAGAATCTCCTAGTATTCTTAAGAGAGAAAAACATAGGTTTCTCCTTAGATATTGGTTTAGAGAGATTGAGAGTTCTCCTAGTTACAAGAGAGATATGTAATTGTTGTTATCTCCTTGTACATTAAAGAGAAGTATTGTAATCCCGTTATCTTAGTGAAATCCTCCTACACTTGCCCCGTGGTTTTTCCCCTAATTTGTTTGGGGTTTTCCACATAAATCTTGTGTCTAAAGTTTATTTTCGCATTTTCTCAACTTTCACTTTAGTAGTGAGGTTGCTTCGACCCCGTAAATTTTCCTAACAATGGTATTAGAGCAAGGTTGTAAACGGTAATGTTTGCGGGCACTATTCACATGTGAATAGTGGGAGTCGGTTCAAGTGACGAAGCGGAACGTTGTTTACAATGGCGACAACAAATTTCAATGTTGAGAAGTTCAACGGGAGTAATTTCTCATTATGGAAGATGAAGATGAAGGCAATACTGAGGAAGGACAATTGTTTAGCAGCAATTGGAGATAGTCCCGCTGAGATAACAGATGATGCCAGGTGGGACAAGATGGATGGCAATGTAGCTGCTGACCTGCACCTAGCACTAGCTGATGGTGTTTTGTCCAGCGTGGAGGAGAAGAAGACGACGAAGGAAATTTGGGATACGTTGTGCAGGTTGTACGAGGACAAGTCACTACACAACAAGATCTTCTTAAAGAGAACATTCCGGATGACGGAATCCACATCGGTAACCGATTATATAAATACCTTGAATACACTATTTTCGCAATTGGCATCTACATGTTACAAAATAGAGACGACTGAACGTGCGGAACTTCTACTTCAAAGTCTACCGGACTCGTACGATCAACTCATCATCAACTTGACGAATAATACTCTTTTGGAGTATCTTGTTTTCGATGAGATTGCAGCCGCTGTTTTGGAAGAAGAAACCAGGCGCAAAAATAAAGAAGATAGGCATATGGGTTCGCATCAAGCGGAGGCGTTGACGGTGAAGAGAGGAAGATCGGTGGAACGTGGCTAGAGTGGGAGTAAGAACCATGGTAGATCAAAGTCAAGAAGTATGAAGCAACTTAAGTGCTATAATTGTTGCAAGAAATGGCACTTCAAAAAGGATTGCAGGAACAGATAGAAAAGTGGAGACCCTGAGTCATCAAATACTTATGGGAATGTGGCGAGTACCCCAGATGAACAATGGTTGGAGGCAGAAATTAGTTCAATGATGTCTGGTTACTAGACTCAGGAGCATCGTGGCATATGACATCTCAGAGAGAATGGTTCCACAAATATGAACCAATCTCTGGAGGTTCTATGCACATGGGGGATGATCATGCTTTGGGGATTGCCGGTAATGGTACTATCAAGATAAAGATGTTTGATGGTACGGTTCACACTATTTAGGAGGTACGACACGTGAAGGGCCTAAAGAAGAATCTATTATCCTTGGGGCAAATAGATAATATCAGTTGTAAGATGCATATCGAGAATGGGATCTTGAAGATTGTTATAGGCGCACTTGTGGTTATGAAAGAAGAAAAGATCGCGGTAAACTTATTCATGCTTAAAGGGGAAACACTGCAGGAAGCCAACGCATGTGTTGTGTCAACCAACAAAGGAGAAGAGTCGACGATGATATGGCATCTCAAACTTGGCCATATGTCAGAATAAGGTTTGAAGATTCTCTCCGACCAAAAGCTGCTTCCGTGAGCATTGTGTTACAAGTAAGCAGAGTAGATTAAAGTTTAGTAGATCTGATGCTAGGAGTAAACACATACTAGACTTAATTCATTCTGATGTTTGGGAGTCACTAGAACTGTCCCTAGGAGGTGCAAAGTATTTTGTGTCTTTTATTGATGATTTCTCAAGGAGATGTTGGGTGTTTCCTATCAAGAGGAAGTTAGATGTGTTTCCGGTGTTCAAAGACTTCAAGGCGCATGTAGAACTTGAATCTGGAAAGAAGATCAAGTGCTTGAAGACAGATAATGGAAGAGAGTACACATACGGGGAGTTTCTTGCACTTTGCAGGCGAGAAGGTATCAAAAGACAGTTCACAATCACATATACGCCTCAGCAAAATGGAGTGGCAGAGTGGATGAGCAGAACTCTTGCGGAAAATATGAGAGTTATGTTGAGGAATGCGGGTCAGTCCAACTTTTTCTGGGCAAAAGCAGCCAAAGCCGCTTGTTATGTGGTAAATCGGTCTCCTTTAACGGCTATTGATTTGAAGACACCAATGGAGATGTAGACGGGGAAGCCCTCTGATTACTTTGGTATGCATTCCTTTGGATGTCCTGTGTACGTGATGTACAACACTCAAGATAGAACGAAGTTGGAGCCGAAACCCAGAAGGTGCATCTTCTTGGGCTATGCTGATGGTGTTAAGGGGTATCACTTGCGGGATCCCACTACCCGCAAGCTTATCGTCAATAGGAATGTGATATTTGCAGAAGAACAACTACAACAAAAAGATGAAGGAGGTAGCACATCAAATGTAAGCTTGAAGACTACAACAATTCCGGTGGTGAATAACACGGAACCTGAAATTCCAATTTCTTCTGAAGCTACACCAGAGCACGAGGTACAACAACAAGTCAAGTCTGAGGCAGAAAAAGTTCATCGGTCAACTCGTGAGAGAAGGCCGCCAGCTTGGCACTCGGAGTATGTTACGGAGAGCAATGCTGCACATTGTCTTCTAACGGATGATGGAGAGCCCTCGACTTTTCATGAAGATATAAGTAGCTCAGATGCATCTTTGTGGATGACAACAATGCTAGAGGAAATTAAATCTCTACACAAAAACAAGACTTGGGAGCTGGTACCATTACCACGTGGAAGAAAGGCCATTGGTAACAAATGGATCTACAAGATCAAGTGGGTTAGCAATGATCAAGTGGAATGGTATCGTGTAAGATTGGTGGTGAAAGGATTTGCTAAAAAAGAAGGAATTGATTCCAATGAGATATTTTCTCCGGTGGTTCGACTCACGATAGTCAGGGTTGTTCTGGTGATGTGTGCTACGTTTGACTTACATCTGGAGCAGTTGGATGTGAAAACTGCATTTCTTCATGGAGAGCTTGAAGAAGAGATCTACATGCTCCAACCAGAAGGTTTTGATGAAACAGGCAAGGACAACTTGGTTGGCATGTTGAACAAATCTCTGTACGGTAAAAAACAAGCATCGAGATATTGGTACAATAGATTTGATTCCTTCATTATAAGCCTTGGATACAACAGACTTGGTTCAGACCATTGTGTGTACTACATGAGGTTTGGTGGTAATAATTTTATTATCTTACTGTTGTATGTGGATGACATGTTGGTAGTAGGCCCCAACAAAGATCAAATCCAGGAATGGAAGGTACAGTTGGCTAGGGAGTTTGACATGAAGGACTTGGGACTAGCAAACAAGATTCTAGGGATGCAAATTCACTGAGACAGAGATAGCATAAATGTTTGGCTTCCCAGAAGAACTACTTTAACAAGATCTTGTGACGCTTCAACATGCAAGATTGTAAGCCAATTTCTACCCCACTTCCTACTAATTTCAAATTATCCTCAAATATATGTACTAGCAATGAAGCATAGAGGAAGGAGATGTCTCGAGTACCGTATGCATCGATAGTGAGAAGTTTAATGTTTGTCATGATATGCACAAGACCAGACATTGCACAAGCAGTGGGAGCGGTTAGTCAATTTATGGCGAATCCTGGTGGAAAGCATTAGAGTACTATGAAGAGGATTCTAAGATACATCAAAGGAACCTCAAATGCTGCATTATGTTACGGAGGATCAGAATTTACTGTCAGAGGCTACGTAGATTCAGATTTCGCAGGCGTTCTCGATAAAAGTAAATCCACTACGGGTTATGTGTTTACTCTTGCAGGAGGAGTTGTAAGTTGGGCGTTGAAGTTACAAACTGTTGTGGCTCTATCAACAACAGAAGAAGAATATATGGCGGCTACACAAGCTTGCAAGGAAGTTGTCTGGATTCAAAGGTTACTGGACGAGCTCGGGCACAAACAAGAGAAGATGGTTCTGTTTTGTGGCAATCAGAGTGCCTTGCACATTGCAAGGAATCCGGGATTTCATTCAAGGACAAAACATATACGGGTCCACTACCACTTCGTTCGAGAAGTAGTGGAGGAAGGGAGTCTGGACATGCAAAAGATCCACATCGATGAGAACGTAGCAGACGCTATGACAAAGCCAATTAATGCTAAAAAGTTTGAATGGTGTCAATCCTCCTGTGGCCTAGCGGAGACGTAAGCAAGCATGACATCGGTGAGTGAGGAAGGATGAAGGGATTACCAAAGGCGACTTCAAATGGGAGAATGTGAAGGGTGAAGTCCCTTATGTGGAAAATATGGAAAATGTGCAAAATATGAGCCAACCCTTCTAGACTTTGAATTCAGCAAAGGAGGGTGTGAAGCCAAACAAGGTGTGCTATCAAACTTGGTGTGCTACCTAATTTAGGTGGCCTAACTTGTGTTCTTTTGAAGCCTATAAATAGGCCTTAGGTTTGCACCTCCAATTCGTACCATTCTAATTCATTCCAAAACCTCCCTAGAATCTCCTAGCATTCTTAAAAGAGAAAAACATAAGTTTCTCCTTAGATATTGGTTTAGAGAGATTGAGTGTTCTCCTAGTTACAAGAGAGATAGGTAATTGTTGTTATCTCCTCGTACATTAGAGAAAAGTATTGTAATCCCGTTATCTTAGTGAAATCCTCCTACATTTGCCTAGTGGGTTTTCCACGTAAATTTTGTGTCTAAAGTTTATTTTCGCATTTTCTCAACTTTCACTTTAGTAGTGAGGTTGCTTCGACTCCGTAATTTTTCCTAACAATTTCAATTTTCTTATTAACTTATTTTTTTCCTGTCAGAAAAAGATTGTATTCTTTATTCGAGAACTTTCCCTAAGGGAATCGAGAGATTAAAAAATATCCAAGAAGATTAGCTTCCTTTAATACAAAACACAAGAATATTTTAGGCTTAAACTTGATTATTTCCAAACTGATTTTTGTGTGGCGGATCGAGGGTGAGCTTACATGGTGAGCTCCCTGCGTTTTCCAGTTAGCAATAAATTGATCAGTATCACTCTCAACTTATCAACTATAGAATACAATAGTCAACTATGTCTTATAACTCAAACAACATGTATTACTTAGACAGTCATACTTTTTGTTCACTGATTTAATAAGATTATTAATCTCTCTTTGCAAAAGGAGAAAGCAAATGGATACATGAGGCAAAGGGAACTCATTATGTTGCGGAAGCTATATATGTTTCAAGGTATCAAGATATGAATCAAACTTGTCACTTAACTATTTATGGACTTCAATCTGGAATCACTATACACATTTACTTACACCAAATTGTCAAGTAAGAGTATATTTTTAAATATGTACCCTTTTAAAATCCCGGATCCCAACCAGAAGAAGGTAAGATATACAGAAGCTATTAGAGAAGATCAAATATACTCTATGCCAATTTTTTTTGTTTAAATCATGTAATGTCCTACATTATTTTGCCAAGTGACATCCTTTCAATAACAACTACCTTTTCCATCTTATCTCAGTGGCTTTAGTTAAACAAACCAAGTGTCATGTAAAGTTGCAACTTGCATCCAGTGAACGCAAAAAAAATAACAAGAAGAATAAAACACTATTGCAATATGCATGGATAGTGTTGGCATAGGCGGATTCAAATTTTAATTTGAAGTTTTAGGGTTTTTACGGATCTCAAGTTAATATATATTAACGAGATTCATAATCAAATATTTATAAATATTTAATGGATTAATTTCTTAATACATATACAGGTTTGGCCGAATCTACTGGATCCACGTGAATAAGCTAGCTCAGTCCTTGAGTGCAGGATTGTCTGCCAAAGAAAAAGAGAAAAAAGAAAAGACAACAGATGAAAAAAAAGAACATGAAATTAAATAGATAAAGGAAACAAACTGGATTGATTCATAAAAGATGCAACAAATATAAACAAATACTGAGCCAAATTCAAGAAAATGTGTCAAAGCACCCCTTCATTAACAACCAAGTAGTGCCAGCACTTTGCTTTTCCTTCCATTACCGTAAAGAAACAAGAAAATTGCATCAATTAATTTAGAGACAATTTAAATTACCAACTTTGCCGAAGAATAAAAAAAGAAGTTAGCAGGACTATGTTGCAAATGTTTGCTGATAAGGAAATTTGTAATCTCTAGTTGTCAAGGCAAAAGTGAGTGCTAAAAGTCCTTTAAAAAAGAATAACCCTCAAGGGTGATAAAGACCACATACACTATATTGTATTGGTGGTTTGGCGATAAAGATACAAGACATCATCTATTCAATCCTACCAATAAGTAAATAATTAAGAGTTTGATTAATCTAATGAATCCATATCACAATGCCTACATAAAGTATTGTCGGAAAAATAATTGAAAAAAAGACAAAGGTCCCATCTATCTCATGACCCACACCTATATTATAGTTATAATCAGGTGTTTGTCCTGATTTTCTTATCATAATTGAATTTTTCTTATCCTAAAATAAAAATATAATTTTTTCGTGTTTGGCTTTGGAAGAAAAGGTTCGGACTCCTATAAATTGAGGTATTTTCCTTCTCACTTGAAAGCATCCACAATGTAGACCTAAGTGCTTTGAGAGTCTTATTTAGTGGTGTGAGACACAAGTCTTACTCCGTCACTTGTCTGAACCTCTTTTTTCAGCTTTTGTGAGATTATTTCTCTCAATACCTTGTACTCTCTTTTATATAGTGGAAATCTCATCTCTTCAGGTGGATACATGCCGATTAATCGTACCAAATTAAATATGAGTCTCTCTTGGCATATCTCTCTTTTGTTGTATGATTTATCGTCTTTTGAGATTTGTTTTGTTAGCTTCCGCATGATACCTGATTATTTCGATAGTAACAGTAATATGAAAGGATCACATTCATAAAATTATGCACAGCTACCCTTGGCACAAGGGGGAGCTAGAGTATAGCTTATATATTCGGCCGTACCAGTAATTTTGGTTCATCTTCTATATTTTTCTTAAAAATTTATTAAATATATAAAAATTATTAATTTAAAACTCAATAATTAACTTAAAATAACTAAATTCATAATTTCATAACTTTAAATCCTGATCAAGCTCCTCTTGCATGGCTTGAATCCAAAAATTATCTTTTAATGCTTCCCCAATATTTTTAGGTTCCAAAGTAGATGTAAGACAAAGACTTACCTGTTGATATATGGTGGATATGCACACATACCTTACCATTTTTCGATAACTCACTGGCTCTTTCCATCTTGTACGCCTCTTCTCAAAAATTCCCCCTATCACCTGGTTGGGTGGATAGTTCCTTCTAATCCTCGATGAAGGGTCTCTTTCTACTTGACACTTAGATTTATATTACAATCATGTCTTATCACTAAGCAGTAAGTTCCACTGCCTCGTTACTTAGGCAACACACCATGTGGGATTTCTGATAAGAAGTTCAAGGATTCATGTACCATGATAGTTGGACTATTGACTCAAGTAGTTTGGTTTGCTGACAAAGTTATTACGACATTATAGGCTTAAAATTATAATCTTTGAATTAATTTATTTTATTTTCTAGATGAGATAAAATAACATCAAATTTAAAGTATAAATTTATTCTGAACTTAATTATATCTTCAATCAAATAAAAATATAAATCTAATTCCAAACCTAACTCGAGAATATCTCATCTTATCCCATGAATCAAACACCCCTTTAATGTCTTTCTTAGATATTCTTAACTAAGTCAACCATGCCTTTTTCTTTCCTTCTGCGCATCTCTCTTCAAAGAATCCATATAATAACATGGTCTTTGTGGAAGTGGCTACGTTACTTTGTGGCCACGAACTAATTTAAATTAAATAATGATGATGTTGTTGCATTGTAATTTTTTTTCTGAAGGTGATGTGAGTTAAAGAGGTCTATTAAAAAAAGAGAGTTAAGTTGAAAATTAGCATGAAGAACAAAATATGAATCCTAATCCAAGTTCAAAGATATACGACGTACGTATATATTCTATGAGGAATTTGATCATGACCTGTGAAGGAAAAACTATAGCCCTTATAGTCTAGTTTTCTTTAGTTCAGATAGTTCAGCCTTTCTATTATTTTTTTTGGTTAAAGAGAGGATAATATATACTCCATTAACTAGTAACAAGAGTCATTATAAACTGTGTGCGCTATTAAGAGCACATAAGTTACGTGTCGGGCCAAATTAGTTACGTGAAATAGATGAAGTATGTCTAAAAAAATTTGTTCCCTCCTTATCTGCTTGTACATGATCTATAGATCATAACGATGAAACTGGCAGATACACAACAACACTAAATTTGGCCTGTTTTTTTCCTTAGTTAAAGATTCCGCAATTGCATTTATATATACAAACTTCGCGTTTAATCAATTAGATTCACATAAATTTTCAGGGGTACAATATATATATCTCGTGAATCTATCTATAAGTAAAATGCTTAAATAGTATTCTTAAAAATATAATTTGAAAAATTTAAGGACAAAGGATCCCACCTGTTTCGTGGCCTCCAACTTTCTTATAACGGTGGAGGATCGCATCAATGAAGTTATGCACACGACTCACATTTAACTAGTGGCGAAGTCAGAAATTTTACTAAGTGTGTCCAAGATTTAATATATATGTATAAAAAGTATTTTTTGATATATATACACAATATAATTTTTTATAGACGCAGTATCTTCAACTCACCATCCTTCGCTCCGTAGCCACTGGATTTAACCTTTGTATATTTCAATCATTTTCTATCACTATAAATAGTGAAGTGCCATTGCCCATTTACTTAGGCTCCATACACCATGCATGTGGGATTTCTGATAAGATCAAGAATTCATGGACACGACAGTTGTGCTATTCACCCACTCTAATTTCCTTTCTTTTATTTTGACTCTGCTTTTAAAAGTCAACTATGCTTTTCTTTCTTTTGTTCATTGTCTCTTCAAATAATCCACACACCAACATGGTGGAAGTGGCTATCTTTTTTTGGAGCCACGAAACCAATAAATTAAATTGTGTTTTATTCTTCCTTTAAAGACAAAAAAAATATAAAAATGACAAAGCTGCTTCATATGTTGGAACTGGTTTGGTGGGTCAAAACTAAGAAAATATCCACACGATTCAATATGTTGGAAGGTGGCAAATTGTACACCGTAAATTTCGATCAATATATTGTCAAGTGTTATTTTGAAATGAAATATGGGTTCAAATGTGTTGCGACTGATTTTTTTGTTTCATGTATGTGTGTGGAGAACGTACACATATAAATTTAAAATACGTAAGTCTTACTTCTTAATTCGATTGTGCCTTCAAGGATATTGTGTTGGATTAGCGATGCAATGTATAAAATTCCGAACGTTGAGCGTATAGAAATACTGAATACTGATTATGAAAATGTTAGGATTGAAGGAAGTTAATCCCATAAGTTTATTTCATTCCAATGTAGTCATATATATATACAAGTGTATAAGACTAACAATAATGGAAGACCTA
The DNA here is from genome assembly GCA_029783415.1 of Anisodus acutangulus. Classification (NCBI taxonomy): domain Eukaryota; kingdom Viridiplantae; phylum Streptophyta; class Magnoliopsida; order Solanales; family Solanaceae; genus Anisodus; species Anisodus acutangulus. Next base: position 47,175,109 of record CM056495.1, on the reverse strand, counting down.
TCTAATCATACCCTAATTATGTGATACTAATTTACAATCATGTCCTAATCATACCCTAAATTATGTGATACTAATAATTACAATTGATATGAGATGATTTTGGCTAATTATTGACTAATTATCCTAACAGTCCCCCGCAATCTTAGCGGGAGGTTCTCATATGCTGAGACTGTCTCTGAAATCATCAAATAGTACGCGCGAAAGACCTTTGATAAAAATGTCGACAATCTGATATCGGGACGGTACATGGTGAACACGGACTTGTCCACGCACAACCTTTTCTAGAACAAATAATATATCAATTTCTATGTGTTTTGTGCGTTGATGCTGGACTGGATTATCGGATACGTATATCGCACTCACATTATCACAATAGACCACAATTGCTTTTTCAATCGGACAATGGAGATCTAAAAGGAGATTACGGAGCCAACATGATTCAGCAACCATATTGGTGACACCTCAATATTCTGCTTCAACGCTTGACCGAGAAATCACCGGTTGTCGTTTTGACGACCATGAAATGTGGTTGTCTCCTAAAAATACACACCCGAAGTGGAATGTCGGGTGTCCGGGCAGCCACCCCAATCAGCATCTGTATAAGATGAGAGACTCGAAATTGAGGACTTATACATATGCGATCCAAAATGGAGAGTACCCTTAACATACCTCAGAATTCGCTTGAGAGCCCCCATATGCTCTTCTTTTGGATTATGCATATGTAAACATACTTGCTGAACCGCATAGGAGATATCAGGTCTCATGAAAGTAAGATAATGCAATGCCCCTGCTAAGCTGCGATAATGCATTGGATCAATGTATGGAGTACATGTAGAGCTACTCAATTTTGCCTTTGTATCAACCAGTGTATATGACGGTTTGCAGGATGCCATACCGGCCTTTTCAATGATCTCCTCGACATATTTTTTTTGACTGAGGAACAGACCACCTGCATATTGAGTTACATAAATTCCTAAAAAATAATTTAAAGGACCCAGATCCTTCATTGCAAATTCTGCTGCAAGGAGGGACATAATAGACTGACAAAGTGATGTAGCTGGTGCCGTAAGAATGATGTCATCTACATATAGAAGGATATATGCCATGTCATTGCCCTTCTTATAAATAAACAATGACTAATCGAACTTGCTGTGTAAGAAACCCAGTATGGATACAAACCCTGCAAACCTGTTATACCACGCCCGGGGAGCCTGTTTCAAATCATACAAAGATTTTTTCAACAAGCAAACATAATCCTTATGTGTAGGATCTCGGAACCCCAAAGGCTGGTGCATATAGACTGTCTCCAATAGATGGCCATGTAAGAACACATTTTTGACATCCAACTGATGAATGGACCAAGATTTTGACAGTGTCAGGCTAAGAACAGTCCTGATAGTTGCTGGCTTATCTACCGTACTGAATATTTTACCATAATCCACGTTAACCTGCTATCACCAACAAGACGAGCTTTGTATCTCACAAAGGAGCCGTCAGAATGCTTTTTAGGACAGAAAATCAACATAGACCTGATTATGTTCACATTAGATGGACGGGGCACTAACTCTCACGTCTTTTTTTTTAATAAGGGCAACAATTTCGTCTAACATGGCAACTTTCCAATTCGGGTCTGATAGGACTGTTTTGGAATTTTTAGGTAGAGGTGATGGTTGGACTGAAGATGTTAGGTTTTGGAATTTTTAGGTAGAGGTGATGGTTAGACTGAAGATGTTAGGTTAAAATGACCTTTGGGTCAAAAAATCCCGTGCATAACACGTGTTTCAATGGTCTGAGGTTATGGATTTGGGCTGTTTGGTAGGCTATTGGGCCGAGGGGCAATCCTATCTTGGGTCAGAATTGACAGGTCACTTTCTGCTTGGTGGCTGAGCCGACTCGGATCAATTTTGTAGGCCTGAGATGATGGACATGGGTGAGGGAGCAGTGGGCTCCCTCATTTGGGCGTGGCAGCCACGAGATGTGGACTGGGCCGAGACCGATAGTAACGAGGCAATGGCTTCCTCACATTGGACTGGTCTAGTCCCATTTTGTGGTTGGGACGGTACGGTGTGGGGAGTATTTTAGGCTGGTCCTACCTGATTTTGGCTATGTAGGTGGTGATGTAAAATTGGATGTATTCCGTCGTCCAAAAAATCATATGAAGGTGGGGATGCCACATGAAATTTAGCAAACGGGAATATAGACTAAGAAAAAACAACGTGACGAGAAATAAAAAATTTATTTCATTCCAATGTAGTCATATATATACAAGTGTATAAGATTAATAATAATAGAAGACCTATCTAATCATACCCTAAATTATGTGATACTAATAATTACAATTGATATGAGATAATTTTGGCTAATTATGGGCTAATTATCCTAACAATAATGACGTTGTTGCGTGGAATTTTTTTTCTGAAGCTGCTGTGAGTTAAACGAGGTCCATAAGAACAAAAATGTGAGAAAATTAAGATTAATTGGAAGACTCTACTAATTGGGGGTCATATACATATACAAGTAGATCACGTTAGAAATTAGGTATTCTTATACAAGTAGATCTCCTAAGGAGTTAGAATTATACAAGTAGATCACGTTAGAAATTGTTGGTTCTCTATTGTACTTTATAAAGCAGTACGGGAAGTAAATAACTATTACAAGTATTCGAAAGGATGAACAAATATTCAATCTTCAGAAATTGAATCTTGTTGAACAAATAGGCCAATCTTCAAAACTGCCGCAAGCTTGTTGTGTCTTGAATCTTGATAACCTGAAATCAAGAAATAACTAAATCTGGATGGTTACAACGTTGTGTGTTGAGTCGAGTGATAGTCCTCTGTCCTTAAGACAAGATTGCCCTGTATATATGCTTTTACGTTAGCGGGCAATAGTCTCCCAAGATAAAACAACACTTTAATCTCAATGCTACAAAGTCAATAGGTTGAGCCTAGCGAAGAAAACAAATATGAATCGACTTGTTGAAGATATGGAATAGGAAGGAAGAGTTTCTCTTTACTCTTCTCTTTTGTCTCTGTGTATATAGTGTGTCTTTGTAGTGTATATCTTGTGTATATGTGAGGGTTTGGTCACTGTTTTTCACACAGTTTTACTCACTGTTTTGTGCTATTTTCATGACTGTTTTTTCATGTTTTTCCAGTGTGTTTTCAGTCATCTGTGGTGTCCCGAATTGAGCTAACAACAACTCAATATATAGCATGGAGAAGGGGCTGTCCAACTGCCAAAACATGATTGTTAATGGCCATTAGAAGGGCATTAAAACAGTCAAGTAATGATTGTTAATGGCCGTTGAAAGAGGCTGCCCAACTGCCCAAAAATGGGATGTTAATGGAGGAGTTAATTAGCCAAGTAATGGCTGATTAATGCCTCAAAAAACAGTTCCAACGGAGGCAGAACCAACTTTTCAGAAACTCTAGTGACCAAACTGTAAATATTGAATTCAGGTCCAAACTGTACATATAAAACTTCAGGGATCAAACTGTACATTTGGCAGAGTTCTCTGGTCCAAAAAGATAATATCAGAAAGTCCCCACAGAACCTGAGAACCTGGAACCGGACCGGACGGGCGGGCGGCGGCGGCGCGCGTGTGGGCTTAGCCTTGAACCCAAGCACATCTAGGTCTTCCCTCCTTTAAACACATGGGATACTCCTTGGGGTCCCAAACCCTTTACCAATTAGAGACTTATATAGAGAGCAATTCTTCCTATTCCCACCGATGTGGTAGATTTGTCCCACACCACATTTTCATGCCTCAAACACCTTACTTCGTGGACCAATATCTCTTTCATTTCTCAACGAAATTAGACGATTCTTGACCCTACGGTTATCTACTCACTTCGTAGATCATGCATGTGCGAAGAGACAAGGTCTCCAACATGCGGAACACTAGTGTTTAATTCATCAAAGATGGGTGGACGCATCTCCCCGCCAAAGGCTAATTTCTAACAGAAATTAGGTATTCTTATACAAGTAGATCTCCTAAGGAGTTAGAATTCTTATTATTATCTTGTATCATGTCCCCTCAATACGTAAGGGGAGATGTACTTACAGATTGTTCTTACCAGTTCTATTTTCATCCGGAATCATCGATTTCGAGAGAGATCTTACAAAATATTTGGATAAAATTTACGCACATAGGCGACTCCTAGAACTCTACAGATTGATATTCTTACATGAACTGAGAAATACTTAGACATATCTGGGTTTTTTTTTAGCTAAACCATCCATCCAGGCTTTCACCTCTCGTGTGATGGTGCATTACATAAAAAACACTTCTTTGTAGCGGTTGTTTCCTTTATTTCGCGGCGGTTTGAACTGCCGCAGAATAAAAATAGTGATGATATAGACCTATCACCTAATAGGCTGTCGTAAATTCCTTTCGTGGCGGTTTAGATGAATCGCTGGAATAACCGCTGCAAATCGAAGACATCAATTGATTCTCTGTCCCCTATAAAGACAAATTACTTGGTGCTTATTGTAAATAATGGATCTTGGGCCTAACTCAACTCCAAAAACTAGCATGTAGGATGAGGATTGTCCAAGTCCATATAAGGAGTCCATGTTCCCATTTCATTTTCGATGTGTCACTCTTAGCACTCCCCCGCACGCCCAGATCCGTTAACTGGAGCGTGGACAATATAATTTGGGGCCCAACATCGACGAACAAAGAATTAGAATGAGTCTGGCTCTGATACCATTTAAATAATGGATCTTGGGTCTAACTCAACCCTAGATATCCTACCCTAGCCGCCGACTTCTTCTCTCGGCCTCCCCTTTCCCCACGACGGAACCCTAGTTTTTCCGACCATTCTCCCTCCATCTTCCTCCTAAATTTCATCTTTCATGGCTGACAAAACCAAATTTCATCCTCCACTTGCAGTCAATAATATCTAAAACTTCATCCCTGTCACCCTTTAGATGGAAAATGGTCAATACTCCTCGTAGGCGGAGCTTTTTAAGATCCATTGTCATATTTACGAAGTTATTGACCACATCATCCCTCTTACACCGAAGTCCACAGACCTCCCCTTATCTTCGACTTTTGATGATGCACTCTGGTCTCGTTTGGACGCAGCCGTCCTCCAGTGGATATACGGCACGATCTCTAATGATCTGTTGCACACCATTAATGAGACCGATGTCATTGCTCACCAAATATGGGAACGTTTGGAAAGTATTTTCCACGACAACAAAACTCAACGAGCGTTATACCTTGAAAATCAGTTCAAGGACGTTCATCAAGATGATTTTCCAAACGTGTTTGTATATTGTCAAGAACTCAAGATGCTTGATGACCAACTCTCCAATGTTGGCACACCCGTCACTAATCAGCGACTCGTTATGCAACTATTGCAGGCTTGAACGAATCCTATGTTGGCGTTTCCACTATCCTTCAACAATGCACGCCGTTACCACAATTTTATGAGGCCCACTTGAAGCTAATTCTTGAGAAAACCCAAAAAATCAAGCGCAACACCACTCAGGCCAGCATTGCAGACACCACCCTCACCACCACCATCGGGTCCTCCACCGACTGCCGGACCTCCAATTCCAGCAGCCTGCACCACCAACCTAAGGACCAGCAATAGTTCGGATCGACCCACAACAACCGTCGAGGGCGGCAGTCCGGCAAGGGCTGCGGCGGATAAAATTCCAGCAACAACGGCGACTGGGAAGGGGCAGTCCTCGCCGGCAGGAAACAGTTAGGAGCGACCGCGGCAGTGGCAGCAGCCTTCACCGTAGGTTGCCTACCTGCCATGGACCGCGTGGGCCCACTATCATGGACCTCTCCTCATTTCCCGTATCCAACATCCTCGTGGAATCCACCTCCTACCCGACAGGCCCAACCCGGCATACTCGATGCACGTCCACAACAGGCCTACACAACACATCCCCCCCGCCCTCAACTTATGCACCGACTGACATTGAAGCAGGTAGAACACAATGTCACTCAACGCACCAGACGAAAATTGGTATATGGACACAGGCGCCGCATCTTACATAACGGTATCACAAGGTACTCTCTCGTCTTATTCCAATTTGAGTAATTTAAATCAAAATATTATTGTTGGTAGTGGACAAGGTAAACCTATTCGCAGTGTTGGTCATTCATCATTATCCCCATTACATCCACCACTAATCTTAAAAAATGTCCTTCATGCCCCTAAACTCATTAAGAATCTAATCTATGTGCGACGTTTCACAACAATAATAATGTTTCCCTTGACTTTGATCCTTTTGGTTTATCTTTGAAGAATTTTTTATGACAGGGAGACGAATAATGAGATGTGACAGCATCGAAGATCTCTACCCTATTTCAAACGCCATCAAGAATTCAATCTCAGTTCCATTAACCTTTGCTGCTCTTTCGTCTTCCTTATGACATTCTAGATTAGGACATCCGGGAGATTCTGTTTTACGTTCCCTTAGGAATAGTAATTTTATCAATTGCAACCGTATTTATAAGACTCCTATATGTGAATCTTGTATTTTTGGTAAAAAAGTTAAATTACCATTTTATGCATCCAGAAATTGTACTTTAATGCCTTTTGATATCATAAATAGTGATTTGTGGACTTTCTCTATTTTAAGTACGGCTGACCATCGATATTATGTGTTGTTTTTGGACGATTATTCCAACTTTCTATGGACTTTTCCAATTGACAATAAATCTCAGGTCTACCCCAGTTTTTCCTCATTTAGTGCTTTCGTAAAAATACAATTTGAAAAGAGAGAGCATAAATATTTTCAATGTGACAATGATAGAGAATTCGATAATAACCAATTCAAACAGTTTTACTCCAAAAACGATCTTACCGTTCGTTTTTCATGCCCTCACACCTCCTTTCAAAATCGTAAAGCCGAACGAAAAATTCAAACCATAAACAACCTAACTCATGCTCTACTTGCTCACGCCTCAATTCCCTCTTAATTCTGGCATTACGCACTCTCCTTGGTCACATATCTCCTAAACATAATCCAAAATGAGTCTCTAGATCAACGGTCTCCCACTCAAGTTCTGTTTCTAACAACCCATCTTACCAATACTTGTGGATTTTTGGATGTCTCTTTTATCCTCTCAATCTGACCACTTACAAACTCCTAGCCCGATCATCCTCGTTTGTGTTTTTGGGTTACCCCGCCAATCATCATGGTTACTCGTGCAATGAATTGTCAAGCTTTAAAATTATTATTTCACGTCATGTCCTATTTGATGAGTTTAAATTCCCCTTTTCCTCCCTAAACTCGCCACTTCAGCATTCCTACGACTTTCTAGATGATGGCCTGAACCCCCTTCTAATTCATCATTTATATAGTCCACCGTCCCAGACCCCGGCACCCACACCCACCTCGGTCAGTTCTGGACACCTTGCCCACCGGTTCCTCTGATGGTGGCCCGGAACAACCCATCTCAGGGTGATTTTACAGCCACCTCTCAGCAAACCGAGCCTCGGCCAGCCGATCCCGCCACCCCTACCCTTCCTCCTCTTATTGGTAGTCCCGCAGCACCCCACCCTCCTTCCACACCGCGTCCCGAGACATGCTATCAAATAATATAAACATGTGCCATGCACGGAATTTCTAAACCTAAATAGTTATTTAACCTATCTGTTTTAGTTGTCCCTTTCCTTGTCCCTCGAAATTCGAAGATGACTTGTCTGACCTAAATTGGAAAGCCTCAATGATTGACAAATATAATGCTTTTATTGATAATAAGACGTGGGACCTAGTACCCCATCTGCCTGATGCTAACATTATTCGTTCTATGTGGATTTTTAGACATAAAAAGAAATCTGATGGTTCTTTTGAGAGGTACAAGGCTCGTTTTGTAGGTGATGACATGTCTCAACATGTGGGAGTAGACTATGATAAAATGTTCAGCCCGGTCGTAAAGCCCGCAACAATCCAAACTGTCCTCAACATTGCCCTATCCAAGTCTTAGCCAATTTATCAGATTGATGTCAAGAATGCATTCTTACATGGGGATCTTTATGAAATGGTATATATGCATCAGCCTATGGGTTTTAGGGATAATTTTCATCCAGATTATGTGTGATTGTTGCGAAAATCGCTCTATGGACTGAAACAGGCTCCTCGAGCATGGTACCGGCGGTTTGCCGATTATGTCTCCTCTATCGGTGTTTCACACAGCAGATCCGAGCATTCCTTGTTCATCTACAACAAGGGTCCAGACATGGCTTATCTCTTATTATTTATTGATGATATCATCCTCACCAAATTATCTGATGCTCTCCGCCGGTCCATTATGTCTCTCATTTCCTCTGAGTTTCGTATGAAGGATCTGGGGCCCCTAAGTTATTTCTTGGGTATATCTATCACTCGACATTCTGGTGGCCTATTTCTGTGTCAGAAGAAATATGCCAAATATATTATTGACCATGCATGCATGACATCTTGCAAATTATCCCACACGCCAGTAGACACCAATTCCAAGCTCAGGGCTGATTCCGGCCCTTCGTATTCAAACCCGACTCACTATTGTAGCCTAGCTGGGGCCCTGCAATACCTTACATTCATGAGATCAGACATATCCTATGTCGTGCAACAAATCTGCTTGCACATGCACAATCCGATGGAAACACACATGCATGCTCTCAAACGTATTTTACTATACGTCCAAGGAATAATTCACTTCGGATTACATCTATATAGGTCCTCGCTCACTGGTCTTACTGCTTATTCTAATGTTGACTGCGGTGGATGTCTTGACACTACACGCTCCACGTCTTGTTACTGTGTTTTCCTCGGAGATAACCTATTGTATTGGTTTTCCAAAAGGCAACCTACACTATCCTGATCCAGTACCGAAACAGAGTACAGAGGTGTCGCCAACGTCGTCTCTGAGTCTTGTTGGATCTGTAACCTTCTACTTGAGCTTCACTGCCCGATCAAAAGGCAACACTGGTCTACTGCGACAATATTAATGCGATATATCTTTCCGGCAATCCCGTCAAACATCAGCGCACTAAACACATTTAGATGGACATTCATTTAGTTCGTAAAAAATGGCTCGTGGTCAAGTTCGTGACCTTCATGTTCCTTCCAGATATTAGATTGCCGACATCTTCACCAAAGGACTTCCGCGCATACTATTTGATGATTTTTGAGCCAGTTTCAGTGTTCGTGAACCTCCCGCTTCGACTGTAGGGGTGTAATAGAATATTCCCGAATATTCTTCCATTAATTGTATTATTTGTATATCTCCTATTATAGGTAGAATTATAATCTTTTTGTAATTAGGTTGATTAGTTACCTAGTTTATAGCAAAGTAAATACTTTTGTAATACTATATATAATATAAATCATTCATCAATAAAATCAAGGAAAATATTCCTTTACTTATTACTAGCCACAAGAGTATTACATCTTAATCCAGCAATATTCAACTTGAAAATAGAAAGGTGTTAACCAAGTGGAAACCAGCCAAATATTAAGACTTTAATGTACGAGGAATCTATATAATTACTTACAAAATGTCTAGTAGCAGCACACACTAGGAAAATATAACTTATTTTGTTGTTCCAAGTTGTCTACAACATGTTACGTTGTTGTTACATTGATGGTGATAACCATTGTCTTCATCGATCTGTCTTCAACAAAACTACATCTCGTCATAGTATACAAAGAAGTTGATTAGTCCTTTAATTAATAAATTGTTACTTTGCTAAAGATAGGCCTGAAAGGTACCAATCATAATAACGTTATGTAGAAACAAGATAACATTTGATCCAACAGGAGAGTAATCTCTCAAGATTTCCTACCAAATGGGGACTTGTTAAATACTAAGAAGCATAATCAACGTTTTGGTTTTATGAACGATATCTAGACGATTACTTACCAAAAAGAAGTGATTAGTGGATGCCATGGAAAAGTCCAAAAGGTAACCAATACATATAATGGTAGGGAAGATATGGAAAAGCCGAAAAGCTTAAGCAAGGATTTGGTTTTCTTGCTACTTCTCTAATTTGTTGGTACTCCCAGGAACTAATTTCCACCTAATTTATTAGATTTGACAAGTTTATACTCGTAATACTTAGTAATGAGTTGGGTCCATAAAGGGGAGAGGCGAGAGGTAGTTAATAAGAGGAGGTTCAATTAATTGCTAAGTACTATCATATTTTGGTTTTAATATTCACAAATTGAGGTCCAAAATGGGTCCTTAGACAGAAAAAATAAAGGGGGAATATTAGTCCAGATTGTTAAACTGAGAGCATAAGTAAATATTTCGTAAAGTAGTGGAGCAAATTTGAACATTTTTCAAGTATATTTTATTTTCTTTAATTATTTCGTTAGTGAAAAGGGATAAAAGTAAACCATTTCACAAAATCATAGGTGCTACTTTTAGAACGACGAGGGTATGATTAACCCCAACTTGAAACGGAGGGAAAAAGTGTTAAATTTGCCTTTGGTGGGAGTTGCGTCCACCCATCTTTAATGACTTAAACACTAAGGTTCCGCATGTTGGAGACTTTAATTCTTCACACGTGCATAATCTACAAAGTGAGTAGATGACCGTAGGGCCAATGATCGTCAAATATCGTTAAGAAATGAAAGAGATATTGGTCCACGAAGTGAGGTGTTTGAAGCATGAAAATGTGGTATAGACCAATTCTCCCTCATCGGTGGAGGAAGGAAGATTTGTTTGGTTTATAAGTCTCAAAATTGGCTAAGGGTTTGGGACCCCAAGGGGTAACTCATGTGTTTGAAGGAGGGAGGACCTAGATGTGCTTTGGTTCGAGACTAAGTCCACACACGCACCGTCGCAGGTCGCGGGCCTTGGGCTTCTTCTGATATTATCTTTGCTGAATTACTCCTCACTAATTGCCATTACATGGCCATTAACAACAATTAGTTGGGCACTTCACAAGTCCCCTCCATGCACTATATATTGAAGCCTGTGGCTCAATTGTTGAAACCACACACAAACGAAAAAAATAGAAATCTTCCTACTACTTTCCAGCATCATTTCATTACACTAAGTTCTTCAAAGTAACACTTGAGTTTCATTTGCTCATTTGTTGAGTTGTTGTTTTATCTTGGGAGACTATTGTCTAGAACGTAAAATGATATATACGGGGCAATCTTGTCTTAAAGACAGAGTGTCATCACTCGACCCAGCAAAATCAAAGTGTTTGTAATCTCAGTTTCTTGTTCCAGTTTATTGAAATTTCAGTTTGTTATAATTTCATTTTGTTGTAATACTTAGCAATTACTTATTTTCCGTTTCCTGCAATCATTGTAATCAACAAAAAGTATATGAATCATTTCGAGAAAAAAAAACAGTTTTAAACCTTTTCCGTATAAACAAACAAATAGTTAGATCCTACAATTTGGGACTCATCTAAGGTAAAACCTCAAATTAACAATTTGAACTAGTTTATTACTAGAGAACTTAAGTGCCTAACCGAAGATTTGGTCATGTACTAGGAATCTAGAATTGATATGAAAGTTTAGGAAAAGGGAAAAAGTAGGGATGTCAATTGGACGGGCCGGTGCAGGTACCTCTCCCCCGCACCCGTACCCGTATCCGCCAGAAAATTTTATACCCGTCACCTACCCGCCACCCGTGGCGAGTACATTTTCAACATCCATACCCGCCTAGGCGGGTATATTTCTAAATTCACACCCGCTCCACCACCCAAGTGGATATCCTCAAAATTCATTATTATTGGGCTTATGGGCTGCTAAATTATGTGTGCTAAATTATTTGGGCTTTAGAAAAATATAAAATTATACAAATAAAATTATAGTTTGTGGATATAAGGCGGGCGGGTGGATTTGGGGCGGGGCGGACGGGTATGAAGCGGGTATAACTGCAAATCCACCACCTACCCATACCCTGTTGGATATGTAAAGCACGTAAGAGAATTGTAAATAACTATTACAGTGATCGAAAGGATAAACAACAAAGATTACAACAACAAGTTGTCAATCTCTTGATCTTGAATTGGAACTCCAAATCTGGATCTTGTATTCAGAAATACAAGAACATGAACTTGACTTGTAGATTCGCTGAGAATCCGAACGGTTAGGGTCCTTCGAGATTCAAGTTCACACATGAACACTTAGCAACCAATTAGATAATCACAACACCACCGGCTGAGTCGAGAGATGGCTCTCTGTCTTTAAGACAAGATTGCACTGTATGTATGCTTTTACATTAGCGGGCAATAGTCTCTCAAGATAAAATAACAACTAATCAACACTACAAAGCAAATAGGTTGATTTTGACGAAGAAAACAAACATGAAACGACTTGCTGAAGAATGGAAAATTTAGAGAAAAAGGAAGAGTTTCTGCTGCTCTCATATCTTTCTACTCCACTGCCCTCAAATAAGAGTAAGGTCTCAATATATAGTGTTTAGGAGGATGACTTATCAACCAACCAACTAATGACTTTTAATAGCCATGTAATTGCACTTAGTGAGGAGTTATATTCAGCCAAATAATGGCCGAGTGCCTTGAAATGGAGATTCAATGCTCCAAAACCAGCCCAAGAGGCAGAAACCTTCCGCCTTCCTCTTCCTAATTTTATCTTTTCTGAAACTCCAGGGACCAAACTGTAAGTACTAAACAGTTTGGGATCCAAAAGATAATATCAGAAGAAGCTCAAGGCCCAAGGCCCACGACCCGAGACCGGACCGGACGGGCGGGCGGCGGCTTAGCCTCGAACCCAAGCACACCTAGGTCCTCCCTCCTTCAAACACATGGGTTATCCCTTGGGGTTCCAAACCCTTATCCATTTTTTAGGCTTATAAAAAGAACAATTCTTCATTTTCCCACCGATGTGGTAGATTTGTCCTACACCATATTTCCATGCCTCAAATACCTTACTTCGTGGACCAATATCTCTTTCATTTCATAACGAAATTTGACGATCCTTGGCCCTACGGTTATCTACTCACTTAGTAGATTATGCACGTGTGAAGAGACGAAGCCTCCAACATGCAAAACCCTAGTGTTTAAGTCATTAAATATGGGTGGACGCAACCCCCCACCAAAGGTAAATTTCCAACATTACCCGTCTACTACCCGTCAAAATTATACCCATATCCGCTCAAACTGAGGCGAGTGCAGTGCCGAATCCGCAAAATTGTACCCACCTGCCATCCTTAGGAAAAAGTTGAAGCATACTTAGCAAAAGGTAGCCAATAAATGGTTTACAAATTTATATTTACAACACCCAACTAGTACTTTTATACCATTTGTTACCACTTTTCCTATTAATAATCAGTTCACTCTCAATCGACATGAAATGATGACAGGCACTGTAATGGCCAGTGAAGATTTTCTTGCGGAGAATCACAAAATTTGGTCAAATTATTCACCCTACTTGGCAAATTGTTCTCTATTGAGCAATTTTGCAGTCTGCTAAATCAAATGCCAACATCTTTTTTTCCATGATAACAGAGATCATAGTTTATGCTTCATATTGAAGAGATTATTTTAGGGATTGTTTTGTTCACATTCTAGTGATGCAAGATATTACGCTGTGGGAATTGTTATGTTAATGATTATATTACTGTAATGGTTTGTTATTTATATATTGACTGATACCGCACAAATTGTTATATGATGATTAATAATATTATTTTGAAATTATTATGTAGGGATTGTCTACTTTAAGAACAATTTGGTTTTTAGATACTTTTATGTATGTCTTACTTATACATATAATATTATTTCACGTTATATTCCTGTAAAATAATGCATAGGTTAATTTCAGCATAAGTTAATTACGTTAGTATTAGTATTACTGCCTTTAATTTTCGATATTAAACTCTGACTAACTGATGCAAATATCGAATACCAAAAGGCAATTGGGATAAGAACAAATTACACCCTCCGTCTCAATTTATGTGATACTTTTCATTTTTTGAGATAAAAATTTATATATTTGAAAACTACATGAAAAATACTAAAAGTTGTAAGTTTTCTTATATCAATTTGGTGAAAAAATACATGTTAAATGTTAGTCAAAATTCATACCGTTTGAATCTCGAAAAGCGAAAAGTGACACACAAATTGGGAGGGAGTAAAAGTTTGTAATTTTTCATGTTATTATGGAGAGAATAGACAAAGTTCCTGCTCCCTTCTTGGGGTTTAGAGATTCCAGTTTGCATTATTTGGGTCCCAACTAGGATTTGTTTTGAGATTTGGTTCATTAATCATTTTAATGTCAATAACCATGCATTGTGGCAGCCTACTCGACAGTCGGCAATGGAGATGGCTTGGCTCCTTCATGAGTGGATATCCCATTAGCTTATACCATGTGTCTTGGTGGAGTATCCCAGATTGATAAGGAAAATTTCCTTTTTATTTTTTAAAAAGTGTTGAAAATTTATTTATTTATTTCATCCAAATATCATGAAATAAAAGTTTTTCAGCTTTTGCAAAAACGGAAAAACTACTTCCGATGTGTTTTCTGATATTTACAAAAGTTCAAAAACTTTTCAGTAAATAAAAGTAGCACTTTATCGGTTTCAATTTATATGAACATATTTGATTTAAGATGGAGCTTAAAATAATTTGAAACTAAATATGTTATAATATTTGTGTGGTTATAATGCTCTTAAAACTTATGATTTTAAATGTGTCATATATCTGGTTATACAAGTTTATTATTAAGAATAAAATAAAAAAATTAAATTAAATTATTTTTAAATTTATTAAAGGGGTTAATTTAAGTATATTAAAAATTAATAGATTCACATATATTGAAACCTAATAAATATCCTTTTAGTTTTGGATGAAATGTTCACGGTTCCAGTAATAACCTTGATACTACTTCCTAAAAAGTTACACGGGGTCCACTTATCACAAACTCTTTATATTTATAGTGCTTAAATGTAAAGCTAGTTAATTAATTGAAACATGGTTGGAAGTCTGAAGTATATTCCTTTAACAAAATAAAATAATACATCTTTCCATTATTAGGACTCAAAAAGTTTATCACAGTTTACACCTGTTCCCCCCTATACATTTGTTCTATATAAGCAATTGGTCTTGAATTCATTCAACACCAACTAAAACAAAAAAGGAAAAAACACATACAAACACTCAACAAAAGTTTCCATGGCAACTATAAGTTCCACTATAGTCATTCAAGAATTCATGGAGAACTTCCACTACTCAAGAAGACTACTCCTAATACCAGCTGCTACAGTACAACAATATCAACCGGAGGCCACCATGGCGCCGCCTCCGGTAGCCGGAATCAGCCACGGCCCAATTGATCTGCCACTTGGTCACAAAGTGAACACACTTGATGCAAATGTTATTATGGTATTGGCAGTACTTGTATGTGCCACGATTTGTTCATTTGTCTTAAATTCCATCATAAAATGTATATTTAGTTGCTCTACCCTAATATTGGTAGACTTATCCTCAAACCATACAAATAACCCAGCTTCCTCAACAAAATTAGCCAATAGAGGGATCAAGAAAAGTGCACTCAAGACATTCCCAGTTATAACATACACTAATGAATTGAGACATGTCTGGCTCGACTCTGAGTGTGTCATTTGCTTATCAGAATTCGGAGTTGGAGAGAAAGTTAAGGTTCTGCCTAAGTGCAATCATGGCTTCCATGTCAGGTGTATCGATAAATGGCTCAATTATCATTCTTCTTGCCCTACTTGCAGGAACTGCCTTATTGAAACTGGTCAAAAAATTATTAACGGCGACACATCTGTTACTACAACTGCAATTTCATCAGCGGTAGTTCATGAAACCATAGTAAGGATTGAACCTCTCCAACGTGAAGATGTTATATCTAACCGTCAAAGTTAGCTAGAAAAATAGGAGTAGTACGTAGACCTTAGTTAATTGATATGGATCACACATTCAATCAGATTGGAAGCTTAGATTTTAGTTGGTAGTTTAATTTTTTTTTCTTGTCGGAGAAGTATTAGCGAGCTAGGATGAGGCCAAAGCGCCAGTGTAATTTTCCAATGATACATTACCAGATCTTGCAAATGTATGTAAAAGGATTGTATTCCAAATTGAGTAACTTTAATTTATACTAGCTAGGAGAAAATTTCGGTTTTGCTCTTCACCCCTAACAAATTCCAACTTGAGAGTAATTTTAAGTCACAATAAAAAAATCGAGAGGGTAAACTTGGACCTTTTTGTTTTTAAAGAATTAACCCTAGATTTTACCTATTTCACTGGAGCTCTATTATTGAAAAAACCAAATATAAATCAGTTAGCTAACGACATGGATAGAAATGGACCAAACATTTAGCTGGAGGAAAAAAAAAAGTAATTACTTCGGGTAGTATATGAACAAATTTGAACATTTCCCTTATCTTCATTCAAATTGAGAGATTAAAAAACTAATTATCTTTTCAGCAGTGCTCCATCCGTCTCAAAATATTTGTTACATTTTACTTCTTAAGAGTTAAATTATTTAAATTTTGGCCAATATTTTAAGATGTGATTTTTTTTCACTATATTGGTAAGAAAATTGTAACTTATAGTAATTTTCATATAATTTTAAATATGTAAATTTTAATTTTAAAATGTTAAATTAATCTTATTTAGTTTATTTTCAAAAATTAGTCAAACTGACTCTGCAGAAGTAAAACATGACAAATTATTTTGAGACAGAGGGGTGATACCTAACAAAAAATTTAATTTATCTTTTCAATAGTAATACTTAACATACATCGATTATGCCGTTCAAACCCAAGAAAAAGGTTATGAATTCGAATCATCTCCATCTCTTTTTCTATAGCACTAGCATGAATTTCACTCTTATAAGTTCCAACTTCAGAATTCTGTTTACCATAAAAATTTTATTAGTTTGAACTCCGGAAGGCGAGAAGCCCAAGATCAATTTGAAGTTGTCTTGCTTGACTAGACAATGTCGAAAAGCAGACTAATGAGTTTGGGATTTGACATATATCTCATGCTAAAAGTCACTTAACTATCTTTTTAACATAAAAGTCACTTAACTTTGAGTATACTAACACAAAAGTTACTAAACCATAAAATACTGACTTTCCGATGGATAACTCTATTTTCCGGTGAAAATGATTCTAACCAAAAACACAGTTATAAATTTGTATTCAAGGATTTAAAGACAAGTAGGTTGTATCCAGTTTGGAGACCCTCTTTAGCGAGTCCGATTTATCTCCAGTTAGGTTAATAATGTGGAGAATAAATGGTTAAGTCGATGCTAGAATGAACAAGTAAAACAAGTAAAAAAGCTAGATTCGGAATCAATGATATGAAAATAATGAACAACAACTATGTTGGGTCTATTGCTTGAGAGAGATCTGGATTACAAGTGTAACATCCCGTACTTTTGGGTCATGGTTTGAATCGCTAGGCGTATGTAAATAGACCCGAGCGTTGGGGGATTTTGGTCATATTCACATATGCAAATAAAGAAGCTTGGTATATAAAAGGATAAAACCCCGAAATAATTTTGGACGTAACAAGTGTGATGACGGGGCTCGAAAATAATATTTGGTGTGTGCATAAAGAGGTTATGGACTAGTGCTATATCACACGATTATGACATTGAGTATATGAAGGTTTTATAAGTCATCAAGATTTAAGTGAATTGTGATCAAGAAATTAATTATGTGCGTAATTGGGTGTATGTTGAATTAATGGAAGACATGGAGAATTAATTAGTGGGATACAAAGTATTAATTAAATAGTTGTTGGACAATTAGGTGGCAACCATCCGCCACATGGCAACTATGGAGACAGGAAATATGTGACAATTGTACATATGGAGTACATGTATCAAATTGTGGGCTGTTTTTCCTTAAAATTAGGCAGAATGCAAGATACAACAACTACAGAAACCATATCACTTTGCTCCAAATTAAAATCCAGCAAATCAACAACGTCACAGCAGCAAATAGCTGCAATAAGCAGCCATAGCAAGCACTAATATAAAACAACAATTTGCTCTCAAAGGCAGTAATTGGGTAGCACGAACCCTTTACCCCGACAGATCTCCAGAGAGGCATATTTGGCCTCAAGAAAACAACATCTTCCGGCCTTTAAGTGCAACACATTTTGGCAAAAAACATAAGATGCAATATTTGGCTGCTCATCAATAAATAGCAGCCAAACAACAGTAACAAGAGCATCAAACTTACCTTAAAGTGCAACAATGGTTAAGCTCAAAATGTGGTAGTAACTTAGCTCAATATACAGTGACTCTTGGCCATGAATACAACAACAAATGGTCATAGTGCAGCAACAGCAAGCGAAACACAGTCCCTAAGTCACATTGAATTCCATTTTCTCGAGCTGGTTTACTCGTGTTTAAGGTTAGGTGCTATACGGACTACTTGGGTTGTATTATCAACAGATCGACGAAGGTATGTTAAGGCAAATTATTTCTTCTTTTGGCATGTTCCGTGTAACGAAACGTAACCGTGATATTGTTTCATAAATTATTCTACTCCTAGTAGTTAAGAATATTGATGTTATTGATTCCTATGTTAAAAACACGTCTAAATATGTTACTAAATCCTTATTGAGGTATATTGGAAAGATGTTAATATTCCCAATGTTAGCTAAAGGTACAAGGATATTATGTCATCCGATAAGTTCAGAATGTTTCATTGTCATTTATGTATTTTTATTTGCATTATATTCATGTATTACCCTGGACCCACATGTGTTATATACACTACTATATGGTATCAATATATATATATATATATGTAGGGGATGGGGAAAAGGGAAAGGCGTTATATACGCGTCACCACCTGCAGCTGGTACATATATCAAGAAAAGGAAGATGCACATGTGAGGCCAATATTGATGATGCCCTTGAGCGGCCAATATGATAATGAAATGATGCCCAGAGAGGTTGTTATGGAAAGGAAGATGCCCATGTGTGTCCAATATTTATATGTATACCGCATTTGCATTGTGCATGACATTTAGGCATATGTATTAGGGCCCTCAGAGGCATTCATTGTTGTCATCTGTTACTATCGGTTGTTTCTGTCGGCGGGTTGTGTCGGCTATTTCTGTTTCAGATTGTTATGTATATATGTTATGTTATTTCTTATGCCTAACATACTCAGTACATCAGTCGTATTGACGTCTCTTTTGTCGGGGGACGCTGCGTTTCATCCCGCAGGTTCAGTTAAAGAGGGAGACGGTTCGTACTAGTAGGTTGCTGGTTCAGCTGATATTGGAGCACTCACTTGATTCGGAGTTGCAGTCTAGTCGTGGTATGGTATTTTTATATGCATATAGGTATGGTGGGGCCCTGTCCCGTTCTTGTGATGTCATGTATTCTTTAGAGGCTTGTAGACAAATGTTCTGTTTATAGTAGTTGCGTATGGCCCTATCGGCTGTGACGTATGTGTCAGCCAAATATTCGGTAACGGCCCTTGTGTCTATGATTGATTTCGGTTAGCTGGTAAGTATGTGAAAAGTTGTGTTCGGCAGGTAGGGTCTGGGTGCCCATCGCGACCCTCCGATTTGGGTCGTGACAACAAATGTAGGCTTCGAGAGAATACAAGGTGTCGTTCATTCTTCTCTAATGTGACAAGACCTAGGATAGCTAATGTGACAAGACTTTTTGGGAGTGGGAAACAGTTGTATGAAGACTCAGGGACTTTAGAGCTTCCGTATGCATCAGATGATTTGGATGCGTTTTCACCCAATACAAACTCATTTTTACTCTCTTTTTAATCTAATAAATAATTTTTATTAAAAATCTCTGACCCGATCCAAAATTCATATGAAATCAGTAAATAACCCTTCATATGCTTCCCTTTTCGCTATCATTTTAACATAGTTGGTTTGAAACAATACTAGATAATTCTTCTAGCTACCCAGTCAATTAAAATTATAGTTCTTAATTTTATACATGATCAAGAATTCCAGTTGTCTTTAACAACATAAGTATGAATCGAATGGAATATCTTTAGAAATGGTGTTAATAATTTAGTCAAACAACTTACTCAACGCCTATAAAATTTTGTGTCAGGTCGGGCTGAAGCTTTTTAATAAAAAAATTAATAATTTTTTTGGAGGAAAAAGAGTAAAAAATGAATTATCCATCGGAAACTTGGTTTTTTTCGTTTAATGACTTTTGTGTTAGTATACTCAAAGTTTAGTCATGAGTGTTAAAAAAGATAATTAAGTGACGGGGGAGGAAACGATTGTTGGAAGTGACTTGTTAAACACTAAGAAGTATAATCAAGGATTTGGTTTTGTGAACGAAATCTAGAGGATTACTTACCAAAAAAGAAGTGACTAGTAGATGTTGGAATTTTCAACAGAAAATAAATGGAGTAGACAAAAAGTACTGTAAAAAGAAAAAAGAGTATTTTTTCTGAAACAAAAAAGTAATTTCTTTGTGAAAGATTACAATTTTCATAAAACAACCCTTCTCTTTCCCAAAGATTGTGTCGTTTCAGGTTCAAGTTAAATCATCCTCTATAAATAGAGGAACATGCTGAAAATATTTCATCATATGAGAATCATTCCAAATACCAACTTTCTTCCTTAAGAAAATCTACCTAAGTTTTTAGTGACTGCAGCATTAATTCTTGTGTGTTTCAGAGACTTGTTTCATTATTTCTTGATTTTTCTTCATTCTATCCCGAGAAAGTATTTGTGAGGGACAAATAATTCTCTTTGGAAAGTGATCCAAGTAAGGTACACGACTTGAAGCATATCCAGATTTCTCACCACAAACACACTTTTTACGAACAATCAAAGAGAATTATCATCATGTCTTCCCTGAAAGATCTCACCACCAACTTTGCCAAACTTAACAAGTTTTGTGGAGTTGATTTCCACCATTGGCAAAAAAAGATGCACTTACTTCTGACAACACTCAAAGTTGTGTATGTGATTTCCACCGCTCGTCTACCGGAGGCCAATAAAGGCGAAGAGGAGACACTGGAAAGCACAAGGGCAAGGATGAAATGGAATAATGATGACTACATATGTCAAGGTCATATATTAAATGCAATGTCAGATGCTTTATTCGACATCTATCAACATGTGAAGACCGTCGAGGAACTGTGGGATGCTTTAGAGAACAAGTATATGTTTGAAGATGCATCTAATAAGAAATTTCTTGTCTCCCAATTTAATAATTATAAGATGGTAGAAGGTCGATCAGTCATGGATCAATTCCATAAAATTCAGCGCATTGTAAGTCGCTTCACCCAACACAAAATTGTGATGGATGAAACTTTTATTGTGTCTTCTATTATTGATAAATTACCCTCTTCGTGGAAAAACATCAAACGGAGTCTTAAAACACAAAAAAGAACACATTTCTTTGAAAGAACTTGCTAATCATCTTCGTGTAGAACAAGAGTTTCTCATACAAGATGAATCCAAATAGCCTAGCTCTCAAGATAAAAAGGTTCATGTCGTTGAACATGGGGAGTCTTCCAAACCACACAAAGGACAATATAATAATAATTATAAGAAAAGGCATTATGATGATGGCAAAAAGAAAAAAGGGTTTTAGGGTATGTGATATGAATGAAACAAATCGGGTCACAAGAAGAAGAATTGTTCTATCTTGAAAAGAAAAAAGAGTCGAAACAACCAAGGAGCATCAAAGGATAATTTTCTGGACATAATTTCTGAAATCAATGTCATTGAAAACGACAATTCTTGATGGATAGATGCAGGTGCTACCAAGCATGTGTGCGATGGTCACTCTTTCTTGAAGTCACTCACATCGGTTAATGATGGGACCGTCCTCTACATGGGAAATTCTTAAACTGTGGAAGTCAAAGGCAAGGGAGAAGTGGAATTGAAGTTCACATTCAAAAAGATGTTAACTTTAAGCGATGTATTTTATGTTCCTAGTGTTAGAAAAAATCTTGTTTCTGGTAGCCTTCTGAACAAGCATGGTTTCAAGCAAGTGTTTGAAGTCAATAAATTTATATTGTCCGAAGGTGATGTATTTGTTGGGCAGGGGTATTATGCCGATAGTATTTTTAAGTGAAACATGATTATCAATAATGAGAATGCAATGGATGTTGAAGTTTCGATTTACATGGTTGACTCTAATTTTTCATTATGGCATTCACGTTTAGGGCATGTTAATTTTCATAGAATGAGATATATGTCTAAATATGGCTTGATATCAATAATGAATGTGAATAGTGAAAAATGTAATACTTACATGTTAACAAAGATCACAAGAAAATTCTTTTCAAATATTGAGAGAAGTACTAAGTTGCTTGAATTAATTCACAATGACTTATGTGGTTTTCATAGTACTTCTAAAACTAGAGGAAATAAATATCTTATTACATTCATTGATGACTATTCTATATTTTGTAAAGTTTATCTTGTAAATTCTAAAGATGAAGCACTAGAAAAATTTAAAATTTACAAAACTGAGGTTGAATTGCAATGTTAATCTTCCGTTAAGTGTCTAAGGACCGATAGGGGAGGGGAATATTATAATCTCACTTTTTTTCAAAGCACTAGTATTGTGCATCAAGTGACGGAACCATATACACCACAACAAAATGTTGAAAATTTACTAATGTGGAATTAAATATATCCCATTATTTATGACTCAAACAATTGGGGCCCCGCATGTCGGAAACGCCGTTTCCACACACGTGCACACGTAGTGCCAAGTATCACAAATTTCATTAGTGAAAGAGATATTGGTACGTATGTAAGATGTTTGAGACATAGAATGATGGACGGTTATTGGCCAAATGACAAAGTATTCCACGTTGGTAATCGAAGGAAGAAGTGTAAGATGAAACGAGTCAAAAATTGCCGCAGAGCCGTGAAGAGTCGCGGCGCCTCCAAGGCAGCGCCGAGGCGCTAATTGGTTGGTCAGTTACTGGAGCGGCGGCTACGCGGTGCTAATTCACAGAGCTGCGGCGCTTCAGAGGTAGAATGTTGCGACGGGAAGTTGGAAAGTTCTGACCTTTGGGCTAGTTTTGGAGCATTGATTTTCCATTACTTGACACATGAATTCAACCATTATTTGGCTGAATGTAACCCCTCTAATAAGTGTCACTACATGGCTATTGAAGGCCATTAGTTGGCTAGTTGAGGGGTCATCTCCTTACACTATAAATTGAGGCATTTGGCTCAATTGTTCACAACACTTAAAAAATACTACATAATTTCTGAATTCATCTTCTTCCTCTCTAGCAAGTTTACTATACTCAAAGTTCTTCAAGAGTAACACTTGAGTTTCCTTTGATAAATTATTAAGTTGTTGTTGTATCTTGGGAGACTATTGCCCGACAACGTAAAAGGAGATATACGGGGAAATCTTGTCTTAAAGACAGAGTACCATCACTTGACTCAGCAAATCACACAAGGAGTTTGTTTCATTCTTGATTTTCAGTTTTGTTGTAATCTTTAGATTATCTTTTCTAGCAATTGTTGTCGCACCCGATTTTGACCTACGGGCTTCGCGACGCGATGGGTCGATCGCCTCTGGATTGGTTAAAATGCTTGAGGAGTCGCCACCTAATTATTCTAAGGTGAATTAGGGCACCTAAATTCTAACTAAAAAAATACAAAATAACTCCAATTTTATGGTCTGCAAAACTAATGAGATTCTAAGTAAGGGTTCTTTATTATCCTAAAGGGAAGGGATTAGGCATCCTTTAAGATCCGCTAACTTGCGGTTATCCGGTCAAACTCATGTTAATTATTATACTAAGAAGATGCATATTTAAAAATATAAAGTTAAAATGATGTTGCAAGTATTTAATGAAATGATGCATTTGTACAAATATACATTTGTATGGCATTAATATACACGTAAAGCTAGAAAAAGTATGCATTTGAATGAAAATTGATAAAAATATATGCAATGTAAATTTTATGGGTAACGAGCCTAAAAAATAGGTAAACTAGCGATTTTCGGTTCTAAAACTAACCGAGCCTAAAATAAATAAACTAGCGATGGGTTTCCAGTTTTAGACTACCCTATTAATTAATTCTATGTATGCCTATTCTAAACATTTCAATAATTTCACGAGTACAATAATATTACAATAAAGAATGAAATAAAGCTGAATTAAAAAAAGTAAAAACAACAACAAAATAAATAATCTCCGAGGGGTATTTGCCTTCTTTGACTTTATCCCTTGCAAGCTGTCAAGAACAAACGGTTAGAAACAAATGAATATACATAACTTCGGATCCGTATCCAAAATAATAAATGTTTTAATTACGGAGGACTCAGACTTAAATTTTGAAAAGATCATTCCAATCACGTCGTGGCTGCGAACATATGACTCGTTGGTCATTTTAGTTGCCTTGCCTACCGAACATGTTGGTCTCTCGGGTGAAAAAGATTTAAGTTTCATCATTGCCCAAAAGTTTTATTTTCCGTCTTTACAACTGTGGAGGCCTCAAAAATCGACGGATAATTTTTTCATCGGCCAGAGTGCAATAATTATTCAAAGCAGTAAAGCAATAAAGATATCCGTGTACGGATGTTTAAATGCCAAAAAGCAAACTGGAAAAGAAGAGCATTTTCCGAAGGGGCACGACCTCAAATTCAATTTCATTGGCCTAAATGCAGTATTAGTTAAAAACAGTAAAACAGTAAGATATCCGTTGCACGGATGTTTAAAACAGTAAACTGAAAACAGAGAAACGAATCGAAAAAAAGCGCGGCCTCGAATTCAATTTCATCGGCCTAAGTGCAGTATTTATTTAAATCACTAAAACAGTAAGATATCTGTGTACGGATGTTTAAATGCGAAAATAAACACAGTTTGCAATTAAAACGTAAGACCCGAATTCTGAAATTTTTGGACTGAAGCAGGATTCGGAAAAATCAGACCCGAGTTCTGAACAGTGACCCGACCCGCAATCAAACATTTTTTTTTAGAATTTTCAGATAACCAACAACAAAATATTAAACACAAAAAAAATATGGAATTATTACAAGACCCGGGCTGACCCGACCCGAATCAGTAAAACTCAACCCGAAATAGAAATCCGACCCGAATCAGTTTTTCTTGTATTTTCAGATAGCCAACAGAATATTAAACACAAAATCTGGAAAATTACCCAAACTGGGTTGACCCAACCCGAATCGAAGTCTCGACCCAAATCAATTTTTTTTTTATTTTCAGATAACCAACAACAAGAAATAAAAAATAAAAATCTGGAAATTTAACCAAACCGGGTCGACCCGACCCGGATCAGTGACCCGACCCAAATCAGATATTTCAACCCGAATCGATTTCTTTCCAAATTTCAGATAACCAACAACAAAATATACACACAAAAATCTGAGAATTTATTCGAATCGGGTCAGCCCGACCCGGATCAGTGACCCGACCCGAATCTGATGTTTTAACCCGAATCGATTTTTTCTCAAACTTTCAGATAACCAACAACAAATTATTGAAACAAAATTCAATAAATTTTACCCGTCAGAACAGTAACTCAACCCGGAACAGTGACCCGACCCGGAAATCTTGATTTTTTTTATTTTTGTTTCAGATTCCGACCCGTAAGAACCCAAAAAACAACAACTTTGATTTCGATTTTATGACCTCCAAAATTCCACCAAAAAACGACCAAAACTCCCACCCGAAACAGTGAACCAAGGGAAAAATCCGACCTAAATTCCGACCAAAACTCCCCTCTTTTTCGGACAAAAATCCTCAAAACCGACCCCCAAAACAGTGAACAAAAAAAGGGATAATTATAGATGGGTTTTGGATTTTCAGGGATAAGGGTATGGGTGGTGTCGGGTCTCATGGGTTAGCGGTGCTGAGGTGACCGGCGAAGTGTGGGGTCGTAGTGCTCTGTGCGGCGACTAGTGGGTTAGGTTGTCCGGCGTAGGTGGGGTAGGGTGGCTGGTGGTGTGGGGTCGCGGGTATGGGTGGTGTGCGGCGTGTGGGGGTTTAGGGTGAAGGAGAGGGTTTTCTTTTTTTGAGTGTAGGGTTTGTTTTTTTGGATTAAAGGGAAGGGAATTGGGGATAAGAAAATGGGTGTTTGGTCGAATGGGCCGATCCGATTGGGCCTCGGAGTGTGGGCCAAAAATGGGTGGTTTGTTTTGGGTAGGAATTGTTTTGGGTTGGAAAATAAATGGGTTGTGGGTTTAAAATATAAAAAGGGGTTTTATTATATAAAAAGAAAGCTTTGCAAAATTTATAAATTGTAAAGATGATAATAAGATAAAATATAATATTTATAAAATGTTTGATGCTTTAATAAAAAATAAAAAATAAAAAATGCGATGTTGTTTTGTGAAAAAATAAAATAACATATAATATTAAGATAAAAAGTATGACTATGATATTAAAATGCAAATGACAATAAAAAAGGAAAATAATAATAATAATAATGATATATATATACATATATATGCCTATATTTTAAAATTGTTTTAAGGTGTCAAAAATATTTAAAATTGTAAATAAAATCCAAAAAGATGGGACAAAATTGGGTGTCAACAATTGTAATATTTACTTACTTCCCGTTCCCTGCAATTGTTGTATCCCACACAAAATGATGTAGCCGAATGAAAAAACTAGGTCTTAACGAAAATGGTTAATTCTTTATTGTCCAACTCAGACCTAAGTCACAGTTATTGGGGTGAAGCCATGTTAACGTCTTGTTATATTCTTAATAGCGTTCCTAATAAAAGGAATTCAACAACCCCATATGAACTTTGAAACAAAAGACAATCAAATTTGAGTCATCTCAAAGTTTTTGGATGTAAGGCTATAGTTAACGTCCCGGAACCTAAAATAAAAAAGTTGGGTGAAAGAGGAATCGAATACATTTTTATAGGATATGCTGAAAATAGCAAAGCCTATAGGTTTTTGGTCACTGAACCAAATAATTCGTCCTCGGTTAATACTATCCTTGAATTAAGAGATGTATTTTTTGATGAAGCTCGCTTTATATCAATTCCTAGATCAAAAGATATTATTCCAAGTGATCCAAATTCTTCTACTTCACAACCATCAATCTCTAAAGATAATGAAAATCAAGATGACATTATTGAAGTGAGAAGGAGTAAGAGAGTTAGAAAAGAAAAAATATTTGAAGATGACTTCTACATCTATTTAGTAGAAGGTTCAACTGATAAAATTGAATGAAATTCCTTATTGTTATAATATGGAAAATGATCCCACTACTTTTAGTGAGGCCATGTAATCTCCGGATGCACCGTTATGGAAGGAGGCTATCCAAAATGAGATTGATTCCATTATAAAAATAATACATGGATCTTAACAGACTTTCCACTCGGTTGCAAATCCATACATGGTAAATAATTGTTCAAGAAGAAGTTAAAAGTAGACAGTACTGTGGATAAATACAAGGCTCGTTTTGTAGTTAGGGGTTTTATCCAAGAGCACAACGTTGACTACTTTAATACTTATGTTCCCGTGGCTAGAATAGTCACGATAAGATTGCTTATTGCACTAGCCTCCATTTACAATTTAGTAATTCACCAAATGGAGGTCAAAACTACATTTTTGAATGGTGAATTCGAAGAGGAAATCTATATGAGACAACCTGAGGGGTTTATTATTAAAGGACAAGAGAAGAAAGTTTGAAAACTTATAAAATCATTGTATGGGCCAAAACAAGCCCCTAACCAATAGCATAAAATTTTTGATGAAGTAATTTTATCTAACGGCTTTAAAATCAATGAATCAGACAAGTGTGTTTATTCAAAATTTGAAAAAGGAAAAGGAATTTTCATTTGCTTATATGTAGATGATATGTTGATCTTTGGGACCGATACAGAACAGGTCGAGACCACCAAAAGATTTCTATTCGCTCAGTTTTCTATGAAAGATATGGGAGAAGCGGATGCCATTCTTGGTATAAGAATATTAGAAATGGTGGGGGGTTTTCCTTAACACAATTCCATTATATTGGGAAAGTGTTAAGAAAATTCAATCATTTTGATTGTAATCATATTTCTACATCGTATGATTCATAAAAAATGGCGGAAGGCCAATTGTTCAACTTGAGTATGCTAAGTTGATCAAGTGATTCATGTACGCTATGACTAGTACGAGATCCGACATTACTTACGCAGTGGGTAAGTTGAGTAGATATACTTGCAACCCGAGTGAACATCATTGGCATGCTATAAGAAGAGTACTAAAGTATCTCAAGAAAACCCTATATTATGACATCTTTTATAGCGGTGATCCCGCTATACTAGAAAGGTATTCGGATGCAAGTTGGATAACAGATCAAGAGGATTATTCCTCAACAAGTGGATGAATATACCTTTTTGATAGGAGTACGATATCTTGGTGATGTATAAAGAAATGTGTCTTACATATTCAACTATGGCTGCATAATGTGTAGCCTTGTTATCCGCTTCTAAGGAAGGGAAATGGTTGAGAAATTTACTTTTTTTATATTCCACCCATGCGCCGATTTCTATTCATTGTGATAATGAGGCCAACTTAGCCCGAGATTACAATTATATATATAACGAAAAATCTAGACATATTGGCCTTAGACATGGTTATATAAATCGATTAATTAAAGATGGAGTGATTACAGTTGAGTATTTAAGCTCACTTAATAATCTTGTCGATCCATTGACTAAGGAATTAGCAAGGGACTTGGTATTGAGAACATCAAGGGGGGATGGTGTTAAAACCCATAAAGAAAGACCATTAAGGGTGAAGCCTCAACTTGACACTTGATACAACGTCCAGTTCAAGTTCAATGAGTGACAACATTCTCTATTGGTTGATAGCACTTGGTGTTACTGTACCAAAGTAAGTGCTTTGTCCTGCAATATGCTAAAAGAGGTTGAGTTTATAATATTTTTAATAGACCTATTGGTGGGTGCTCTTGTAGGAGCACATTAAAAAGGGTCTACCTCTGTGAATGCGACGTGAGCCGCTTCAAGAAGCTCGGGTTTAATTTCTATGCATTCGCGAGAGGATTGGAACACAAAGCCTTATGGTGTTGGTTATAAAGGAATAATGTAATAGAATTCATGTGTGAGATACATCCTATTTTACAAAATGGTGGTCGGTTCAAAAGACTTGTCTTACCCGACTATTTAGTTTAATAGAAATTGTATTCCACTAATTTAAAGTTCAGTCGCTAGATACTTTATTTATGCATGAATTATTTGTCTCTTAATTTCTAAAGGAAGTGTTGAGTTGTTATTTACACTTGAAAATGGTGGGGGATTGTTGGAATTTTTAAGAGAAAATAAACGGAATAGACAAAAAGTACTTTTTCTGGGGAAAAAAAAGTAGTTTCTTTGTGAAAGATTACAATTTTCATGAAACAACACATCTCTTCCCCAAAGATTTAGTTGTTTCATGTTTAAGGTTAAATCATCCTCTATAAATAGAGGAACATGCTGAGAATATTCCATCATATGAAAATCATTCCAAATACCAACTTTCTTCCTTAAGAAAATCTGCATAAGTTTTTAGTGACTGCAACATTCATTCTTGTGTGTTTCAGGGACTTGTTTCATTATTTCTTTATTTGCTTCATTATATCCCGAGAGAATATTTGTGAGGGACAAATAATTCTCTTTAAAAAGTGATCTAAGTAAAATACACGACTTAAAACATATCTAGATTTCTCACCACAAACACACTTTTTACTAACAGTGGATGCCATAGAAAAGCCCAAAAGGTAACTAATATAATGGAGGGGAAGATATGGATAACCCGAAAAGCTTAAGCAAGGATTTGGTATTCTTGTTAGTTAATTCTCTAATTAGTACTTTTAGGAACTAATTTTCACTTGATTTTATTTGATTTGATGACAAGGTTATAATCCTAATACTTCATAATGCATCGGGTCCATAAAGGGGGAAGAGATGAGGAGTAGTAAATAAGAGGAGGTTCAATTGATTCTTAAGTATTATTTTATAGTTTTAGAAAGCACAAACTGAGGTTCAAAATGGAGTCCTTAGTAAAAAGAGCAATGTTTGCTCAGAATATTATACGGAGGAAAAAAGTAAGCATTTCGTAAATTAGTGGGGAAAATTGAATATCTTTTATTATTGTTAATTTCATCGTTAGTGAAAAGAGGTAAAAGTAAATCATTTCACAAACCATCGGAGCAAAC
This sequence comes from Anisodus acutangulus, assembly GCA_029783415.1. NCBI lineage: Eukaryota > Viridiplantae > Streptophyta > Magnoliopsida > Solanales > Solanaceae > Anisodus > Anisodus acutangulus. The sequence goes on along the minus strand of CM056495.1, from coordinate 47,145,023 downwards.
ATGTGTCAGTTTTGTAACGGCGAGCATATGGTTGACCCCAACTTAAAACGAGGGCAAAAGCAAATTATTTCGACAATCACATAGGCCTGGACATCAAGCCGAGCCCAATCGAACCTAGTATATGCCGAGCCGAGCGGAGCCTAACCGAGCTTTAAATAGTGATGAGTCGAGCATGTGTCGGGCTCAATGAGATTTTCTATATTTTGACCGAGCCCGAACTGATCCAGACTCTTTTATATTAAATCAAAAATATAATTTAAGGAAATCTATAATCGTAATTGAACAAGCTATCATAAAAAGAATATTTACATTATTAAGTCAATAATATGATAATTTTAGTTGTAATAAATTGTTAAAAATAATATTACTATTAAAAAAATATATGATTTAAGGAAGTGTATGATTGTGATTAAATAAGCTTTATATTATATAATCCAAGAAAATTATAGTCACCATAATAAAAAGATAGCAAAGGATTATAAATTGGCAGAGGATGAAAAAATCTTATTTAATTGTACGAAGAAAAAAAAGAGACTAAATACCATTAGATTTCTTAATAACTAAACCAAAGTGACAACAACAAAATAGATAAATATGTATTATATTGGTTTGATTTGACTTTAATAATTGACAAACCGATTGAATTGATTTGATTTTGATTTTAACCAAAATCTACCCAAATTGAACCATGAATACCCATACTCATATGGTACGCTTAAGTTACATTATAGTTAGAATTTTACTTACATCAAATAAAATATTAAATATATAACTGTTAAATTAACATAGTATGTTAAGTTAAATTCCTAATATACTTAGTAATTGGGACTAATGAATGAATATCAATTCTTAAATCGAGCCGAGCCAATTTAGCTCAATCGAGCACGAGCCATGACGAGCCGAGCTTTAATCGAGTCGAGCCTAGACAAAAATTTAAATGAAATCGAACCGACTCGACCAGAGTTTTTCCTCAAAACGAGCCGAGTCGAGCCGAGCTAAATCAAATCGAGCCGGCCCGACTCTTTGCCCAGCTCTAATTACCACACATGCAATTTTAAGCCTTTTCTGTATAACAAACAAACAAATAAATAGTTGATCCTATTATATGGGACTGATTTAAGGTAAAATCTCAAACAACTTGAATTAGTTTATTTATTAATAGTAAAATAAGTGCCTAACTGAAGATTTGGTCATGTACTAGAAATCTAGAGAATTGACCCGAAAAGCATGCATAGTGTTCAAAAAGTGAAAAAGTTGAAGCACACGTAGCAAAAGGTAACCAATACATGGCTTACAAATTTATATTTACAAGTTACAACACCCAACTGGTACCTTTTATACCAATTTCATACCACTTTTCCTATAAATAATCAGTTCATTAATCAAAATTGACATGAAACGATTGTTGAAAATTTACTAATGTGGAATTAAGCGTATTAAATTATTTATGACTCGAACAATTGGGACCCCGCACGTCGAAAATGTCGTTTCCACACACGTGAACTCGTAGTGCCAAGTATCGTAAATTTCGTTAGTGAAAGAAATATTGATACGTAAGTAAATATTTGAGACATAGAATAATTGATGGTTATTGGCTAAATAACAAGTATTCCACGTCGGTAAACGAAGGAATGATTGTGCAAAGTGTAAGATGGTGCGACACCGGAAAGGGCCGCGGCACCACCCGGACTGAATTCCAAAAGTTTGGCTGATTATGAAGAGGTTTTGGAGCATTAAAATGACAGTTTTTCCTCCATAAATCAGCCATTATTTGGTTGCATTAATTGGTGAATTAAAGGGCCATTACATGACATTTAAATGGCCATTACTTGGCTGATCATCACGGGGATTCAATGGCCATTACTTGGCATTGAAGGGTCATTACATGGGCATATGAAGAGCCATCTTGCACACCTATAAATTGAGGCCTTTGGCTCAATTCTAGAGACTTACACATAAGTTAACAACACCACAAAGAGATCAGATTTTCCTGATAGCAATCCTTCTCTTAGCAATCTTCTTTATTCGTGTTCTTCGCTGGGGTCATTTGTGTAGCCTATGCACATTTGATAGTTTGTTGTTTTATTTTGGAAGACTATTGCCCACACTTCCATAAAGCCTATATACAGGGGCAATCTTATCTTAAAGACTGAGTGCCATCACTCGACTCAGCACAATTGTATCACTTCCAGATTTAGTATGTCTTGATTTCAGGTTATCAAGATCCAAAGCGCTTTATGCAAATTGGTATAAAGATTCAAGAACTCAAAAAGCTTGTTGTTGTCACAATTCTTATTTACTACAAACTTGTTGCTATTGTAATATTTATGGTTTATCCTTTCGAAGCACTTGTAATAGTTATTTACTATTCCCGTACTGTTTTGTTTCCAACAATTTTAAGACAAGATTGTATTAGTGTTCGAAAGATGTCGGTCAACAGTTGTGTGACCAAATCTGGCTATGGTTGTGGTATTCTAGTTGAAGACAGTTCCATTAACAGTTCTGTTGACAGTAACACTGTTTATGCCAACAAACTAGACAATGGTTCTGATGCTGAGGTTCAGAGCGCTTATGTTGGTCATGTTGTTGACGGTCAAGGTGTTGATGGTGTCACCGCTCCCGAGAGTGGTGGAAAAAAGCACCCACGGGAGGCTGAGGATGTCAACTGGGACAAGAGGAGAAGGTTGAAGATGTTGTTGTATCTTGTAGCAGAAGGCCTATATCTGTCCCAGACAAAGGATCCAAATTATTGTAAGGAGAAAATGGACACTCAATCTGACTGAAGTGGGCCAGAATCCAAAAGGTCTAAGTTAATTATCCTTCCTTGTCAATAATGTGTTTAGATAATATCTGAATAAAAGTGTGTAAAGCAAGGCTAGGAATATGAAAGTGTTTTCATTAACACTTATATTCCCTACACTCTAAAATCAGATATTGAATCTCCCTCCTTCCCAGTTAAAGATTGGTGCTGGAAAACAAAACTTAAAAGATCCGTTCTTTTGGGTGTAATTATTAAAAGTGTGTAAAGTATGTTCGCATATACGAATGAGAGATATCCACTGACTGTGTGAAAACTGTTACCAGTTTTAAGCAAGCGCCAGGAATTGTCTAGGCACCAATCTCAAGGGAAGAAGACTAAAAGATAATGACTTATCTTAAGACGTTGAACCTGTCACACTATCTGACAGAAGATCATTTCATTTGATAGGATGGTATTTAGAGATGGCAGTGGATCCTGGACCCGGTCCTGATTCGGTGGATCCAGATCCGTTTTATAGGATATGAATCTTCAAAATTTGGACCCGACGGATCCGGATATGGATCTTGTATTTGAGATCCGTATCCGGTCCAGATCTGACCCGTGGATCCATTTTTTATTAAATATATTCAAAACTTTAGAATGTAATTTTATAAGTATTTTCTTAAAATTGCTAAGCACATCCTTGCAAGTTTAATTCTCAAAATAAGTTTAATGTATCCCCACGTTAACTCAAAAACCAAAAAATAAATAGGTAACTTCGATAATAAAATCAATGTTATATTAGTGAATGACTAACATCTCCATAGACAAGTAGTTAAAATTATATTCACTTCATTTGTGAAGATTCCAAGCACATGCAAGTTCTGCATTGTAGAAATACTAGATAGTATTTTCCACAACTATTGTCATTGTCCAACATTTTCAATTAATAGCTCACAATCAAAATGAGACAAAAACAAAATATCTCATATGAACATTTCAAAATTGAAACACAGTAAACTGTTAGCTAAGTAAAAATCGTTTGTCAGTTCAAAAAAAATTCTTAGCAAAGTTACATTCTTAGCAAGGCAAAAAATTTTACATGTGGATCCAGATCCGATCCGTGGACCCGGTGGATCCAATGGATCCGGATTTGGATCTAATTTTTATGGACCTGATGGATCTGGATCCGGATCTGGATTCGGGTATGAAAAACAGATCTGGATCCGAATCTAGTAGGATCCGGTCCAGATCCTATCCGTTGCCATTCCTAATGGTATTGGACACTTAGTCGTACAAGCCTACGGGCGACTGGAGTGGGCCAGAGTTTTCAGGTCTTAAATGATCTAAGGCCAAAAGAAAGGCAAAAAAGAAATTGGACACTCAGTCTGCAAAAGCAACTGGAGTGGGCCAGAGTATCCAGATCACATATGATCCGGTTACGCCCTAACCACGGGCAAAAAGTTGTTCATGTGAAGCAACGCCTCCTCTAAAGTAGAAGGGGTTGGAGAGGTTGTCCTTAAAAAGGACTTTAAGGAATGGCATCACTCTAAAAGGAGGTGATACATGTCCCAAACTTGGTTTTAGGGACATTGTTGGTCAAACTGGTTTGAGACTAGTCCAACAGGTCTGTAATAAATAAGAATGGTACAGTATGTTTGTAGCCAAATGAATGATATATTTGTAATCCGTGCATCTATGCCATCATAGATTAAGACACGTTAAATAGAAAGTCATTCAAAAGCTAACTAAGTTGAGATTGTTGTCTTTTGTCGACATAAACCCTCAAAATGAATGTGAGGTAGGTAAAGAGGAAAATCACATTTCCATTCCATCAAAGGAATAGCAAAAGAAGCACCGCTTCTCTAGAACTTAGTCATACCTACATGGGTGATTTGAAGTTTATACAAAATAGAGAGGGGAGACACGTACTTTGTGACCTTCATTGATGATGGTACAACGTATTGCATCCTTGTTTGTTGAAATGCAAAGATGAAGTTGTTGAAGCGGATAATCGCTACAAAGCATAAATTGAAAATAAACTAAGTCTACGGATTGAGGAATTCGTAGTGATAGAGGAGGAAAATGTGAAGCATCGTTTATCAAACGACTGCTCCTTACTCACCTCACTCTAACGGTGTTAGCCAAATGCAAAGCCGTACACCCAAAATGTGTGGGGCAAGGCGATCCTCACCGCTAATGCGATTCTCAACAGAACTCTGCATAAGGATAAGGATAACCTTCCATGTGAAACATGGAAAGGATCCCACTTACAAATGTTGTGATGGGGGTGGCTTGGTAGAAGCTGGAATACCAAAACAGGTCAAGTTGGACCTAAGATTGTAGATTGCATATCCACTGGATCTGCAAATAACAGTAGTGCTTATCGTCTCTTGTTGTCAAATAATGCTGAATTTTGTGAAGACATCTTTTCTTGAGAGGAAAAGAAATAATTTCTCAAGGTTAACAAAAACCAGTGAGTACCTGATTATCCGGAACCATACGTTCCAGATCTACAGGACTCGGAAGTTGCTGACTATCCGAAACTTAATATTCCAGATCCACAGAACTCAGGGATTCTAGATGTTGAACCAAGACGGAGCAAAGAGGGGACAAAGACTTGTTCTAGGCCTTCTAGCTTGTATGGTTGGAAATGAACCATGGACAATTAACAAAGAATTGTCATCTCCAGAAGCGCTGCTTTGGAAATAACCTTTGGGTTGTAAAAGTGGATACTCAAATTGAGTACAAAGTATATGGATCTACTGACGAGTATAAGGCCTCGGCTACTTGGACATATGCTCCCCTGTGAATAGCTTAACATCCAAGAACATTGCAGTCTTGTGTGACATGGATGTTGAGACAGTCTTCCTAACCGGAGAGTTGGAAGGGAAGGATCAAAGTTGGTTTTGGCCTACAAAGTAGATCAGTTGAACTAAGGTGTTCACTCGTGATTCTGAAAATAATCGATATAAGGCGTTAAATCGGATATGTCGATATCTGAAATATTCTCTTATCTACATATTATGGTATTCTGGATGTCCAGCGGTTCTGGGAGAACACAGTGATGCAAACTGGACATCGGACTTGAAGAACACCAAAGCCACAAGTGGGTATGTATGGTGTGTCTTTGAAAATCCTCTAGGCAAACTTGCATCGGCCGATTCATGATGGAATCAGAGTTTATCGCTTTGGACAAAGTATGAAAAGAAGTTGAGTAACTTAACGACCTCTTAAAGGATGTCCCTTATTGGGAAAAACTTGTGCCTTCGTCAGTTATACACTGTGACTAGCCAGTCGGCTTTAGGTGGGATACGGATGACGGCGTCTGGACATATTAGTCAGAGACATAAGACCGTTGGGCAGTTGATCATTACGGGTGTCACTTCCTTGATTACTAATCAATGGATATAACGGGGCCTTAAACTAAGGGACTACCCGAAGATCAAAAGTTCTGCTTGTCTAGGGAAATGTGCTTAAAACCCAAACAATACGAACCTTTGCTGTGGTAACCCAACCATATTGACAGAAGATCCCAAGAATTTGGTTAAATGGGAAAACTAAGCTGTAAAGGGTTCAGTTGAGCGCTTCAGTGGAAGCAAGAGCACTTCCGATTATGATTTCTGTAAATAAACATAAATCCAAAGCCGTTCTCGTGATAGACGTTAAGTGCTACCTGCATGGTGGGTAAAGGTTAAGTTTCAAAGACTTTGATGATCCTCAACAGTTGAGGTTAAGGTTTGGAAAACTTTTAATGATTCCTAACGCTTGTTAAGTGGGTATAGCAGGATATCTTGTAGGAGATCACCTATATAAGTGCAATGACAGACCGCCTCAAATGAACGCACCTAAGAATCCAAGTGTGTCCATGACCACAACGGACAAAACAATAAGAAGAAACGAATAAAGGGGAGGTATTGTGTTGGTACCGTTGTCTTGGCTTACATTAAACACTGGCGGTTCAAGACATCACGTTCACCGTGCAGTAAGTAAGTCTGATGGTATTCAACTAGGGAAGGTTCAAAGCGGAAGCTACCTCTCCTGATGCAATATCTTTTCGCTGAAAGATTGCTGAAAGTAGGCACCTTGTGTGTGCGCCAAAATCTCTTTCAAGAGGGGATTGTTGAAAATTTACTAATGCGGAATTAAGCTTATCCCATTATTTATAACTTGAACAATTGGGGGCCCGCACGTCGGAAACGTCGTTTCCACACACGTGCACTCGTAGTGCCAAGTATCGTAAATTTCGTTAGTGAAAGAGATATCGGTAAATGAAGGAATGATTGTGCAAAGTGTAAGATGGTGCGGCACCGAAAAGGGCCGCGGCACCACCCGAACAGAATTCCAAAAGTTTGGCTGATTATGGATAGGTTTTGGAGCATTAAAATGACAGTTTTTCCTCCATAAATCAGCTATTATTTGGCTGCATTAATTGGTGAATTAAAGGGTCATTACATGGCATTTAAATGGTCATTACTTGTGCCATTACTTGGCTGGTCATCATGGGGATTCAATGGCCATTACTTGGCATTGAAGGGCCACTACATGGGCATATGAAGAGTCATCTTGCACACCTATAAATTGAGGCTTTTGGCTCAATTCTAGAGACTTACACACAAGTTAACAACACCGCAAAGAGATCAGATTTTCCTGATAGCAATCTTCTTTATTCGTGTTCTTTGCTGGGGTTATTTGTGTAGGCTTTGCACATTTGATAGCTTGTTGTTTTATCTTGGGAGACTATTGCCCACACTTCCGTAAAGCCTATATACAGGGGCAATCTTGTCTTAAAGACAGAGTGTCATCACTCGACTCAGCACAGTTGTAACACTTCCAGATTTAGTATGTCTTCATTTCAAGTTATCAAGATTCAAAGAGCTTTCTGCAAATTGATATAAAGATTCAAAAACTCAAAAAGCTTATTGTGACAATTCTTATTTACTACAAGTTTGTTGCTATTTTAATCTTTATGGTTTATCCTTTCGAAGCACTTGTAATATTTTTTTACTATTTCCGTACTGCTTAGTTTCCAACCATGATGACATGGACTTTAATTTCCCATAGCTTATCAAGTTTCTAGTACGTGCAGATGGGATATAGTAGCTTATCAGATTGCCTAGCCAAGTTTCTCTTGCGGAATATCATAAAACTTCGTTGGATTTGTCTCCTCACTTGTCAATTTTTCTCTGTTGAACACTTTTACAGTCTACTAAATTATATCGTTTTTTCCATGAAAACCGAGAAAATATCTTATGCTTCACGTTAAAGAGATAATTTTAGGGCTTGTTTTGTTCACATTCTAGTTATGAAAAATATTATAGTGTAGAAATTGTTAAGAGGTAGTTAATGTAAAAATTAATGTTAATTATGTATTGTAGATACTCTTATATATGCATTGCTTATGCATAGAATATTACTACACGTTCTATTCCTATAAAGTAATGCCTAAATTAAATTCAGCATACGTTAATTATGTTATTAGTATTAATATTATTGCATTTGGTTTTCGATATTAAACCATAACTGATGCAAATATTGAAAACCAAAAGGCAACTGAGAAAAAGAAGGAAAGTTTTCATTTTTTGTAATTATGGAGTGAATAGGGAAACGTCCTGCTCCCTTCTCGGGTCAGAAATCCCAATTAGCATTATTTGGGTCCCAAATAGGATTTGTTTTGAAATTTGGTTCATTAATCATTAACCACGTGGCAGACTACTCGACAGTCGGCAATGGTAGTGTGGATCGCCCATTAACTTATAACAAGGGTCTTAGTGGAGAATCCATGATTGATAAGGAAAATTTTCTTTTTATTTTTTAAAGGTGTTGATCTCTTTGTTGGAATACACAAATGAGATAGATATTTCTGATGACGATGAACCTATAACCTATAACGAAGCTATGTTAGACATTGATTCGCAGAGATGCCAAGAAGTCGCGAAATCTGAGATGGACTCGATGTACATAAATCAAGTTTGAAACTTAGTTGATTTGCCAATAAGGGTTAGACTCATAGGATGCAAATAGGTCTTCAAGAAGAAGATTGATGCATATGGCAAGGTACAGACTTATAAAGCAAGATTGGTGGCTAAAGGTTATAATTTACGGCATGGGGTCGATTATGATGAAACCTTTTCACCTGTTGCTAAGATTAAGTCCATTCGGATTTTGCTTGCAATAGCTGCATATTATGACTAACATTTGGCAGATGGACGTCAAAATTGCATTCCTCAATGTAAATCTAGTTGAGGAAGTGTATATGAAACAACCTGAGGGGTCTTCAATTGAGTCCAAACCAAATGCCGTATGCAAGCTACAAAAGTCCATTTATGGGCTTAAGCAAGCCTCTAGGAGTTGAAACATTTGCTTTGACAAGGCTATCAAGACATTTAATTTCGTCAGAAGCAAAGAGAATCCATGTGTTTATAGTAAACGCAAGGATAGGAATATTGCCTTCATTATCATATATGTAGATGACATATTAATAATGGGAGACAATAAGACTCTCCTACAGTCAGTCAAAGAGTGGTTGTCCAGTACCTTCATGATGGAGGATTTAGGTGAAGCCTGCTACATTCTGGGGATTAGGATCTATAGAGATAGACCTAAGAGATTGTTGGGGCTATCACAGTTAGTCTACATAGACAAAGTTCTTAGACGTTTTTCTATGAAAAATTCCTAGAAAGGTTGTCTACCTATGGGACAAGGCATCAAGTTATCTAAGAAGGATAGTCCTTCTAATTCTACAGAACTTGAACGCATGAAAAGGATCCCATATGCTTTGGCTATAGGATCGATCATGTATGTCATGACATGTACTAGGCTAGATGTGGCCTTTGCACTTAGTATGACTTGCAAGATGTGGGAGTTGGTACCCCATCCTTCTGGTGTTAGTATTATTCGGTCTATGTGGATTTTTGCTCATAAAGATAATTCTGACGGTTCATTTGCAAGGCATAAGGCTCGTCTTGTAAGTGATGGTAAGACTCAGCAGGTTGGAGTGGATTGTGGTGAGACATTTAGTCCGGTGGTCAAATCGACTATCATTCGTACTGTGCTTAGCTTGGCTCTTTTGAAAGCATGGCCAATCAATCAGTTAGATTGAAAGAATTCTTTGTTACATGGTGATCTCAAGGAGACAGTCTATATGCATCAGCCCTTGGGGTTTAGGAATCCCAAATATCCTCATTATGTCTGTTTGTTGAAGAAGTCCTTATATAGGCTTAAGCAGTCCCCACAGGCTTGGCATAAGAGGTTTGCAGACTATGCTTCGACTATTGGATTCTCTCACAACATGTCTAATAATTCATTGTTCATATATCATCGTGGTTCTTCCTTGGCTTATTTACTGTTATATGTGGATGATATTATCTTGACTGCCTATTCTGATGCATTACGCTAGTCTATCATGACAATGCTCAGTTCTGAGTTTGCTATGAATGACATGGGACCTTTGAGTTATTTTTTGGGGATTGTTATCACTTGTCATGCAGGTGGGTTGTTCTTATCCTAAAGGAAGTATGCAGCTGAGATCATTGAGAGGGCTGGGATGTCATCCTGTAAGTCCACTTCCACTCCTGTTGATACTAAACCCAAGCTAGGTGATGCGGTTGACTCACCTTACGAGGATCTGACCCACTATCGCAGTCTTGCAGGGGCCCTTCAGTATCTTACGTTCACGAGACCTGATATTATGTATGCCGTAAAACAGGTGTGTTTGTTTATGCATGATCCCAGGATTGAGCACATGAATGCGCTCAAATGCATTATTCGGTACATCCAGGGGACACTTGACTATGACTTGCATTTATATCCATCGTCGACGTTTACACTTGTCTCATATACAGATGTTGATTATGGTGGTTGTCCAGACACCAGACGGTCTACGTCTAGATATTGTATGTTTCTTGGTCATAACTTGGTCTCATGGTCAGCAAAGCGCCAGTCGACGCTATCACGTTCTAGTGCAGAGGCCGAGTATCGAGTGGTAGCCAATGTGGTCTCTGAATCCTGTTGGTTACGTAATCTTCTTTTAGAGCTTCATTGTCCTATTCAGAACGATACCTTAGTTTATTGTGATAATATTAGTGCTATCTACCTTTGTGGTAATCAGGTTCAGCTCCAGCGCACTAAACATATAGAGATGGATATCAACTTTGTTCGCGAAAAGGTAGCTCGTGGACAAGTACGCGTCTGTCATGTTTCTTCCACGTAACAAAATGCAGACATCTTTACCAAAGGTCTTCACTCGGTCCTTTTTTAATATTTTAGGGACAGTCTCAGCGTACGACGACCGCCCGCTACAACTGCGGGGGTGTGTTAAAGAAGGGAATATTCCCGTGATATACACTTTCCTTATGAAGTGTTTATCACTAGTTCTATAGAGAACATCACACGGTTTTGTCCCAAGTATATGGTAAATATTTTGTATATTATTTTGTATTAATTAGCATTGTACACTTACTATAAGTATACGATTCTTGTACTACTAGAATAGGGTTTTGGTATTAGAATAGGAATAAAAATTTTCTATTATGAAAATTGTAACTTATATATATTCTCTTTCATTAATGAAAATAATCAAGAGATTATTTTTTTCAATCAGCAGTAGGTAGAAAAAATAGTACTTAGTAGTATCACACACGCTCAATTGGATTAGAAGCTTAGCTTTTAAGTTGATAATTTAGTTCTCTCTTTTCTTGTTGTAAAAGTTTTGGCTAGGTATAGACGTATAGTCTTACAAGTGTATAAATTAAATTTTGTTTCTAGTTCATTATAAATAGACCTGTCCACCGGGTCGGGGACCTGCCCGATCCGATCCGACCCGACCCGAAAAACCAGGGCCAGGGTCAGCTTATAGCTGACCCGCGAGCCACTCGACCCGAAAAAGTGGGGACCCGATCAGGGTCAGGGTCGGGCCAGGGTCAGAAAATTTTATCCGTCTGACCCGGGCGGCCTGACCCAACCCGCATATTTTTTAATATAATTTATATTATTTTTCCTTCATTAATATTTATTTTGTACTTATATATATTTTTGTCATTAATAAGTGATATAATGCATGTTTTTAAAATATATGTATTGCTCTAATCTACATTGAGCTCGACATAAAATAAGATAAAAACGGTAGCTGATTATTAATTATATATTTATATTATTAGTCGTTTTGTTAATATCACGGAAGCATAATGTAGGGAGAGAAAATAGTTGTAAATTGGTGAAACTTTAAATGGTCATAACTCTGCGCTCGGATGTCCGTTTTACACGATTTTTTTTTATTTTGCGTATTTTTTCGAGACATGGCCGGTCAAACCGCCATAAGGCGGTTTGGCGCAGCCAATTTTTAGAAAACGTCTGTTTTCCCAATCAATTTGTGTTTTCCCCAAATCGATTTCTAGTTTTCTTTTTCTTTAGTCAAGATCTCACGATATACAATACATTTCAACGTCGAAATTTCGTGGTAATGTAGGGGTGAATGCCAATTTCAGTTTTGAAAATTCAATTTTTTTTAAAAAATAAAAAAGTCCTCGACCCGACCCTGGCCCGCCAAAAAATTCTGACGGGTCAGGGCCAGGGTCGGAATTTTAAAAAAAATATAGGATCAGGGTCGGACAAACAGAAAAAAATAGTCACCCGACCCGGCCCTGACCCGACATTTGGACATGTCTAATTATAAAGCTCATGCTCCTTCTTGTCAAAGAAAAGGTTATTTTCTTAATTCGGGGTCATTATTAAACTGGGGTCTAACTTTTAAAATATTTATTTGATGGAGAACGAAGAAAAATCTAAACTCATAAAGACCGAAAGAGTTATTATGGAAATCTCACATGGTATTTCTAAATCTTTTTCTTTTTGCTATGTTCATGGATTGATGTAAGGACCAGATCCTACTGGAAAATCGAATTGGAGGATATTCGATTTAGATTGGATTCAGGTCCGTGGCGGATTCACCATAATAAGTATGAGTTCAATTAAACCCCCTAACTTTTGGTGCATCTAATATGAATTTATGTGTAAAAATATATTTATATTACAATAAATAATAGACATTAACCCATAATTTTAAAAATATAATTTGTTCAATGCTAAATTTTTTAACAGATTGAACTCATAGATTTTAAATTCTGGATCCGCCTTTTATTTAGGTTCTTTCGCAACCTATGCTTTCCTTCGTAATTATTCATCCTTGTAAAACATACTTCATTGAGAAATAAAAGCTAGTAACGATCGTGATTTTCTTCCCCTTGAGGATTTCCACGTTAAAATTATTTGTTCTTTTTTCGTTAATTCATAATACTTTTTCCATTTCAGATTTTGTCATCCTTCTGCATTCCTCTTTCTGATTATATTTTAGAAGTAATGCCTCGGCCGATATCTTTTATCTAGTTCCCCATATAGTGATTTCCCTTTTCTCTTTCCATTTTCTTTTGTGGAGCCAGGGTTTGGGGGTCTCACATTATAATGATAATCAAGTTGATTATACTTTTCAGATAACATAATAAATTATTGACAAGAGGAAAGTGCTTAATTTGTGATTAAATACTTGGGCACTTGTGGTTTGGTGTTTAGAAGAGATAATCAGCATATAAATTTTTGTGTTGTTAATCCGGCATTTGACAGTCATAGTTGACGGTCAAAACTCAAAACTTAAAACATTTTTTTCCAATATACTAATTAAAGAACTTCTTGTGCTGATGAGAGGGTAGACATCCAAATTTGATGGGATTCTGCGAGACGAATCCAATTCATGTTCTTCAAATTCTAAAGTCTGTTAGAATTTTTTGGAGAATACTTCATTCTAAATTCTATCTCATTTATAAAAAAGGTTACATATTCCACTGAAAAGGTATTTTGAAAATCTCATAAAATCCTGGAATATTCACAAAGGGACCAAGGGATCAAACACTGTTTTTCCCCGAAGTTGTAAAGGAACGTTCATCCTCAAGATCAACTCAAAATATCGAAGTGTTGCCCCACATTCTTGGAGATCAAACACATCTCAAGAAGGTTCAAATCATCCGACGTTCAAGAAATACGATACTAACGGCCCTCTAATAAAAAATAATATCCAGGAAAGAAGAATCAAGAGATTAACAAGGTTGTACTAAAAAATTTCGTCAATAAAACCTCAATTTCATCATATTTTATTTGTGATTTCAGTGAATTTCCATCACTTGAAAATTTATTGCAAACATGGAGTTAATTATCAACACACATTGTTAAGAGTCCCACATCGGAAACGGAATGGGAACATGGACTCCTTATATGGACTTGGACAATCCTCACCCTACAAGTTATATTTTGGGGTTGAGTTAGACCCAAGATCCATTCATTTACATTAGAAGGACAGAGCACTAATTCTCACGTCTTATTTTTAATAAGAGCATCAATTTAGTCTAACATGGCAACTTTACAATTCGGGTCTGATAGGGCCACTTTTGGATTTTTTGGAAGTGGAGATGGTTGGATCGAAGATGTTAGGTTAAACTGACGCTTGGGTCGAAAATTCCCGTGCATGGCACGGTTTTCAATGGATCGAGGTTGGGCTAGGACCGAAGGTTGGGCCAGTGGACTCTCAATTTGTGAATTGGGCCAAGGGGCGGTTCGAGATTAGGCCAAAACCGAATGTTGGGACAGTGGGTTTGCAGTTTGGGAATTGGGCCGACAAGGGTAAGATTTTAGGCCAAATGAGCTGGGCCTATTGGCCTGGTTGGGGACACGGATGAGGGAGCAGTGGGCTCCCTCCTGTGGGCCTGCCCGTCACGAATAATAGACTGGTCGAGGCCGAAGAGGAGGAGGTAGTGGGCTCCTCAATTCGGACTAGCCCAGTCCTATTTCGTTGTTGGGCCGTCATAATTGGTGGTGTATTTTTTGTTGGTCCATTATGAGTTTGGGTATTGAGATGGTGATTTAAGATTTGATATATTCCATCGTCCAAAAATTCATATGAATGTGGGGATGTCACGTGAGATTTAACAAACGGGAATGTGGATTCATCGAAAATAACGTGACAAGAGATGATAATTTTCCATTCGTCATATCATAACACTTATATCCCCTATGATTTTGTGGGTATCTCAAAAGATACAAGGAGCTGAACGGGCTTGAAGTTTGTTAATAGTTGTTGACGGAAACAAGGGATAACACAAACACCCAAAAACTCTCAAATGTATATAAGAAGGAAGATGATGGTACACCATTTGTGTGCGTGATATTTTTTAGAGTAGCTTGCTAGGAAGAATGTTTAAAAGATATGTGACCATTTGAAATGCATGATGCCAAAAAAACCGGTGGACGAATGCAAAAGAAGTGTGCGGATTAAATTGTTGATTGTTCGAATCTTTCTTTCGGCTTTTTTCATTTAGAGGAGCAATATGTGGACACGAAAGACGCATGGACATTCCATTTTGGTGAAAAAAATCTTTAAATTGGGTATTTATGAATTCCCTCTCATTGTCACATTGAAAACGTTTAATGAATTTATCAAATTGGGTTTTGATAAAGATACTAAACTGTTTAAAAATGGGAAATACCTGTGATTTCTGTCCTAAGGGAAATATCCATAGAAAATTCGAATAATCATACAAAATAAGAATATAATATTATGACCTGCTGAACTTAAAATCGGTGATGTCCACAAATCACAATGTATAAGATCAAATGGTACAAGTGTATTTCAAGTAGTAATGAAAAATGAAGTTTAACATGCTTCCCAAACACACAAGCCTGGCAAAGAGAAAAGTCCATATGTTTGTTACAATGAATAAAATTATTATTTCTAAGAACATTGAACACCGGTGCTCCCGGGTGCCCAACCGGTTATGCCATAAAATAGGGGAAATAGCTGCAAAGGTTGATGGACTGGTTACTTGGTTGTTGGTAGTGATGGTGATGGTGATGGGATACAAGTCTCTGGTGCTATTACATCTCATTAGTGGCATCCCCGTCTGAAAATCCTTTACAGAAAATCCAAACGGATCAAAATTAAGAGAAATATTATTGTCAGTAGTAAAACGACGCACATATACCAATTTTTTAATCAGTTTGGGTGCATGTAGAACATTTTTCAAACGTAAAGGTGGGTAAGGGGAGGGAATATTTAATTGACAATACCACGAATTGGAATTTCATGCTCACAATAATATTTTTATTACTGCTCATATTAAAATAAGACGAGAGATTACCTTGAGATACCGTCATGTGCGATGTTGCCCCAGTGTCCATGTACCACGAATCGTCGGGAATTCTTAGATTCATGTTGTTCATGGCCTGTTCAATATCTGTGGGAGTATAACCTGTGGAAGATGGTCCATGGGCTGCAAAAGCTTGTTGCGGACGAGAACCGAGTACCCCGGGGGCTGTCTAGAGGCAGGAGGAGGTCGGGCCTACTGAGCCGTGGGATACGGGCAGGGTGGGGCAGCCCACAGTTGCGGCTGACAAGCCCACGGTGGGTATTGTCCCCACTGCCCGCCGGCCGGTTGGTTGGGCTGCCGCCAGTGGCCTATCCTCTTCCCCGGCCTTGCCCCATTCCACCATTATTTTTTCCTTTGTTATTGTTACGATTTTGACCCATTATTTAGTTGGTTTGACCCATTACCGGTACCAGAATTTTGAGTGCCAAAATCATCATTATACGGGTTGGTAGAAATAAGAGTGATGCCGACAGTCGTTGCCACCCCCGTCGCCTATTTTTGCTTTCGGGTTTCTTCCAGAATCAATCTTGATCGAGCCTCATAAAATGGTAGTAAGAGATTGCTTTGATGAATGAACGTAGCAACACCATCAAATTGTTCATTGAATTCCACAATCAATTGGAGAACCAACCTTTGATCGGCAAGCATTTTCAATTCTTGGCAATATGCGGAAACGTTTGAAAAAGCATCCAATTTTATATTGGTAAATTGGTTTGCAAGATATACTGCCCGAGAAATTTTATTATCTTGAATTTTTTTTTGTTGACATTCCCAAGGTCCGATTCTAAAATGGTGTGCAAAAGGTCATTGGAGATTGTTCCGTAAATCCATTGAAGAACTATATCATCTAAACGAGACCATAAATTAGAGTCAACCATGGTGGTCTCCAATGAAGACTTAAGAGGAATAATATGATATATGACCTCGTATGCTCGGCAATGAATTTTAAACAACTCTGCCCAAGAAGAGTATTGCTCTTTTTCCATCTCAAGTGTAATAGGAATAAAGTTCTTGACGTTGTTTACGGAAAGATCATGATGGATTTTTTGTTTGTCGGCCATTGTTGCCCAAGAAAATAGAAAGAAAGTAAGAAAAGTAGGATTTTAGAAGATGAACACCCCTACGGTTTCGGCTAGATGGTGGCCGAATGGTAGAACCCTAATTAGGGTTTCGGTTTGGAGGGAAAATCGAGAATGAGAGTAGTAGAAAATGGGTGGATAGTGTTAGGGTTGAAGAAACCCTAATTAGGTTTTAGAAAGAGGAAGGGGCGTCGGTTAGGTTTAGGTTAAAAAAACTTTATTACTTTTGGGGTTGAGTTAGGCCCAAGATCCATTCTTTACATGGTATCAGAGCCAGACCCATTCCAATTCTTTGTTCACCGATGTTGGGCCCCCAAATTATATTATCCACGCTCCAGTTAACGAGGTCTGGGCGTGCGGGGGAGTGTTAAGAGTCCTACATCGGATATGGAATGGGAACATGTACTCCTTATATGGACTTGAACAATCCTCACCCTATAAGCTAGCTTCTGAGGTTGAGTTAGGCCCAAGATCCATTTTTTACAAGAGTCCCACATCTGATATGGAATGGGAATATGGACGCATTATATGGAATGGGAACATGGACGCATTATATGGACTTGAACAATCCTCACCCTAAAAGCTAGCTTTTGGGGTTGAGTTAGGCCCAAGATCCATTATTCACATGGTATCAGAGCCAGACCCATTTCAATTCTTTGTTTACCGATGTTGGGCCCCCAAATTATATTATCCACGTTCCAGTTAACAAGGTATTGGAATGCGAAGGAGTGTTAAGAGGCCCACGTCGGATATGAAATGGGAACATGGACTCCTTATATAAACTTGAACAATACTCACCTACAAGCTAACTTTTGGGGTTGAGTTAAAGAATGAATCTTGGGCCTAACTCAACTCAAAAGCTAGTTTGTAGGGTAAGGATTGTCCAAATCCATATGAGGAGTACATGTTCTCATTCCATTTCCGATGTGGGACTCTTAACACTCCCCCGCACGCCCAGACCTCGTTAACTGGAGCATGGACAATATAATTTGGAGGCCCAACATCGACGAACAAAGAATCAGAATGAGTCTGGCTCTGATACCATGTTAAAGAATGGATCTTGGGCCTAACTCAACCCCAAAAGCTAGCTTGTAGGGTGAGGATTGTTCAAGTCCATATAAGGTGTCCATGTTCTCATTCCATATACGATGTGGGACTCTTAACATCAGAGCCAGACCCATTTCAATTATTTGTTCACCGATGTTGGGCTCCCAAATTATATTGTCCACGCTCCAGTTAACGAGGTCTGGGCGTGCAGGAGAGTGTTAAGAGTCCCGCATCGAAAATGGAATGGAAACATGGATTTCTTATATGGACTTAGACAATCATCACCCTACAAACTAGCTTTTGGGGTTGAATTAGGCCCATGATACATTTCTTTACACACATAAAAGAGATCTAGTTCACGTGGCTCCCTACGATGGCCGAAACATTGAAGTCTTCCAATGAATTTTCCTTAACAGCAAGGTCATGATTCTTAATCAGTTCTTATAGCATTTGCCGTTTGTTCATTCTCGTTTTGGTAACTTATATTTTTTATGTTTAGTTCTAACTGACAATAAATATTATAGTGAATCTTCAATCCAATATAGGCAAATTAAAGGAGACCAACATATATCATGTTACCCACTATATTGGTACATTGAACGAATTCTTGTACTTTCAAGAGTCAAGAGGGAGAGGATCACATCCATAAAGTTATTAATTAGCCAACCTCTACACTTTGAATTGATTCATTTTATTTGGATAATTTCTTCTCACTATGCCACTGTCCCTTTATTTTGGCTCCACACCATGTGGGATTTCGGACAAGGAGATTAAGGATCAATGCACCTGATAGTTCCTTGTATTATTCACTCTTAAGTGTCTTTCTAATAAATTAATCTAATAATAATGTTTTTTTTTTTTTTTGACGAAGGAACCCGCAGCCGCTACTCTTCGAATGCGCACAGGGTAAACCCCGGACTGACGCAATAACCTGCAAACCACGTCAGCCGATTAACCACATTTGGCAAGCCATGTGTGACAGGCTCAACCAAGAAGGTTTATGCAGGGGATCGAACTCGTGACCTTGCGGTCCCGCGCTCTACTGCTATACCAACTTGGCTTTGGGTTCATTGTCTCCTCGCTGAATCCACAAATCAATATGGTTTCTTAGAATAACAATGTTATTTCAGAGCAACGAACAAATATAAATTAAAGTATCCATTTTACAAATTAATATGTTTACTTGCACGATTTTGTAAAGTTATCCCTTAATTTCATGATCCACATTCCCCAAACAAACACCACTAGAGGAGTAGAGGTACGGGTTGGCCCCGTCTAATTTAATCAGCTTTTGTAGATATATGAAATACACTCAAAGTTCCAAGAAGGATACTTGAGTAATTTCCATTTACTATTAAGTAAAAGGAAAACGTTCAAATATACTTTTTAAAGTATTCAAAATTAAGATATGCACTCTGTTAATAGTTTATCTCCCATATGCCCTTATTATTCAATAGTTGGTCCAAATATGTTCTAAATTTAATTAAAATTCTTAATTAACCTAATTAATTGACTGATAATCGAAAAGGGGCCAAATTTGCCCCTAAAATAGGTGAAATTGAAAAGATATACCTTTCGTTTACGATACTTAATCAAATTCAATTTTCTCGTATTTAACCAAGTTTTAAAAAATTGTTTTTGGCTAGCTTACAACCCCTTCCACACCTACTGATTATTTAAAACAGTGCTCCTCTACTAAAAAAAAATTGACTCTTAAGTTTTGTTGTTATTCCGAAAAATTATTAATTTAGACCCTATAATTAAACTTTTAACACAAGCTCCGCCGCTTTTTATTTTTATAATAACATGATGAAAATCATTTCACCACTTAATTTAGAACACAAGTGTAGTGCAGAGAAAGTTTGAATCGATTGTAAGAAAAACTCACCAAACTAAAGAACAAAAAGATATTTATAAATTAAAATTTTCATCACCAAAGGTACACGTCTATTATATCAATAAATAGCTTACATCGTTAGTATTTTAAAAAAATAACAATATTGACCTAGCTAAACTATTCACATTCAGATTCAGAACTCGGTGCTTGGCTTTGGTTGTTACATAAACACGGGTGACAGAGAAAATTTAAATATGTACATGTTAAAGAAATATTAAACTACCAACAAAGGTCATGTGTATCTACTCAATTTCTCATATTTTAAGGGCATATCTACTCAATTTCGCATACTTTAAGGACATATTTGGTCATTTTTTCTCATTAATCAGTTAATTATGTTAATTAGGGGTCCAATTAAATTAAGGGGATATCTGGATCAAGTATTGAACAATAAAAGCATATGTGAGCTAAACGATTTACAAATAACATATCAACTTAATTAGGATTTGCAGGAATATCCTTATTCCTGGGTGGTCTTTAATTTTTGTCCCTCAAATTGAAAATTTTTAATTTTTGCTTTTTGATTCAAATTTATGGGTTTCGGGTTCGAATCCCCGCTCAGTCAAAATTAAAAAAATCGCAAGACGGAGTTTCAAACTCTACTTAAGGTAGAGTTTACCTGCAAACTATGTCTTATCCGGCAGAATTTGCCTGCAAACTATGCCTTATTCGGCAGAGTTAAACTCTACCTTAAGGAAGGCAGATTTTGCACTTGTGAATAAAATTCTATCTTGTGATTTTATTTTTATTTTGATTGAGCAGAGATTCAAACCCGGAACCTCAAGAAATTTTTTAACCGAAGGAAAAAAATTAAAGATTTCAATTTGAGAGACAAAAATTAAAGATCAATGTCTTTGAAGAGAAATCCGCACAAAAGGAAAAATGACATGATGTGACCACCAACAAAAAGAAAAGTCTCATAGCCCTTAGGCCTAAAATAAAAACAAATTTAGCCGAACCCTACTTTCTCTGTTTCTCCTCTTTCTTTTCCCTCTCACTCGATAATAGTTTGGGCTGCTGCCTTCTCATTAGAATTCTACGGTGGCTTTGGTTCCGGCATAATAAGATCAATAGGTGTTCAAATTTGGAAATGCTATTTATTACTACTGCTGAGTAGTAGTGTGCTCTCACAACGAAGAGAGGGAAATGGATGTGACGGTGAAATGAACGCTTACATAAAAAGTTGGTTGGAAATGTCCTTTTCCCTACATATATAATATTGATACATATTCTATACATCAATAATACAGTTTCTATACATATACAATATTGATACATATTTTATACAATAATGATACAATTTCTATACACATACTATAGGGATACATATTCTATACATCAATGATACATTTTTTTATACATGTACAATAGTGATACATATTCTATACTACAACGATACAATTTCTATACATATGTTGGAAAAAAAAAGATAGAGAAAATATGTGGTAAGGAGATGTAAGGGTTGCAAGAAGAGAGATTAGGGTTTTGGAGGTTTGAGTTGTACAAAAGAAGTACCATTGATAAACTATTACAGTATCAAAGAAGGTTCAAATTTTTGAAATGTTAATTTATTAACACTTTTACCACGCTTCTAATTAAAGAAATCAACAAATAGAGCTTAAGCTTAATTTTGATATTTTTTATATCATATTTAGAAAATTATAACAATAATTACAAAAAAAATTATAACTCATATTTTAGATACATATAACTTTTGTTCTCATTTGCAAAAGAGAAAAGTTATAAAAATATATTTTCTATAATTTAAATTTTAATAAATAAGCTAGTGACTTTAGTATGTTGCTTATATTATTTCTTGTTGTAATCTAATTATATAATTATATAATTATATTTTATATTTTATAAATCTAAAATATTTATTTAATATTTTTATTTTTTCATTTTATTTTTATCTTAACAAAGGGAAGAGAAAAGAGAAAAATAAAGAAAGAACAAAAAATGAAGAAGATAAACTAAACCAAAAAGGAAATTAAAATTAAGAGGAAACAAATAAACTCACAAAAAACAGAACCAACTAAGATATTGATGGAAAATAAGAGACAAACAGTTGTCAAAAACTTAAAAATGAGACTAAGAAATAGGTTGGAATTAGTTTAGGGTTACAAAATGGGTTTTGGAGAAACTTGAGTCATTGGGTGTCAATAGTTTCACCTGATGGCTAATGTCCTTAAAAAAAGGGCTTAATGGGGTTGAAATGGTAATTAGAAATTAATGAACACTGATTAAAAAAACTTAATTTAATTAGAGAAGATATTAAACAAAAAGGGAATTAGGCAGATCTTCAAAATAAGTAAAGTTTTAAATGGGTAGAATGAGAGCAATCGCTGTCAATACTATACCGTTCGAGCCTTCTGTTATCCACATTCTATCTTTTAAAGTAGTAGTACTTAACTTGACAAAGATTTGTTATCTAATTTAAGATTGTCTTGCTTTAATTACAATCCACAAGAATACTTAAGCTTAAATTTGAATCTCAAACTGATTTAGTATATTGTATCAGATCAGGATTAATCGAAAAAGATTTTCCTTGAACAACTTCTCCAAATCAACAAGGATTAATTAGTGGAATAAAAAATATTTCTCAGACCAATTAACTTCTCCAAATCAACAAGGATTAATGGGATTAGTTATACAATAGCGAGCATCACCTCAAGTAGGACTCAAGTTTCAATCTTAAAAGATCAGTTCACCCATTTTTTGTAAAAGAAACCCTCACCCATGCTATATGACCTGTGGTGTCGAGGAGTAGGCATGATCCCTACCTCTATATATTTAAAACAAGGCTGAACCCATCACGGGTCTCTTGTGGTCACTTAAACACCTCAAGTAAGTTTTGTTTTATTTGTACACTTCAGATGGGCCTCTACTGTTCCATTTAGATACTTTCGGTGACTTGTCAAGTTGTGTGATTTTTACACAAAACATGCGCGTGAAAAGGCTAAAAATTATTTTTTTAAATTTTTAGCTCTTTCTATTTCCTCATCCTTCATTTCTTTTTCTTTTCGACTTAATATTCTACCATTAACAAACCTTTTATCATTGCTATCTTGCTCACCATAAAAAATAAAGATCGCCACCATTCTCTAAGAACATATGACATTTGTTTTTATAAAATCAATATAAAAAATGAATTTTAAGTTTTTTTTAAAAAAAAAATCACCCCACAGGGCATTAATGATCTCAAATAATAATTTTCTTTTTTATTTCATCTTTTCTGTTCCTTCGATTTCTATGAGTGGGACTAACAAATAAAATAGATCTTAAAATTTTAAAAAAAGGTTCACCGGAAATTTTTTCTGACAAAAGCCATTCATTTTCCGGCGAAAAATATGTGGAGTTTTGTTTAGAAAATATTTTATTTGTTTTTTTAGTTTTTGCTGATTTTTTTCCTCCTAATTCATTTTAACTAATATCTCGGATCCAAGATGTCAAATGTAATCAGTTAATTAGCTACTTTGTCACGTCAACGGAGAGTGTGCTACACACTCTTTACATATTTGATTGAATCAGCAAAAAATATCTAAATGGAACAGTAAGGGTCAACCTGAGGTGTCTAAACGGAACAAAGCTTACTTAAGATAATTAAGTGTAAAAACTTGTCGACCACAAGACTCCCGCGATGCCTTAAACAAAAATTATATCCAGGAGAGGACATAAACCTGACCTCCACCAAAAGCCAAAACTGTACAAATATTCAGCTAAGAGTACAACCAAAAAGAAGAAGAAAAACCGAGAATTGTATAGCTATAGCAGAAAAAGAAATCAAATAAAAGAGTACTTGAGAGTTTGAACTGAAAAATGGCATATCCATCGTATCTAATTTGTAGGGTCCTATGACTTTTTTCAGAAGATCTTTATGATCAAGAATTAACCTGTTATTTGGTCAAAGCATCAACAGTTTAATCCTTCTGTAAAACAATGTTGAACACGGACGTCCAACTGATGTGAACCAACTCTAATTAAGATATGACATGGTGTCCAGACTTGTCCTTGAATCATGTTAGGATTCACAATCTTAGATAATATTTGTACATCCATGTCGCTCACACCATTGCAAACCAGTCAGAGAAGACTTAGCTTTAACATAATTATTAGAACCTACAAAATACCATTATGTTACCTGACAATTCCTCCAAACCCAATGCTACCCTCCTACCATCTGTGTTAATCTTTACCCAAGGAAGCTCTAATTTATTCCATTTGACCATAGTGCTCATGGTAGAAAATCTAGTGCATATATCGTGTCAAGTGCACTTACCATCAACGCCAAAATTTATATTTAGAGCACATTCATCTGATATGAACAAGAATAGAGTATTGAACCTTGATTCTAAAAAGGTTTTGATTTTCATATTTACAGGAGTATCTAGCTTTTCAGAGTTCCTTTAGAATCAGAATGGGTATAACTCTCAGAAGGTCTTTATGAACACTGTCGTGCATGAGGCTTGATAGCCCACCATTTGGTAAGAAGCAAATGAATGAGATTATACTCCCATTTGAAACCAATAGGAGCACCATAGAAAATTCAAACTTGCTTGTCCAGATCGCCAAAGATGAAAGAGTGGTGTATAGTGTCTTCTTGAGGAAATCTGCAACAACATCATCCAGACACAATATGTTGGCGATCAAGACCTCGTCAAAAGACTATTTTATTCATTAGTATTAGATTATCTTCATCTGACTCTTGCCTGACTGGTGTGTTTCCATGTTGTGTATGTTGAGATAAACCTGTATCAGATAAGGTCCAGATAGCTAAATCAGGTGAATTAGAGTCACCTAATACAAGTAATGTGTTCAATCAAGTATTTTGGTAACTATTGAAGTTCAGGAAAAAAACATTGACTAGTTCTTGCATCTTTGATACCCTTCTTGACAAGAGGGGAATCTAGTCGGAGCATATTAGCAATAGCACCAAAATCGGTCCAGTTATCCCACCAAA
Source organism: Anisodus acutangulus (assembly GCA_029783415.1). Lineage (NCBI taxonomy): Eukaryota > Viridiplantae > Streptophyta > Magnoliopsida > Solanales > Solanaceae > Anisodus > Anisodus acutangulus. The sequence goes on along the minus strand of CM056495.1, from coordinate 47,120,110 downwards.
TGCTAGAATTTTCTTCATTGATTTTTCATAGAATATTCTTTTCAGCCTTATGTCTAATATCTAATAATTCTTCCAAGCTTGAGAGTGTCCTAGACTCCATTTACTTTCTACTGAATGTTTTCTAGTACACTAACAAATATTTACCAATTCTAAATCGCCACCATCTCTTCATTGCAAAACAATCACTTACATAAAAAGAAAAAAAAGAAAAAAAACTCCCGAAGCCCGCTCCCCTTCATGAGTAGGATAACATAATTTGGTCTAGGAGCTCTAGTCGTACCTTTATTTTTCATCTGAGGTGCTCCAGGAGAATTTAACCAAATATTTTTCTACCTAATATAGAACAGTTTTAGGCAGTTCCATATTTGCTAGGAGGAGGAGAGGCTGAGACTGTAACACATGCTTGATTAAAATAGCTCTTCCGTCGATAGATAATAGTTTACCTTGCCACCCTACAATTTTTCTGACAATCTTGACTATCATGGTCTTCTTTCTACCAATGTACAGGGACACGGGTAAGTAATAGGAAAATCAACATGCTCATAAGTTGTGAGACTCTGTATTGCATATATGTTATCTTCTGATGTATTAGGAACCACCGGAAAATAACTTTTCTGCACATTTATTAACTATATTGAGCATGTTTCGTAATTCTTCAATTGTTGTATGCTAAGAGTCAGAACTTTTAGAATCAGAGGAGAAATTCACCACATCATTTGCATAAGCTAAATGGGTTATTATAGGTTTGTTTCAATTCATGGAGAAACATTTGAAGTCGGGGTGATCTGATGAATAAGCTGATTAACTATTCTGGAAAGTACTTCTACCCCAATAATGAATAAAGAAAGAGATAAAGGATCGCTTGCTTCGAAGCTTTGCGGAATGAAATAAATTATTTTTATCCCATTAATAAGAATAGAATACCAGTTAATGAAGATGGATCTCCAAATTAAATCAGACCACGCCTCAAAGAAAACCAACCTCTTAAGAACGGCCATAAGAAACTCCTGTTCCATTCTATTGTTGGCATTTACCATATCTAACTTTAAAATAACATTACCGCATTCATTTGACTTTTTGATATTGTGAACTATTTCCTTAGCCAACAAAATATTCTCTGTGATAAGTCATGTCAAAACTCATTCTCGTGGTCATGATAGCACCTACACTCATTCCACCGGTAGGTAAATCATTCTCAAAATATTTTAAAAAGAAATAAACTTTAATAAGCAGAAATGTAATTTAGCAAGATTCTCAATATCTCAAATGATATACCATTTGGAAAACACCTCCTCACGATCAGCCACGAGGTTTGAAACTGAAACAAAGATCGATATCTGCATCAAAAAGTGAAGCAAGTGTAGTATGAATACAACACTAGTACTCGTAGGCATCATAGGCCGACAAAGAAGGAAATATGCATAAACAATATAAGAGTTGATATACTACACAAGTGAAACAATCATTTATATCACAGTTAGAAACACGTTCAATTTCATTAAGGTTCATAAAACTTAGGTATTCCTTTATAAGTTCACCCTAAAGTGCATCCGACTATAACAAATCTTAAAAGTCCAAGCCTTTATCATTTCCAGACATAATGATTTAATCTTTTCATAATTACGAGCACAAAGCTAATGTCTTTTCATTAATTCAATTACAAATAAATCATGTAGCCACATAATCAATAAGAATGAAATGAATTTAGATGATATGCAATGCAACAGGTCAATACCGAACCTGGTATACACATGCTCGTGTCTTTAGCCACGTAGTCATGACCCATGGGTGACTCACGAGGTCCATAAATCGCTCACGACCATCGGACATATATCCCTAGGACTGGTTGAGCCTTATATCATATCATATTTTCTCATATCAGTCGTATCATATCATATTTCTCATATCATTCGTATCTTATCACCCGAAATCATTTTCCCTCAGACTGCAAAAATATCAATTTACCTCTTTTTCGGCCTCATCGGACTATTTTTGTTGATTTTTTAGGGTTAGGATTACAAAAAACCAGCCCACAATATGAACTAAAAATTATAGAACTAATAATCAACTTGTATGTCAAGTCAAGATTCACATCAACCACATGTATGTATGAATGAATGGAGCATGTATAGAATTAATGCCAATAATATCAAGAGAAATACGGAGAGGTAAACACTATCAAGTACTGCCATATTAACAATTACGTTTCATGAACAATCATTTCTCATAATATCATCACATATGAAGACCTGAATACGAATCAAACCAATTTACAAGTAAAGTTCACGCATGGCTAGCATAGCCCACATAACAATTGTCAACCAATTCTAAGTGGATTTATGCACCACCTCCAATGCCCGAAGGCTCACGTGAATACCCCGATAACAATTATACTCTATATACGCACGTTCAATTGGAGTCTAAAAGAGTAGTCATAACCTACCTCGAAGCCAAACAGGAGCCACGAACCCTCAAGCCAATGCCTTCCCTTTCCGGATTGTTTTCAAATGATCATAGTCTTACAAATATGAATTCTACATTAAAATACAAATTTAAGGATACCCATATCGCTATCTGACATTCTGGACCCAAAAAGTCATCCAAAAAGATAATCCCGAACCCCGAAGGTCAAAACTATAATTTTGTCACAAAATTGGGCTCAATTTAATAAAAAAAATACTCTACAATGTTAAATGAGTCCAATGATACTCATATTACTATACTTTAATTTGGAACCCAAAAAGGTAACCTGAGCCCCCGAGGAAAAAACTGGAATTTTATTTGAAAATTGATTTACTTAGAGCTTAATTAGTCTAAATCTAGAAAACCCATTCAAAAAGCTATCATCTGGATCATCAAATCCATGATTTACCACTTTTTCAACTTTTGGATTCAAAACTCAAATTTTCCCCAACCAAAATCAAGACTAAAACGCAAATAAGCCTCGGGGTTCGTTCATGGAAAAATACAAAAATAGAGGTTAGGAACTTACCCACTCTTTGAGCCAAATCCATAGACACCGAAATCGCTCAAATTCAAGCTCCCAAACTTGTGAGAAAAAGTGATTAAATTTCAGCATAAAGTGAAAAACGCAGCAGCTGTCCCGACCCGAATCAGATGCTAAATAATTACGAAATTCACCTTTGGCAGGCCCAACATGATCCTTGTGCGATTTCACCCAAGATAGTTTTTTGAATCAGCCAATTTGGCCTTAGAATGAGAGAGATGATTGTTTTGGAATTTTAAAGGAAGTCTGAAATTTATGGACGAAAATAGGGACAAAATCATCATTTTCAGAAAATTCTCAATTGCTTTCAAGAAAAACCAGCAGAACAACCTGTTTTAAAACAGCCATAAGTCCTTATACGAATGTCGAAATCACGAACAGCTTGAGCCGTGGAAAATTATATTCAAAGGGCTACAACTTTTATCAAGACATCATCTCCAAATTCTTTATAGATTTCGAGAAATTTGCTACTAAAGTAAGAAAAAAATCATGTTTCAGCACTTTTGAACTTTCTCCAAACTTCTTCCAAACGCGTGGAAACTCATTGGAACCTCCCGAACACAAACCTAATATGTAACTTTGAGTATAAACGACGCTACAAACTTGCTCGCTCACTCAAAACACTGATCCGATATTGTTAAGGCATATTTTTTCACAAAATCGCTCTAACCCCTCAGGACCCGAATCAATGACTCGGCTAAATCATAAATCACATAACGGACATAATGAAACAGTCGAAATTCGATTACGAGCACATTTACCCAAAAGTCAATTTTTCGTCAAACTTAGAACTTTAAAATTCCAAAAAACTTAGATTTTCTTCTCCGATTCTCATCTGATCACCTCGGAAAGGGAGACACCCATCCCCACAATACATAAACATCAATACGAAGCTAACGGAAACAACAAATTTTCAATCCAAGACTTACTTCTTTCCGGATCCATCCTTTCACCATAAATAGGTATATTAAATACTAAAATTGATTTAATTGTCAAAAATCAACCAAACGAACTCTAAAATGTGTTCCGTCAATTTTTGCAGGTCATAAATAATATTCCAAATCATACGAGATCTTCAAGTCGCCAATCAGAGCACGTTTTCCCAAAATGAGCAATTAATACAAATAGTTAAATATCGAAATTTCCAAAATGAAATATTCTCCCAAAGTGAACCATGATATCCATTTGACTTCAAATTTTGCAAGCAAGTTAAAATAATTATTACGGAACTTCTGAAATAGACGACATGCAAAACAGAGTATCGGTTTTCAAAATAACATATCGGGTCGTTACCATCTGTGATGCACAAAGTCACTTTGATTGTTGGATATTGTTAAACAAGGTATATATACCCGTGATATACACTTGGTATACATAGTGTATACCACGGGTACATTGGCATTAGCCTTCAGCACGTTATGGACAAAGAAGAAGGCGGTGGCTGAAGTCTATCTCACAGTATTCCATCACGAGGCAAAGGTACAAAGATAGGGTATTGTATATTAGGAAAGTATATTTGTAGTATATTGTAGTGTAAATGTTACCTTAATTAGTCTTATAAACTTACCATAATTGTATAGTTAGAATTATGGTAGAATAAGGTTTAGGAGTAGAATAGGAATAGGATTCTCCTATTTTGTAACTTGTATATATACCTTTCAATTAATGAAAATAATCAAGGGGATTATTTCTTTCAGATATGATCAGAGGAAGGATAGAAGAAATTAAAGTGTGCTGCTCATGGTCTGAAATGATCTTGTTGGAGTACTCCCTCCGTCTCAAAATACTTGTCACATTTTTTTTTGATAGTCAAATTATATAAACTTTAACCAATATTTTAAGATGTATTTTTCCATCATATTGATGTGAGTAGAATTGCAACTTATAGTACTTTTCGTATAGTTTTTGAATATATAAATTTTAATTTTAAAATATTAAATTAATCTAATCTAATTCAACTTTAAAAATTAATCAAATTGACTCTAAAAAAAGAAACATGACAAATATTATGGGTCGGGGGAGTAATTACTAAGACTAATAGGCTTATCTCATTAAAGGACGTAGGATTTTCCACCTTAGAAGGTAAGGCCAAACAGGAGCTTGTATAAAATTTACTACTTACAAAAAAAGAGTGAGTGCATTAAAGCTGAAAAGGTAACTAATGACATGGATGGTCTCAAGTTTTCTACAACAAATTGTTGTTACTTTCTCAGTAACACAGCTTAGTTGAATTAGCGTAATATATGTTGACAGCCACTCATTAGCTTCCTGATTTTCAACAGTTCTACTAGACTACTACTCGTAATTAACAAAGGATAACTCATGAATCCATTTAATTTTTTCCCTTTATTAAAGTTAGACTTTGAAAGAGCAATCAGTAAAATACTTTATCCATCCATCAATAATTTAATTAAGAAACAAACAAATATTTGATCTTCTAATCAGATTGATATTTGGTGGAACCTCAAACAACATGGATTAAAGGAGCCTAACTGAAGTCCTCCGGGTCATAGTCCAGTGGCAAAGGCTGGACGCTATAAGGCGCTCTGGAATGGGACAGCGTGAGTTCGAATCCCCGCAAACACGAAGAAATTCTGCATGTTGGGGAATTTGACCTTGTCTCATTGATCAGTTGTACGCGTAGTCAGGCGCAAGCCTGAAAACCTGGATTATCACAAAAAAAAAAAAAGCCTAACTGAAGATTTGGTCCTGTACTAGGAATCAAGAAATGATTTGATAAAGATCATATAGTTCAAAAAGTGAAAAAGCTGAAGTACACGTAGCAAAAGGTAATGAATAGAATGGTTTACAAGTAACGAATTTACAAGACTTTTGAGACCTTTTTAACTACAATTTGGTACCACTTTTCCTGTTACAATAATATATAATTAGTGCAATCACAATCTTTCTCTTGCTTGTCATGTTTCTAGTAGATGGAAATGGATTTGCTCAAATATAATTTTTGATGCGGAGAATCACTACTCTGATTTCCTTCCCCACTAGTTGATCTCATACACGGAAAATATATTTGATCATAATTATGTATATCTTATATATGGTAGGTGTATATTTAATCATTACTTACCGTAATTATAGCCTATGATTTAGTCATTACTTACCCTAATTATAGCTTAGGATTATGCTTGTATTATAATATATTTACTACCACTTTGGAATTAAATAATCAAGGAAGAATATTTCTTAAATGGTATCAGATTCTAGGAAAAGTTCCTAAAACCCTAAAATTGCTTCCTTGTGTCGTCGCCCCCCCACCCCACCCCACCCCCTTCTCTTTCTGCCGCCGACCACCATCCTCTCTCGTCAGCCATGTTTGACTCAGAATCATCTTTTCATCCAGCCCTCACAGTTTCAAATATTAAATCACATGTTTCCATCACTTTTGAGATGGAAAACGTCCATTATGCAACGTGTGCAGATCTATTCAAGATTCACTGCCGATCGCATCGGGTTATCCATCACATAATTCCGCCGAAAAAAGGCAAGGAGAAGGTGCCAAAAACCGACGACGAAAGAGAATATGGTTAACCCTCGATGCGACAGTTCTTCAATGGATTTCTGTCATTATTTCTAGCGATTAGCTGCATACTATTATTGAACCTGACTCCACTACAATGGAAGCTTGGGATCGCTTATGCGACATATTCAAAGACAACAAAAATTCTCGGGCCGTCATTCTTGAGCAGGAATTCTCCACCACTGACATGACGAATTTTTCCAATGCATCCGCATATTGTCAATGGCTCAAGGTTTTGTCGGACCAACTAAAGAACGTTGGGGCGTCGGTAACTAACAACCGGCTTATTTTACAACTGGTTGTCGGCCTCATCGACGCATATAGTGGAGTGGGTACGCTCATCCGCCACAGCAACCATCTTTAATCGTTTTACCAAATCAGCTCTATGCTCATTCAGGAAGAAGGGGGTTTTGCCAAAAAAAAATAGCCATCGTGTTGAATTCCGCCATGGTTGCCGCTCCGTCCGATGATAATTGTTCACAATTTGAAAATTTGCCGCCAAACTATGGCCAAAAAGGAAGAAATAGCAGTAATGGAGGCAAAAACCGCGGCGATGGCCACGGTGGTGGAAAGGATGGCGGCCATCGCCATGGAAGAGGTGGAGGCAGTGGCGGCAACCAGCAGCCCAGTGGCAGCCGAGGGCACAGTGAGGCAGTGGGCCGGCACCGTGGGCCTAGCAGTGTCCTTGGACCGTGCCTCCCTGCCCCTATCCAGCTGGAAACTGGGCCAGGCCTAATTCTCGGCCAGCGGCCCAACATCCATGAATTCTTGAGCCACTGCCGAAGTAGTGGCAGCAGGCCCACTCGGCAGTGGCGACCCCGACCGATATCGAGGACGTGATGCACACTTTTGGGCTTAATCCTCCCGATGTAAATTGGTACATGGACACTAGTGCAACGTCTCATATGACGTCCTCACAAGGTAATCTCTCATCTTATTTTAATTTGAGTAATAATCGTGGTATAATTGTTAGAAATGGTCATTTAATTCCTATTCGTGGTTATGGTACTACAAACTTGTCTCCTCCGAACCCACCGTTAACTTTAAAAAATGTCCTTCACGCTCCTCAGTTAATTAAAATTTTATTTCAGTTAGAAAATTTACTACTGACAATTGGGTTTCTGTTGAATTTGATCCTTTTGAGTTTTTCGTGAAAGAATTTCTGACAGGGATGCATCTAATAAGATGTGATAGTCGGGGCGAGCTTTATCCAATCACCACAACCACACATCAAGCCACATCATCCATTTTTGCTTATTTAGCTCCGTCTTTATGGCATAAACGTTTGGGTCATCCGGGACCACCTATTTGTGTCTCCCTTAAATAAAATAAATTAATTTCATGTACTAGACGTCATAATTCTCATATTTGTCATTCATGTCCGCTTGGGAAACACGTTAAATTGTCTTTTGTTGCTTCTAATTCTTGCATTGTTATGCCTTTTGATATTATCCATAGTGATATTCTGACATCTCCCGTTTTGAGCTCTTCGGACCATCGTTATTATCTTATTTTGTTGGATGATTACTCCAATTTTTTGTGGACATTTCCTTTATCTAAAAAGTCAAAAGTGTTTTCCACATTTCTCTCCTTTAGAGCATTCATCCGAAATCAATTTGAACGGGACATTAAAAATATTCAATGTGATAATGGAAGAGAATTTAATAATGGGCCATTTTGGGATTTATTGCAAAACTAATGGTTTATCTTTTCGTCTCTCTTGTCCACATACCTCATCTCAAAATGGAAGAGCGGAGAGAAAAATCTGAACCATTAATAACATTGTTAGAACCTTACTTGATCATGCCTCTCTACCACCATCATTTTGGCATCATGCATTACAAATGGAAACCTATCTCCTTAACATACTTCCGAGCAAACACTTGTCCTATCAATCCCCTCTCAAAATTTTATACCTAAGGGACTCATCCTACTCTCATCTACGGGTGTTTGGGTGCTTATGCTTTTCTCTTTTTCCTTCCACTACAAACAATAAACTTCAACCCCGGTCTACTCCATGTATCTTTTTGAGATATCCTTCGAATCATCGTGGTTACAAATGTTACGACTTATCCTCTAAGAAAATCATCATGAGTCGTCATGTAATTTTTGATGAAATAAATTTTCCCTTTACCAAAATGCATTGTTTCGTGCCTCCTACCTACGAATTTCTTGACGATAGCATACCCCGTATTTGGTCCACCGGTTATTTTTCTAATCTGGCCCAACTGTTTCAGCCAGCCCAGTTAATTCGGGAAAACTGGGCCCAGTTACCTCAGCCCAATAGTTGTTTTCTCCAGCCCAGCAAACTGGGCCTGCTTGCCCGAGCCTAGTGGTTGTCGGCTCAGTTGGGCCTCTCATTGGCGACCAGCTCGGCGACTCCAGCACTGGCGATCCCTGGGTAATGAACCAGCCTCGAGCGATGGCGGCCCAGTAAGCCCAAGCAACTGTCCACTACCAGGAAGTCCCATCTCCTCCACCAGCCCACCTCCAATTCCGGCCCAACTGCATGTCACTCGTAGTCAACACGGGATTTTCAAGCCAAACAAATAATACGGTCTTCACGCCCATATAACCAAATCACCATTGTCCCGTAACCTAGTGTCTGCCCTCAATGACCCAAATTAGAAAATTGTTATGGATGATGAATATAATGCTCTTATTAATAATAGAACATGGGATTTGGTGCCCCGCCCTCCTGATGTTAATGTGATTTGGTCTATATAGATTTTTAGTCATAAAGAAAAATCTAATGGTACATTTGAGAGACATAAAGTCCGTCTTGTAGGTGATGGGAAGACTCAATAGGTTGGTGTGGACTGCAGTGAGACCTTCAGTCCGGTGGTCAAACCAGCAACTATTTGCACGGTACTAAGTCTGGCTCTTTCGAAGGCATGGCTGCTTTATCAGCTTGATGTAAAAAATGATTTTCTTCATGGAGAACTCAATGAAACAGTGTACATGTATCAGCCCATGGGTATAGAGACCCCACTTATCCTAATCATGTGTATATGCTGAAGAAATCATTGTATGGGCTCAAACAAGCTCATCGGGCCTAGTACAAGCGGTTTACAGATTATGTTTCTCATATTGGGTTTTCTAACAACAGGTCTGATCATTCTCTATTTATATACCGTCAGGGTAATGATATATCTTACATTCTTGTGTATGTGGATGATATTATATCAACTGCCTCATCTGATGCTCTTCGCAAGACTATCATGTCACTTCTTGGCTCTAAGTTTGCGATGAAAGATCTAGAGCCACTAAGTTACTTCTTGGGGATAGATGTGACACGTCATGCATGTGGTTTATTTTTATCTAAAAAGAAGTATGCCGAAGAGATCGTTGAACGAGCTGGCATGTCCTCGTGTAGGTCGTCCTACACTCCAATTGATACAAAACCGAAGTTGAGTGCCTCTTCCAGCAAGCCATTTGCCGATCCATCACATTACCGCAACCTTGCAGGGGCTCTATAATATCTCACTTTCACGAGGCCCGACATATCTTATGTTACGCAACATGTTTGTCTATTCATGCATAACCCGATGGAAGATCACATAAATGCACTCAAACGCATTGTGCGATATATTCAGGGTACTCTTGATCATGGCTTGCATCTATATCCATCTTCGACATCCACTCTCATTTCTTACACAGATGCAGATTGGGGTAGATGTCCAGATACCAGACGTTTCACGTTTGGTTATTGTATATTTCTTGGTGATAATTTGGTATCTTGGTCCTCCAAACGGTAAGCTACCTTGTCCAGGTCCAGTGCCGAAGCAGAATACCAAGGAGTTGCCAATGTAGTGTCTAAATCTTGTTGGCTAAGGAACCTTCTTTTGGAGCTCCACTGTCCGATTCCAAAGGCAACATTGGTTTATTGTGATAATATTAGTGCGATTTATCTTGCATGGAATCCAGTTCAACATCAACGCACTAAGCATATTGAGCTGGATATTCACTTTGTTCGCGAAAAGGTAACTCGCGGACAAGTCCGTGTCCTACATGTCTCGTCACGCTATCAGATCGCCGATTTGTTTACCAAAGGTCTTCCGCTGATTCTATTTGAAGATTTTCGGGACAGTCTCAGCATACGTCGACCTCCCGTTTCGACTGCGGGGATGTGATAGAATAGGAAAATATATTCGGTCATAATTCTGTATATCTTATATGGTAGGTGTATATTTAGTCATTACTTACCGTAATTGTAGCCTAGGATTTAGTCATTACTTACCGTAATTGTAGCCTAGGATTTAGTCATTACTTACCGTAATTGTAGTCTAGGATTATGCTTGTATTATAGTATATTTACTATCACTTAAGAATGAAATAATCAAGGAAGAATATTTCTTACAGATTCTTCTTTATTTGAGTAAATTAAAGGAGTAATTTTTTACAATATTTTACCTTTACAATTTTTCATTGAAAAAAAAAACAAATAACTTAGTACTACATGAACATCAAACTGGTCTTATTCTTACTGAATAAAAACGCTAGTTATATGCTTAACTCATTTAACTCTAACTAAACGTTAATAGTTAAATCATACTAAGCTGCCTTTTTAAATTGTAACACTTGAAAAGTAAATCTAGTCAATTAAAAATGCACCGCCAAAATAAACAATTTTTATATCATCATGGCTCCTTTATGTGTTGTAATAGATAAGTACTTCTCTTATTTTTAAAATTATAAATCTCACATTTTAAGGAGACTTACCTATAAAGAAATAAATGTCCTTTGGTGACTTAATAGTGTAAAAAATACTTACTCTAACAATGTATTTATGATTAGTTATAATAACGATATTCTTCCGCTTTATGATACTCAAAAAGTTGATCCACACTTTACACCTTTTTCCTAAATACATTTCCCTATATAAGCAACTATTTCCGAGGGAAACATCACTTCACTCAACACCAACAAAACCAAACACAAGTTAGGAAAAATAAACATACAAACCCACTCTCAACCAAAAGCTCTATGGCAACTACATCCACCCAATTAATTCAAGAATTCATGGAGAATTTGCACTACTCAAGAAGACTACTTGTAGCTGCCCCTCCACAATACCACCCTGAGCCCACCATGGCTCCATCAACCGCCCCCCGAAGTAGCCACGACTCAACAGATGTACTAATGGTGAAGAACGTCCCGATTGATACACGAGTTGTGATAGTCTTGTCAGTAATTTTTTGTGGCTTGATTTGTACACTTTTCTTGAACTCTATCATAAAGTTTGCTTTTAGGTGCTCTAGCGTATTATTGGCAAACTCATCCATAAATCATAGAAACCCTTCTACAACAAAGCTAGCAAATACGGGGATTAAGAAGAAAACCCTCGAGACGTTCCCAGTTATAACCTACACTACTGAGTTGGAACATCCAGAATTTGACTCTGAGTGTGTCATTTGCTTATCAGAATTTGGAGTCGGAGAGAAAGTTAAGATTCTGCCTAAGTGCAACCATTGCTTCCACGTCCAGTGTATCGATAAATGGCTTAATTCCCACTCTTCTTGTCCTACTTGTAGGCACTGCCTCATTGAAACTTGCCAAACAATTGTCAACGGGGACAATTCTATTAGTACAACTACAATTGTAAACCCTCAGGTGGCTAGTGATACTTCATCATCAGCACCAGTTCAAGAAGTCATAGTGAGGATTGAAGGTGTTTGTTAAATATACAATATACACACAATATACATGTGTATATTGTATATTTAAGGACTCAGATTCTGCCCATATTGTTGGTCTCAGTTTTGTTAATATTAGACATAAGAATATGGTATATTTGGAAAATATATGTGTAGTATATTGTAATGTATTTGTTACCTAAATTATGATTATACACTACCATAATTGTAGAGTTAGAATTATGGTAGAATAAGATTTTAGGAATAGAATAGGAATATGATTCTCCTATTTTGTAACTTGTATATATACCTATTCAATTAATGAAAATAATCAAGGGGGTTATTTCTTTCATGGTATCAAAAGTCTAGGTCACACAAAAATTTTCTCTCCAAATTTTTGACCTCCCTCTCGGCCGAGACCCCCCCCTCGGGTTTTACCAAATTTTGTCTTCCGCTCTCAAAATATCTCTTACTAATCCCTCTTTCACCTCTTGTTCTTTCGGTATGTTTACATCAAAGAACTCGTTTCACCCTGCCCTTGTTGTTTCTAACATCAAGAATTATATCCCGTTAATTCTTGAAATAGAAAACGTCCAATACGCGACATGGGCCGAGTTATTCAAATTCACGCTCGTTCGCATCAAGTCATCCATCACATCATTCCCGCGGATCTTGATGATACATAGGTGCCTAAACACGAGGATGATCCTAAATTATGGACAACGCTTGATGCCACTGTCCTTCAATGGATATATTCTACTATCTCCACCGACCTATTGCAGACGATTATCGAACCAGACGCCACGGTGATGGCCGCATGGGATAGACTGCGTGACATATTCCAGGATAATCAGAATTCCAGAGTTGTTACCCTTAAACAGGATTTTTCCCATGTCAACATGGAAAATTTCCCGAACGTTTCAGCATATTGCAAAAGGTTGAAGGAATTGGCGGACCAACTCCGCAACGTTGGTGCGCCTGTTAGTGAAGATCGTCTTATTTTACAGATGGTTGTTGGCCTATCTGAGGCCTATAGTGGCGTTGGGACTCTCCTTCGCCAAAGTAATCATCTTCCAAGGTTCTATCAAGCACGATCCATGCTTACCTTGGAAGAAGCCGGTTTGGCTAAAAAGGCAGCTACTAATGCTAGTCCCGTGGTCATGATGACTTCCTCCCCAAGTCCACAAAATTATGGCAACAATTCGAACTGAAACCAATCCCACGGGGGCAACAAGAATGGCAGAAAAAATAAAAATCGCGGGGGCAAACGCGGCGGTTCAGGCGACAGTCACGGTGGCCAAAGCAGTGGCAGTGGACCCCTTCCAGGTTCGATGGAGCCATCAACCCCCTGGTCTCACTGGGCCTGCGGGCCGTGGGCTTGAGACCGGTGGGACGATGGCTCACGACCTAGCTCCAGCACCTTTTGCACCCACTGGCTAGTGGGCTTTCCAGCCTGATCGCGCCACCGCCATCGGCCCGAGTGGGCGACCATTCCAGCAGCTTTTAGCCCGGTAGCCCTCACTGGTATACTTGGGCCCCGGCCTCCGCAAGCTCACCATGTAGCAAGCCCCACTCAGCCAAATATCGAGGCCGCAATGCACACACTAGGGTTGACACAACCGAACCCAAATTGGTATATGTATACCGGTGCCACCACCCATATGACATCTGATTCAGGTACTCTCTCATCTTATTCCAATTTGAGCAACCCTCGTGGTATAATTGTCGGTAATGGCAACTCTATTCCAATTCAGGGTTATGGTTAGAAAACGTTGTCTCCCCCCAATTCACCCCTTATCTTGAAAAATACATTACATGCTCCCAAATTGATTAAAAACTTAGTGTATGTCCGAAAGTTCACCACTGACAATTCTGTTTCTGTTGAATTTGATCCTTTTGGTTTCTCTGTGAAGGATTTCAAGACGGGGAGTCCTCTCATGAGGTGTGATAGTATGGGAGATCTGTATCCTATCACGCCCGGTGTCGGTCTATCGAGTCAAGCCTTGCCATCCGCCTTTACAGCCATTTCTCCCTCCTTGTGGCATGCTCACCTTGGTCATCCGGGATCCTCTATTTTATCAGTTTTAGATAAAAATAGTTTTATTTCTTGTAAGGGTACGAGTCGTACTCCACTTTGTAAATCTTGTTCATTAGAAAAAATTGTTAAGTTGCCATTTGTAGACTCACATTCTCATACTTCAACGCCATTTGATATTATTCATAGCGACCTATGGACGTCTCCTGTTCTTAGTTCATTGGATCATCGATATTATATTCTGTTTTTGGATGATTATTCTAAATTTTTGTGGACGTTTCCAATTGCGAATAAATCACAAGTGTTTTCCATCTTCGTCAAATTTAGAGACTTCATTCGTACCCAATTCGAAAGAGAAATAAAAAATATTCAATGTGATAATGAGAAAGAGTATGACAATAGGGAGTTTCGGAAGTTCTGTGCTAATAATGGGATCAATTTTCATTTTTCGTGTCCTCATACATCTTCAAAAAATGGGAAGGCCGAACGCAAAATTCATTTCATAAATAACATTGTCCGAACTCTCTTAATTCATGCTTCCATACCTCCATATTGTTGGCATCATGCTCTACAAATGGCTACATATCTCCTTACCATAATTTCGTCCAAAGGTCTGACATATTCTTCTCCCCTCTACATCCTATATAATAAGAACCCATCTTATTCTCATCTTCGGGTTTTTGGGTGCTTGTGTTATCCGTTGTTCCCATCCATCACAATTAACAAACTTCAGGCTCGGTCTACTCCGTGTGTATTTTTGGGTTATCCGTCTAATCATCGTGGGTACAAATGTTTTGATTTATCCTCCAAGAAAATCATAATTAATCGCCATGTAATTTTTTGTGAAACCCAATTTCCTTTTACGAAAGTTCATACTCCCGAGCCTAGTTCGTATAATTTTTTGGATGACCAAATATCCCCGTATATTATTTGGCATTTTTTGGACATCTCCCGCACCCAAAACTCTTCAGCGGGCCCACTGCCTGTTGGCCCCATATGCACGCCTCATTCGGTACTGCCTAGTAGTCACATTGGGCCAGTTTCAGTGATTGGGCCGGTCCAGCCCATCACTGAAACTGGTCCAGTTCCAGTCTTTGTTTCCTTCGACGGGTCGATTTCCAGAATTGGGCCAGCAGGCCTACTGCCTGCTGGCCAGTCCTTCCCGAGCTCAGAAAATTCCCAAAATCAGCCCACCTCTTTCTCGAGTCTTAGACCAGTCACTCGTAGTCAACAGGGTATTTTTACACCAAAATGACATTTTAATTTACATTCGAATGTCTCTAAATCCCCATTGCCCCATAATCTTGTGTCTGCCTTAAACGACCCGAATTGAAAAATTGTTATGATTGATGAATATAATGCTCTTATTGATAATAAGACGTGGGAGTTGGTGCCCCGTCCCTCTAGTATTAATGTTATCATGTCTATGTGGATTTTTACTCATAAGGAAAATTTGGATGGTTCTTTCGCTCGACATAAGGCACGGCTTGTGGGTGATGGTAAGACTCAGCAGGTTGGGATAGATTGTGGTGAGACATTTAGTCTGGTGGTCAAGCCGGCTACCATTCGCATTGTGCTCAGCTTGGCTCTTTCAAAGGTCTGGCCTATTCATCAGTTGGATGTCAAGAATGCTTTCCTACATGATGATCTCAAGGAAACAGTATATATGCATCAGCAGTTGGGGTTCAGGGATCCTAACCGTCCTCATCATGTCTGTTTGTTGTAAAAGTCCTTATATGGGCTTAAGCAGTCTCCACGGGCCTGGTATACGAGGTTTGCTGACTATGTTTCGACATTTGGGTTCACTCACAGCAGGTCAGATAATTCCTTGTTCATCTACCGTCGTGGTTCGTCCTTGGCCTACATTCTGTTGTATGTGGATGATATCATTTTGACTGCCTCTTCCGATGCCTTACGCCAGTCTATCATGGCCATGCTCAATTCTGGGTTTGCTGTGAAAGACTTAGGGCCCTTGAGTTACTTTTTGGGGATTGCTGTCAAGCGTCATTCAGGTAGTTTGTTTTCGTCTCAAAGAAAGTATGCGGCAGAGATCATCGAGCGGGCTGGGATGTCATCCTGTAAGTCCACTTCTACTCTGGTTGATGCAAAACCCAAGCTTAGTGCCGCGACAGGTGCACCATATGAGGACCCGACCCGCTATCGCAGTCTTGCAGGGGCCCTCCAGTATCTTACCTTTACCAGACCGGATATTACGTATGTTGTTCAGCAGGTGTGTTTATTCATGCATGATCCCAGAGTTGAGCACATGAATGCAATCAAACGCATAATTCGGTATATTCATGGGACACTGGACTACGGTTTGCACTTGTATCCTTCATCTACATCCACACTTATCTCTTACACGGATGCCGATTTGGGTGGTTGTCCCGACACCAGACGGTCGACGTCTGGCTACTGTATGTTCCTTGGCAACAACTTGGTTTCTTGGTCGGCAAAGCGTCAGGCAACTCTATCTCGCTCAAGTGCAGAGGCAGAATATCGAGGGGTAGCGAATGTGGTCTCCGAATCATGTTAGCTACGTAATTTGCTTTTGGAGCTTCATTGTCCCATTCAGAAGGCAACCTTGGTATATTGCAATAACATTAGTGTCATCTACCTTTCAGGTAACCCGGTTCAACACCAACGCACCAAGCATATCGAAATGGGCATTCACTTTGTCCGTGAAAAGGTTGCAAAAGGTCACGTTCGCGTATGCCATGTCCCGTCTCGTTATCAAATTACAGACATCTTAACAAATGGTCTACCATCGGTCCTTTTTGAAGATTTCAGGGACAGTCTCATCGTTCGAAGACCGCACGCTATGACTGCGGGGGTGTGTTAAATATACAATATACACATAATATACATGTGTATATTGTATATTTAAGGACTCAGATTCTGCCCATATTGTTGGTCTCGGTTTTGTTAATATTAGACATAAGAATATTATATATTTGGAAAATATATGTGTAGTATATTGTAATGTATTTGTTACCTAAATTAGGATTATACACTACCATAATTGTAGAGTTAGAATTATGGTATAATAAGATTTTAGGAATAGGATTCTCCTATTTTGTAACTTGTATATATACCTATTCAATTAATGAAAATAATCAAGTGGATTATTTCTTTCATAATTCTATTCCTATTCTATTCCTAAAATCTTATTCTGCCATAATTCTAACTCTACAATTATGGTAGTGTATAATCCTAATTTAGGTAACAAATACATTACAATATACTACATATATATTTTCCAAATATACAATATTCTTATGTCTAATATTAACAAAACCGAAACCAACAATATGGGCAGAATCCGAGTCCTTAAATATACAATATATACATGTATATTTTGTGTATATTGTATATTTAACAGTGTTGTATCTAGCAATTAAAATTAGGTAGAAGAATAGGAGTAGCTTAGTATCTAACTTTAGTTGGTAGGTATATATTGTAGGGTTTTGTTGGGTTCAAAACACATAAGTAAGGAAGTTTAAAGTTTTGTTATTTCTGGTATGGTTATACAACAATGAAATTTGTAACATAAAACATTTACTTACAAGTTATAACAATCTGGAATCTTTATCTACTATAAGGTGCATACGTGGTTGCCCTTCCGATTGCAAACTCCAAGCTTCAATGTACTTCTCTTTCGGAAAGCTAGGAAATCCGGCAGAGGTTCGAGAGTAGATTCTAAGTCTCTAAGGCTTAGAATGTTTTTCAAAATTAGTGTATTGAATAATGAGGTGAATGTTTCTATTTATAGTTGAAAATAGGTCAAACCGAATTAGGGTTTGACCTTGGGCTTGGCCCAAAAATCGAGGCAGAGGCATCGCGGCGCTCGGCATACGCCTGCACTGCGCCACGGCCCTAGGTATGGGCGTCGCGGCTCTCGGCATGCGCCTGCATTGCGCCACGGCCCTAGGGTATGGGCGTCGCGGCGCTCGACTTTATTTTTCGTGCATTCTTAATTAAATCCAAAATCCAATTTTGACTTAATTAAAATATTCATTATTCATTTAAATGTCTCGATTCTAAATCGAACATTTTAATTACTCTCTCAATACATCCTTAGATCGAAACGAACAATCGACATAGTGTGACCCTACATGCCTTCTCATATCGACATTAATCAAATTAAGGTCTACACGGAACTCCTAGACGGCGCCGGAAGACGAACTCAATATGTGAAGTACGTTTACACGAATCCAGTAAACTTAACCTTTATGTGGCAAGATAAAATTATTTCATTCACGACACACCCGATTAAGCTTAGGATTTGTCAAGTGTCTATCCAAATGGCTTAATCATTGTATCTCATCTATATTAGTTGACAACTAGACCATATTCTAAATATGTCTATTGCGTTGGCCAACGACTTAGTCAACCTAACATCACTGAGAATTCGAGTGTTCTCTCGAATATACATCCGACGAATGAATCCTAATCTTGGTTCAACTACCACCTTCAATCCACATCGTAATGTACCCAATACAAGCCGTATCTCAACCTATAAGGCATTTGAGATTAGGACGGGATCAAAGTACATTACTTTGTAGAAAAGGTGCGTATTGACCTCAAGTCTAAGGACTTCTATCTCCCACACGCTGATCATACTTTAGACAAGTATAACAAACAGTATATCAGCAGAGTATACCAATACTTCCAAAGTATCCATGTGTCCATCACGAGTAACCATTACTCATAGCATATGAGACATACTACATCCTCTAAGGATGTGATGCAGACCGCATGTCGACTTATCACATATCATCGATATCACATTCTCGATGATCATTAGTCGAGGCTATTTTAAGAGTTACGCTCTATCATTAATATCTCACTCTATTAATGACAACGTAAGCTCAAGTGATGCACATTAATGAATAATTACAAACAATCAAATAATAATTCAATAATTACAAATGCCAAATTATTAATCTCCATTAATAATAATACGAATATGTATAAAGTACATTTGTTCTAATACAGATTGTCTCTAGTACATAAATATACTTTCATATATATATGTATGACACACTCTTAAGTTAGCTAGACTATTGCCAATGTCATGTATAACTTTGTAATGATTCTTTTTAGTGGTACGTCATCAATGAATTTTGTAATAGATGCAAGAATGAAAGATTAACACATAAAGTTATCAACAATCAGCCTTTCCAGTACTTTTATCGTTTTATGAGTTTGAATTTTGCGCATTGACTTTACATAAGTTTTATATTATCGTGTTAAGATGATATATCCGGAATAGCCTTTGTTATAATTGTAGGGTTTTGTTGGGTACAAAGCATATAAGTAAGGCACAACGGAAGTTTAAAAATTTTGTTTCTTATTTACCCCCAACAATAATTTCTGGTATGCTTATACCACAATTGGAACTTGTAACATAAAAATATTTACTTACAAGTCTAGATTATCTGGAGGATTTATCAACTGTGAGGTGCACACGCGATTGCCCTTCCAATTTGCAAGCTCCAAGCTTCAATGTATTCTTCCTTCGGAAAGCTAGAAAATCCGGCAGAGATTCAAGAGAGTATTTTATTCTAAGTCTCTAAGGCTTAGAATGTTATTTTGAAAATTGGTGTGGAATAATGAAAGTGAATGCCTCTATTTATAGTTGAAAATTAGGTCAAAACCCGGATTAGGGTTTGACCTTGGGCGTGGCCCAAAATCGACACAGAGGCGCCGTGGCCCTAGGGTATGGGCGTCACGACGCTTGATGAATTTCTGCACTGCGCCGCGGCAGTAGGGTATGGGCGTCGTGGCGCTCGACGTGCACTTGCACTTTCTCGATTTAATTTCCGTGCATTCTTAAATAAATCCAAAATCCAATTTTGACTTAATTAATATAATCATTATTCATTTAAATGTCTCGATTCCAAATCGAACATTTTAATTACTCTCGCAATACATCCTTAGATCGAAACGGACAATCGACATAGTGTGACCCTACAGGCCTTCTCATATTGACATTAATCAAACTAAGGTCTACGCGAAACTCCTAGACGGCGCCGGAACACGAACTCAATATGTGAAATACTTTTACGCGAATCAGTAAACTTAACCTTTATGTGGTAAGATAAAATCCTTTCATTCACGACACGCCCCGATCAAGCTTAGCATTTTTTTAGTGTCTATCCAAATGACTTAATCATTGTATCTCAAGGGGCAAAAAGGGGTAGGCCACGGTTGTTGCTGCCAGGCTGCCCAAAGAGGAAAAGCCCACGAACCAGTAGCCTAAGGTTGTGGTGCCATTGACCGAACACGATGTTGCTACTATTGAGAACCGCTGGCTGGGCCGCTGCCATGACCACCACCGCGGTTGCGGTTATTACCTCTACGACCACGGTTTTGGTTCATTTTTCCACGACCACCATTGTTGCGATTTTGAGTGTTATTATCATATTGGGGTTGTGAATTAGAGGCAACAAGATTGTCATTGGAAGAATTGGTAAATAAACCCGAATCCGAACCTGATTCTCATTTCACGCGTTCTCCTCCAATCGAAGCATAGACATGGCCTTAGCAAACGACGGAATATGGTCTTTTTGCTAGATTACGGTGATAAAACCGTTGTAGGCCTCAGTCATCCCTCCAATAAGCCGCAATACCATCCTTTCATCGGACACCTTAGCACCGACATTAGTGAGTTGATCCCCCAAGGTTTTGAACTTCTGACAATAAGCCGAAACGTTCTTGAAATCACGGAGATTAGTGTTTGTGAATTCCATTTCGAGATGAACGACACGAGTAGTCTTGTTGTCTTGGAATAAATTCACCAATTTGTTCCAAGCATCTTTGGCCGAATCATTGGGATTAATAATGGTATTGAGAATGTCGTTGGAGATGGTGCTATAAATTCATTAAAGGACGAGGTTGTCAAGACGATCCTATAAGGCCTTCTCGGCAAGGATTTCTTCATCAATTTTGGGAGTAGATGATTATGATGTCGGCGACTCATTGTCGTCTTTGGGAGGAGGAATTATGTGGTCAATTACGAGATGAGCTTTGGCATGAACGATGAAGAGGGTTTCCCAATTGTTGTATTAACCGGTTTCATAATCTAGAATGAGAGGGATGGCAGTTTTGATGTTATTAACTTCATAAGCAAGGTGAAATTTTGTGATGGCCATTGAAGATGGCTAGAAGAGAGGGCGGGAAGAAAAATATGTGTGGTGGCGGTGGCTGCTAGGACTGGCGAAACAAGAGGAAGAGAATTCTAACTTCTGATACCATAAAAGAGGTTAATGCCTTGTCTTTATTGATTGAGAATCAACTATAATATATAATGTACAAGGATGTTACTAGAACATTTCGTTTGCCTGATTTCTAGGAGAATATTTGACTAATAATTTACAATGATATTGTTAGCTCACTAATTTAGGATAACATACAAACTGCCTAATATACAACAGATTACATAAGATATGGTCAAGATTATAATCAAATATTATATTCTATCAGATACATTAATGCATGATAATGATCACAACAAAGGTGAAATGGCTCAAAATCCTCATGTTATTTAGAGGTGCAGTTTAAGAAAAAGGACTCCCCCAGATCTCTTTGTTCCCACATATTCCCGCCCTTCTCCACGACTACATGGAAAAGGTTTACAATGTGGTCGCGGTCGAAAACAAAGACCATCAGATGGTGAGTAACATTCTATTTATTTGGTTCAAGGTTTATTTGTTGATTACTATTAAAGTAGTTCCAGTGTGAGTCTTGTATATGAATCGTATGAGTATAAACAAGGTTTATTTGTGGGGGTTACTGACTTAATGTTAAAGTAGTTTCAGCATGGGTCTGTAATATAAACTTTATGAGTTTAATTAGGTTATAAGTAAGGGCGGTAAATGGACTGTTTGGGCTAATGTTAGGCGAATTAAGATGGGCTGAACCAATAAATTGATCAATACCCAACTCTACCAAAACTTATTTGGGCTAAGATGGATTGGGTCAAGATGGGTTAAATGATGGTCATAACCCAACCAGCGTAACTTAACTCACTTTTCAAACATTTTGAGAAACTAAAAATAAAAATTATTAAAAAATTAAAAATTAAAATAATTTTTTTATATAAATTAAAAAAAAATGAAAAGAAATTAAATTTTAAAAAATTTAAATAAGAAAATAAAAAAATTAAAATTAAAAATAAAATTAAAAATTATTAAACAATTAAAAATAAAATAAAAAATTCAAAACATTATTATAAATATATTAAAAATGAAAAATATACAAAAATAAAAAATTATTTAACAAGTTAAAATACAAAAAACTAAAATTAATTAAAAAATAGTTAATCATATTTTGTTACTTTTACACTTCTGAACAGAGGGCACTTGATGGATCAGTTTGGGTTTGGACTCATTTGATGGGTCAGTTTGAGCTACTAATATGTGATGGGTCAACTTGAGCTGCTCAAATCAGCCAATCTTTAAAATCACTCTAGCCCAAATCCATTAAAGCTTGAGCGGGTTTGGCGGGTCAAATGAGTTTGGGCAAATTTTGTCATCCCTAATCGTGATAAAATATACATCTCATTTATTATTTGTAAAGGTTTGTGTAAAATGCACTCTATACGAATAAAAGTGAATGAAGGGAGTAATACAACAACAACAATAACATACCCAATGTAATCACACAAGTGGGGTCTGTGGAGGGTAGAGTGTAAGCAGACATTACCCCTATCTTGGAGGATAGGGAGGCTGTTTTCGAAAGATCCTCGGCTAAAAAAAGTAGGGCAAAAAGTCAGATAAAAATTGACGAAAGTAAAAAAGTCATGACACAGTACTATACATAAGCATTATGAAGAAAAGTAACAATAAATGCAGCAACCTAGTATGGTATATGAAGCGCAAGAGATAGCAAATAGTAGCAGAAAATAAAGATAATAATACGTCTACTAGTATGAAATGGTACATGCAGCAACGTTCTACTACTTCCTAACCTTCTACCCTAATTCATTCATCTAAAACCTCCTATCTAAAATCATGTCTTCGGTGAGCTGCAACTGCGTCATGTCATGTCTAGAGGAATACCTTTGAATCAAAGTCCAAATTTAAGGCCATTTGGACATAAATCCCAAATTCAGTAACAAACCCAGAGACCACACTGCTATCGAATTTAAGGCCATTTGCAAGATTTTGAATTGGGGTAAGGACACAATTAGTCATCATGTGAAATTATTGACATCTATTGACCTAAGTTTTCCCAAAATCCATTTTGTAGCCCTAAACTAATCTCAACTCATTTGCTAATTTCCTTTTTAAGTTTTGACAATTGTTTATCTCTTATTTTCCATCAATGTCTTAGTTTTTTTTTTTTCCATCCTTTGATTAGGGTGGGCGTATATCGGTTCATATCGATTTTGTATCCGAAAAATATGAACCGAATAAAAATTATATTTTAAAAAAAAATCGAATCCAACTTTAAAAAAAACCGATATGTTCGGTTTATATAGCCGAACGTATCGGATTATATCAGTTTTTTCTAGTGGGCCGAGGCGGGTCGGGTCAGGGATTTTTTTAAAAAATTGAATTTCCAACATTGAAATTGGCATTCACACCTACATTACCACAAAATTTCGACGTTGGAATGTATTGTGTATCGTGAGATGTTTACTAAAGAAAAAGGAAGATTAGAAACCGATTTGGGGAAAACACCAATTGGTTGGGAAATCGGACGTTTTCGTAAAAATTGGCGGCGCCAAACTGCCGCAAGGTTGCGGCAGTCTGGCCTGCCACGTCTCGAAAAAATACGCAAAATAAAAAAAAATCGGGTAAATCGGACATCCGAGCTCAGAGTTATGACCATTTAAAGTTTTATCAATTTACAACTACACTTTCTCCCTACATTTTATGTCAATACTTCCGTGATATGTTAATCAAGTTCATGCCGCATTCGACTTCCATAAAAGCTTCATAGATTGACTTCAATGACTATGATTTAAGAGATAGTAGAGCCTAAAATAAAAAATAAGATTAATTACATATTTAATTCGGTTTTTCAGTTTGGTTCGTATTCAAAATTAAAAAACCGAACCGAATCACTAAATCTTGATTCGATTTTTCAAAAAATCATTTTTTAACCGAACAGCCGATTTGATTCTCCGAATTTTTTACTCACCCCTACATGTGATTGTCTCTGTTTTTTGTTATTTTGTCTATTTCCTTTTAATTTTAATTTCCTTTTTTTGTTTTAGTTTATCTTCTTCATTTTTTGTTCTTTCTTTATTTTTGTCTTTCTCTTCCTTTTGTAAAGATAATACTAAAATAAAAAAATAAAAATATTAAATAAATATTTTAGATTAATAAAATATAAAAATAATTATATAATTAGATTACAACAAGAAATGATATAAGAAACAGACTAAAGTCACTAGCTTATTTATTAAAATTTAAATTAATAGAAAATGTCTTTTTATAACTTTTCTCTTTTGCAAATGAAAACAAAAGTTATATGTATCTAAAATATGACTCAATTTTTTATAATTATTTTTATAATTTGCTAAATATGATATAAAAAATATCAAAAATTAAGCTTAAGCTCTATTTGTTGATTTCTTTAATATTTTTTTATTATATATTAAATAGAAGCGTGATAAAAATGTTAATAAACTAAACATTTCAAAAATTTGAACCTTCTCTGATAATGGAATAGTTTATCAATGGTACTCTTTTTGTACAACTCAAACTTCCAAAACCCAAACCCTAATCTCTCTTTACATCACCTTACAACACGTTCTCTCTATCTCTTTTTTTTTTCCAGCATATGTATAGAAATTGTATCATTGTAGTATATAATATGTATCACTATTGTATATGTATAAAATATGTATTATTGATGTATAGAATATGTTTCCCTACAGTATGTGTATAGAAATTATATTATTATTGTATAAAATATGTATTAATACTGTATATGTATAGAAACTGTATCATTGATGTATAGAATATCTATCACTTTATAAAAAAATGTATCACATATATAGAAATTGTATCATTGATGTATAGAATATTTATCACTTTATAAAAAATGTATCACATGTATAGAAACTGTATCATTATTGTATAGAATATATATCATTGTATAAAAAATATATCATACGTATAAAAATTATATCATTATTGTATAAAATATGTCTCTACGTAAAATATATCATTGTTGTATACATTTCTATTGAACTGTCCGTGAAACCACCGCTCATATTACACCATGAAAGATCCACAACTTTGTATGTCAACTTATCATTTCCACTTTATCTTTGTATACATTTCTATTGAACTGCATACCAAAACTTGGGACCGCAAGCCACGAAAGCCAAAAACCAAAACCCCCATACAAACAATAGGAACTACATTCCTAAGCAAATGGACCCTCTCTCCACCATCCATCACTGACCCATCCCACTTCGAACCCCATCATTCTCTACCGCCCCCGTTTCTTGCGTTTTACTCCGGTGGTCAGAGTTGGAATTAATTTGATTCTAAAGTACAATTCTGAGACTTTATTAAAAATGGTGATAAAGTTGTCTTATTTATTCCTAAAAGGTCATATGGTGTCCTTTTCCCTTTTGAATTCGCCCAAGTTTCATATAAATTCGATTGGTTTTCAATTTTAACCCATTAATCCAACACAATCAGAAAACCAAGACCACCTTTGTAGTAACAAACACCAGAAAGAAGCTATGGGTTGTTCTTCCCTAATTAGGACTCACAATGCATTACCTACCGCCTCCTTTTATCACAACTCTGCAAATTTCACTGTCAAATGCTCTTCTAACAACCTTTCCTCACATTCTGGTTGGTGTTCTGAAATGCTATGTTGTGCTCTCCCTATTATTTGCTATGCCTTATTTACTTATTTATTTTCTTTTTGGAATGGCTTTGTTATGCGTTACTTGAGCGGTCTTTAGGAAACAGACTCTCTATCTCCACGAGGTAAGGTTAAGGTTTGCGTACACTCTACCTTTTCCAGACTCCACCTGTGGATATGTTGTTGTTGTAGATGTGAATTCATTTGCTCTTACCTGTCATTTTCAACTATTTATGTTCTATTCTTATGTAGTCACTTTTCTTGGTGCTTTGTAGCACATTAGCTCATAAGCAAATTATGATTACTCAAGAATAATGTTAGTAAATACTTATTCGTATTGAGTGTTTATACCAAATTATGTAAATTTGTTATAGTAAACTAATGAGGTGAGATTAATGCATGTTAATGAACCATAGTTAAGTGTTAAAAGTCTATGTGCAAATATAGATCATGCATCTATTAATTTGGTATAAACATCAGGTGTGAATAAGTTTTTAGGATGATTGTTTCTCCAGCTAGTGACGTTTTTTCGCAAATTTGGATAGAAATGAAGGAGCTTTTAGTTTTTTTTTTTTTTACAATTGGCCATTGGAACTTCGTTTGTATCCCCGATTTGGTTTACAAGCCCATTTTACTGAGGTCAGCAATTAGGCTGTGGCTGACCTAGTATACAACCTCTGGGTGAATACAAACTAATTGAAACAAGTAAAAGGTCGAATGGCTTAGGGGAAATGAGGATATTCCAATAACTATTCAGAGAATGAACAGCTGCTTTGTGTATTATTGCATAATAAGATGGGATCCGAACGAGTGATTACTTGCATTTATGCAAGTAGATTAAGCTGGAATTTGGCTAGGTCGCTCTAACCAATTTTCCCACCAAAAGCTAATTTGAATTTGACTGCCTAACTAACTAACTTCCAGCTTGACTAACTTTTATTTGAACTTCTCTTTCTAACATTCATGTCTCTTTTTTGTGATGGCTTCTAAGATATCTTTGATACTACAAATAACTTTTTGTGTCATATTTTGACTTTGAAAGTTGTTTAGTGATGCTACATACTGGTGTTTTGCGTGGGGAAAACAAACCTCTTTTAATCTACTGGAAGCGCAATTGTCTATGATAATTATCACATCTCCCTTCCCTTTAGTGTTTGATTCTCATTTGTTTGTGTAAGAGATCTTTTGCTGCATTGCGAGTTCTTGTGTTCTACTGAAATTAGGGAATTAGCTAATTTTTCCTTTTTATGATGCTTTTGCTGTGGTTTTATCATTAGTAAGTAACAGGTTTACCACATAGACTTCTAACAAGACCACGACTCTTCTCATCACATAGATTCAAGTAGTTAACTTCTAGCTTTTTTTAGGATATCTTTTTCCTTTAACATCCTTGTACTATTTTGTTTTTAGATCACCTTTTATCCGTTAACATCCTTGCATAATTTGTCCATAGTGGCCTTTAAAAAAAATAAGGCAGCCTGGTGCACAAAGCATCCCACGTTACAGGCTCGGGGAAGGGCAGCACCCCAAAGGGTGTGATGTAGACACTTTATAGTGGCCTTCTTTGTTTTTTCTGCTTTCTTTGAACACACTTGATCCAGATTTTCACGGACGACTACTTTCCTCTTAGATTCACAAATGTAGCACATTTTATTGATGTATTCTCTTTACATACATTCCGTAGTTCGGTGGCTAAGACTCAGATAGACGTTTTGCTCCTTAGGAAGGTTGATAAAGGTTTTTGTAAAGACTGCAAGGTTATTCCGAGGGAGAATCTTACAACCCGATATAAGCTTTTGGTGATGGATTTGGAGATCAAGATGGAGAAGAAGAAGAGGGTTGTGGATGACAGGTTAAGAATCAAATGGGGGAGTTCGACCATTGCTAGTGCAAAGGAGATGCGGGAGAGGTTGATGGCCAAGGGGACTTGGGGGAGCAGTGTGGATGCGACCGGTATGTGGGACAGAACGGCTAGTTGCATTCGGGAGCTAGCTAGAGAAGTGGTAGGGGCCTCGCGGGGTAACCGTGGTGGACATCGAGGGGATTGGTGGTGGAATGGTAAAGTTCAAAAGAAGTTGGAAGCGAAGAAAGCGGCGTATGCAAAATTGGTAGAAAGCAAGGATGAGGTGGAGAAGTAGACGAAGGGAACTGTATAAGATGGTGAGGAATGAGGCAAAGCTAGCGGTTACGGCGGCAAAAACGGCGGCTTTTGAACGCATGTATGTGGAATTAGAGGAGAAATATGGGGATAAGAAGTTGTACAAACTAGTACAGGCAAGGGAGAGGAGGGCTCGTGACTTGGATCACGTGAGGTGTATCAAGGACGAGGACGGTAAAGTACTGGTGGAGGACGCGCATATTAGGCGGAGGTGACAGTCTTACTTCCATAAACTCTTGAACGAAAAAAGAGATAGAGATATTGTGCTGGGAGATCTGGAGCATTCTGGTAGGTACCGAGATTTTGGGTATTGTAGAAACATTAAGGTTGAGGAGGTTAAGGGTGTTGTTCGCAGGATGCGCAGGGGACGAGCGACCGAGCCTGATGAGATCTCAGTTGAATTTTGGAAGAGCGCAACTAGGGCAGGTTTAAAGTGACTGATTGTGTTGTTTAACGTCATTTTTAAGACGACAAGAATGCCCGAAGAATGGATGTGGAGTACAATGATTCCTTGTACAAAGAC
The DNA here is from genome assembly GCA_029783415.1 of Anisodus acutangulus. NCBI lineage: Eukaryota > Viridiplantae > Streptophyta > Magnoliopsida > Solanales > Solanaceae > Anisodus > Anisodus acutangulus. The sequence continues at coordinate 47,091,375 of CM056495.1, read as the reverse complement.
AAATGTGATATCTAGAGTTGCAACAACTATAGGGGTATCAAGCTGTTGAGCCACACTATGAAAGTTTGGAAAAGGGTCGTAGAGATGAGAGTGAGAAGAGGCGTGTCTATTTTCGAGAACTAGTTTGGATTCAAGCCGGGGCGTTCGACCACAAAATCCATTCATCTTATTAGGAGGTTGGTGGAGCAATATAGGGAGAGGAAGAGAGACTTATATATGGTTTTCATCGACCTCGAAAAGACATACGATAAAGTCCATAGGGAGGTTCTATGGAGATGTTTTAAGAGTAGAGGTGTGCCTATGGTGTACACTAAGGCGATCAAAGATATGTATGATGGAATCAAGACCAGGGTACGGACAATAGGAGGAGACTCGGAGCACTTCTCAGTGATGATGGGGCTGCACCAGGAATCAGATTTTAGCCCATTCCTATTTGCCTTGGTGATGGACGGACTGACACGACAAATCTAAGGGGAGGTACCATGGTGTATGTTATTCGCAGACGACATAGTTTTGATTGATGAAACTCGCAGCGGACTGAACGCCAAGCTGGAGGTTTGGAGACAGACTTTGGAGTCTGAAGGGTTCAGGTTGAGTAGGACCAAGATAGAATATTTTGAGTGCAAGTTCAGCAACGGGAGTGACCTTGAGACAGACGTGGATGTGAGGCTTGGTACTCAAGTCATTCCAAAGAAAGGAAGCTTCAAGTACCTCGGGTCTATTATCTAAGAGAATAGAGAGATTGATGACGATGTCACACATCGTATTGGGGCAGGGTGAATGAAATGGAGGCTCGCATCGGGAGTCTTGTGCGACAAAAAGGTGCCACCAAAACTTAAAGGCAAGTTCTATAAGGTGGTGGTTAGACCGACTATGTTGTATGGGGCGGAGTGTTGGCCAGTCAAGACTTCGCACATCCAAAAGATGAAAGTTGCGTAGATGAGGATGCTGAGATGGATGTGTGGGCATACAAGAAGAGATAGGATCAGAAATGATGATATCCGGGGAGTGGCCTTGTTGGAGGATAAGATGCAGGAAGCGAGGTTGAGATGGTTCGGGCATGTGCAGAGGAGAGACACAGATGCCCCAGTGCGGAGGTATGAGAGGTTGGCTATGAACGAGTTCAGGAGGGGTAGAAGTAGGCCGAAGAAGTATTGGAAAGAAGTGATTAGATGGGATATGTCGCAGATGCAACTTACTGAGGATATGGCCTTAGATAGGGAGTTGTGGAGGACACGGATTAGGGTAGAAGGGTAGTAAGTAGTCGAGCGTAGTCCTACTTACGCTTACAAAATAATAGTTGTAGTGTTATTACTGTAGGCCCAATTAGCCTATCACACTTATAGACGCTGTACTTTGTTTAGCTTATTTACCTGCGCTACTTACTGTTTACTTTTTCAGAATGCGCTATCATGACTTATTTGCTTTTGTTATCAGCATGTTCATATTGCTTTAATTTCTTGTATGGGTCTGACTGTTTCTCTTGCTTTGCTTTGCTTTGTTTGTGATTATGCTTTGTCTTGAACTGATGGTCTCCCGGAAACAGCCTCTCTACCTACCAAGGTAGAGGTAAGGTCTGCGTACAATTTACCCTCCCCAGACCCCACGTTGTGGGATTTCACTGGGTATGTTGTGTTGTATTCTCTCTACATACATATATCGAAAATTATTTTTTGATTGGATCACTATTGGATTGAGGTCATTTTCAATTATAGCAAAACTCAATATCAATTGACTCTAAATTTTAGATTCGCCACTGCAACTGGTCATTGGATGTTTTTGGCCTTTAAGTCAGTTTAAATGGCAGTGAAAGATGGGTGTAGTTTACTTGCCGGTTTCATATTGCTATAGTTTGGTTTGTACTCCATTAGATTATCTAAATCTTGTCTTTTTTTTTTCCCTTTATCTGTTTTTTTTTCATCATTATTTAATCGAGTCATAGAAAAGGGTGAAGTGAGATACCATAATAATTTTCTGGATTTTGACGTCGGCTTCTTTTAGTTTTTGCATAATCTAGTTTATTTCCGTATTGATTTGCATTTGATGTGAGTATTGTGTTATCTTTCCATTTCTTTTATCAGCACTATTAAGATTTCCTTATATTTATGTCCAATAATTTTATGAGCTCAGTAACCTTTTAATATCATTTTCTTTGATGTTTTGCATATTATAGTGTATTTTATCTCTGGATGAATGGATTTTTCTCTGTAGGAGCTGTAGGTCTGGTTGAAAGACCGTGGAAGGTAGCAGATGCTAGATTTGTTCTTGAGGATGGTTCAATTTGGAGGGCAAAATCATTTGGTGCTTCTGGAACACAAATTGGAGAAGTGGTTTTTAATACATCTTTAACTGGGTAAGACAAATTCCTTTGCTTGCTAACTTATGAACACGTTATGTACTAATTTATCTTTAGCTATCAGTCTTATCCATTTTTAAGTTGTGCTGGCAACATTTATTCGAGCTTTGACATTGGTTGTTTAAAGTTTTCCAGTATTGCCGACATATGCTTCAAGATTTCAGTAAAGCTATTTTTATCCCAGCTTTTGTATAGAAATGTTAAACGAACCTTAGCTTTTCGTCAAACAATTCCCCAGCGCCCTGCCTTCCCCAAAAAAAAAAGGTTTAAGCATGTACAACTTCCATGAATGTTTCTTATCTGGTGGAAACGGGATTCACCTCCTCTTTGGATTAGTGTGCTGTTTATAATAAGTCATTACCTCACTCGTTCTCTCTCTGGCTGATCCGGATTCCTTCAGAAACACAACAAGATGTTCTGATAAGAAGAAAACTTCAAAATTTTAAAAATTTCTTCCCTAGATAAAGATAAGTCAAGGATTATTTTCAACCAGAAGAAACACCCCCTTATATACATGTTTGTATGTTGTTGATTATTCAGGTTCCTCACATGTCTAAGAATGATAGCCATGGAAAACACCAGAATATATAATGTCTTCTAATTCTCTAGCTTTTTTCCTTGTATGCCCCATTTGAAAAGGCAGTAATCTCTTATTTTTCCTTTAACCCACCTGGAATAGACTTAACCTGTGATTCCATTAAGTTTATCTGTATAAAATCATTGAGAATCAGTTTTGTAGCTCAATAAAACATGTCGTCCTTACCATATAGCTTGCTTTCCATAGAAGAACATCTTCTTTCCCTCTGGTCTATGTGTTGGCTCAATACAGTGGGAATGAAAAAACGAGCGGAGCTTTGAGCCTCTACGATAAACTCAAGATGAACAAAAGGAAGAAATGGGAAATATTCGTTATGACATTCTTTTAACAGGAAATATTGATATTTACATTCATAGACCTCTACCAAACTTAGTTTAATAGCCAATAGGGAGACGAAATTGCCTGCACATCTTTAAGGACATATCTACTACACTAGAAAGGAAAATGTTTCTTGCCAGTATGCTTTGAAGAAGAACCAATTTGGGCATCTTCAATAGAAATTGAGGTGTTAGATAGATTTCTAAGAGAGAGCCATAGCATTTATGAAACTATTGGTCTAAAAAGTCCAACAGAAGTTAGAGTTAAAAAGCATGGTATTTGACCATATTCCAAATCTGTTACTATGATATGGACATTCATCCAAAACATCTTGGGTTGCAATTTATATCCATTTGTTTTCTTCTGCTGAAAGTTTTCTCCTAGCTTGTGATGGTCTAATTGAGTATTAGAAATGACATCTCCACAAACTTCCATTTCTTTGCTGATCCATCTCCTCTCTTTGGAGAAATTCTTTTGGATGATGTAATGGCTGAATTTGAAGGAATCTATATTGTGGATTTTAGATCACAGAGTTATCAGTTTGGAAAATGAAAGAAGCCTCTAAATGCCTCCAAAAAAAGGAAATAAAAGAGAAAGGAGGGAAAATGGACATAGTAAATCCCAAGCATATAGTGCATTACTTTGCACCTATATTTTGAATGCCTGATGTACCTTGTTAAGTCTGTTTAAGTACTGTTTTAGAGTACGTTTTAGGGAGTCTTGTGTTAGTCTTTAAGTTGTTTTGTACCGTGTTACACTTGTTTTTGTTTTGTTTTCAGGATAAAGCGATATAAAATGGATGTAAGGCGGTTTAGAGAGAATAAGCGGATATTGAGGATAAATATGCCGGTTTAGTCAAAGAAACGGTTCGGAGAAGTCCTGGGAAGTTTGACAGTTGAACGTGTCTCGGATGAAAAAAATGACAAATGAGTCACGACGCCTACAATAGAGCCGCGGCACTGAGGTTCCAGAGAGACCACGTTTCTGGAAGCAGAAGAGCCGCGGCGCTCTCTGGACTGCGCTGCGACGCTTGAGGAAATCTGCAAATGAGTCGCAACGCTTGTGTCCGTACAGATTACGAGAACTCATTTTTCACAAGGGCAAAAAGGTCTTTTCAAAGGGAAAAATAGGATTTGCTTTAAAGAGGAAAAGATGAGAGAAAAACGGGGACAAGCAAGGAGAGAAGGAGGTTTTGGAACCTTGGATGAACCATTAGAGATCAATTCCTCAAGTTATTTTTCTCTGTCTTGAAGTATCTTTATGTTAATTTTCAGTTTATGTGTTAATTTTAGAATGACTATAAACTAATTCTTCTATTAGGGTTTTCAATTAAATCACTTGAACCTCTATCATGAACTAATGCAATGTTATCTTGTCTTCTTCATATATTAAGGTCTTTTCAATGTGTGGTTATTGAATGAGAATTGATTGGCCATTGGTTTTCGTTTATCTAAATGAGTTTAAATCAAAATATGAAAAGTGAGATTTGAATATGCTATAGTTGAATTGACATAGGCTTAATCTTGAACGAGAGTATCACGATTACTTGTGTAGCTTTTAGGTTATTGATCTTAATGCCTCCTAATTGATTGAATTTATAATAGAAATATAGAAAATTCTCATTTAGGTTGAGTTTTATATGTCGTAACTTGAATATAACCTGCTATCTTAATAATAAGAAGAACTGTTAATCTTGCATTAGTAAATGATAGAGTGGATAGTTGATGAGATTGGAATCCCTAATTACTCTCATTCTCGAATTCAATTCGTGTGTTTTTGCTGCTAGTTTATTTTTGCATTTTACCTTCGTTTATGCTTTTCTTATTTTAACCCTAACAAATCAAGATTCGTTAGCCAAATAGAAACTAGAGATTAATTATTTGGTAATTGATAATTCAGTCTTTGTGGGACGATACTCGGTCTTACCGAAAATTATTAAAAATTGTGATACGTATACTTGCGTAGCTCTAAAAATCCGCAACATACCTCATCTAGTTAACCTGAGCACGCAGAAGAAATAATGAATTTGATCGCTCTCTAGTTTATTTTCTTCATGTTTAATTGTTATTTTGTTCGAATAATCTTTTAACTTTTTTTTGGAATTTCTTCTCCGGGCAGATGATGAAGAATCAAGGCAGTGCTTTCTTGCAGGATTAGTCATTAGAAGTTTAAGTATCAGGTTTGATCGCAATGCCCTGCTTTTTCAATCAGACTTCAAGAAATGTGGTTTTTATTGTGTATTTTATATTTTTCAGCAGCTCAAATTGGAGATGCAAAGAGACACTTGGTGACTATTTGGCTGAAAGGAACATCAATGTAAGTCCTCTGTGTGCGTGGTTTTATACACTTGTCATTTCTATGTCAAATCTGAGTTTGTGGAATTCAAAAACGCTGATCACTTAGTTGTTGTACTATGAACAGATGATGTCGATACTCGAGCAATTACACGAAGATTAAGAGAAGATGGAAGCCTAATTGGAGTCTTGAGCACAGAGAATTCCAAAAGTGAAAGAACTTTTAGAAATGTCCCGTACATGGGACATTGTGGGTAAGTTACTACCCTTGTGTTCTGTTGATTTTAGAGGACTTTTTTATTTGAGAAAAAAAGAAGATTTTTCTTCTTCTTGTGTTATGTTGTGTAGGTGTGGATTTAATCAGTGGTGTTTCATGCAAATCTCCTTGTGAATGGCTTGGGTGGAACAGCCTCAGCTTGGGATTTTGAAGACAATGGAAGAAATAAAGATACTTTCAATGTTAGTAGCATTAGAATTTATTAGATTCTGGTAAGACATTATTGCTATATTAACACTCACTTTCTGTCCCTCTGGTGGATGAAGGTTGTTGCATATGATTTTGGAATCAAGCAAAATATATTGAGGCATTTAGCATCCTACAGCTGTAAAATCACTGTTGTTCCTTCAACATTGCCAGCATCTGAAACCCTAAAGATGAGACCTGATGGAGTTCTTTTCAGCAATGGGCCAGGAAACCCTTCTGCCGTTCCCTATTCAATTGGGACGATAAAAGAACTTATTGGAAAAATTCCTGTTTTTGGCATTTGCATGGGTCACCAATTGCTTGGTCAAGCACTAGGGGGTAAGACATTCAGAATGAAATTTGGTCATCATGGAGGAAACCATCCAGTTCGAAACCTTCGAAATAGCAGCGTTGAGTTTAGCGCTCAGGTATGTTAAATAGCAAACTCTAGAGATCATTGCTTTGTGCAATTTCCATTATTCTGTACAATTCAACCTCAGTTCATCAACGTTTATTGCCTTTAAGACCTGTGTTCAATGCATAATAATGACAATTCAGCTTTGTTTTTTAAGAACTTGTAATATTGTTAAACATAATATAATCTTAACAACTTCCAAATATGCAGAATCACAACTATGCTGTTAACCCTGAGTCTCTTCTAGAAGGTGTTGAGGTGACTCATGTCAATTTGAACGACGGAAGTTGTGCTGGTCTTGCGTCTTTTAAAAATGAAGCTGATGTTACTTCAATACCATCCCGAAGCATCTCCAGGACCCCATGATTCAGATCCTGGTAAAAAGTTTTCCTTACTCAATGGTCCTTGCATAAATGTCTACCTTTTTTTGAAGTAATAAATCACTGCCATGTAAATTCTCCTATATTTAATAAATCTTCGGCAGTAAACATTTTAACAAATATTGCTTAAATATAGGAGAATTTACATGACAGGTATTACCTTGAGAATAATGATGTTACATGACCCTGCAAAAGAAAATTTCCGGAGTACTTTATTTTGTTTGATCCTAATTTAGAGTTCTGATTTTTAAGTTAACTGAAGTATTTCCAGCTTGTTTTGTGTTCATGGTAGCTGTCTCATATTCCAGTTTCCATCTGAATTTTCAAATATGTTGAATGATAAAGCATCAAAATTATTTTCAGAAGAACTCAATATTTTCTTGATTCTGAATGCAACAGCTAAATTATTTGAGACAAGCTTGAGTCAAGCTTCAAAATTACCTCAAAATTCTTATATTATTCTTTATCTATCTTGCAGTATTTGGGGAATTTATACAACTTATGAAGCAAGAAAAAGTGAAGGCATAAGCCTCCCGAGTCTTGATCGGTAGTTGGTAAGATATGCTTGAAGGGACCACATTCCTAAGGGTAGTGATGACACTGAAAAAGGAAAAGAATCCTGATGAGACTTGCATTCAAATCAGAAAAATCCTGGATTTGTCGAAATATCATGTTGCACCTCTTCTCACTTTACGTTGATGGATATATACATGATTCCAAGTTGTGAGAAGAAGATGACTAATCATCTGTTTCCAGAAAAACTCTTTAGAATTTCTTGGGAATCCTACGAGATTTTGTTTGTTCATTTCTCTGTTAGATGGTTGGAACTTCATCTGGATTCGAATCTTACTGAGAGGATCATAAATTGTTAAAGGAACAACAAGATCTTCCGTTTGCCCCTTTCGAGGCTTGTCTTTGAGAGATGGCTTCCATGTAGCTATAGCTGCAGAGGTCTATGCCTTAATTTAGTCTAATGACTTGCTAAAACTTTGGTTTGTGCAATGGTTTTTTGTGGATATTAATATTAACTAATTACATTATGTAGTTCTGCCTAAGTTAGGACCTAGTTTTCACTTTCTGATCTTCATGATATTGGTTTGGTTGGTCTATTACTTGGTTAATTATATGGTGAAGGTGCATTTTTTTGTTCAAAGACTGTCTATTGTTTCTTCTTTTCCTTTCTGTTGTAAACAATCAACAATAAGTATTTAGGGATGAATACTTCAAACCGTATGACCTTTATATAGTTCTCAAATATGAGGATTTTTTTATAGTCAAAATTGGATATTGTAATTTTTTCCAAATCCATCAAAAGGGAGTATAAAACTGGTCATGTGAGTTGCTACTCTCCTTAATCAAGGTTATCCAAGGTTAGTTTGCTTGCTAAATTTTTAAATATTCAAAATGGCAGCAATCTACTTGTTAATAATTACTTAAAAACTATCTTATCATTAACGCAAATAAACAAAGACAAAACAAGAAATGTTTCATGTTTTGGATTTTGCTTCAATCAAAAGGAAATACTGTAGGTAATGAATGAAAATTGCTTTCTTTACAATCTTATATTATGGTAAATTGATGCAAGTATAGACTTTTTGTGACCATTTTATACATGAAAAGTGTCTACTACGTTTCTACCATTAAATCGATAGTGCTCCAAATTTTGTTTTATCTTTTGAGAAACCAATGACACTGCATTTTTGTATTATAAGAATTATATAATATTGGAGTATCAAACAAACAATGCAGTTGAATTTTGCCGCATAGCCATATTGTTGAGTTAAACGTGTTCCATACTTTCATGCTAATAATGTAAAAGAAGAAAACATTAATTCATAAACAACTGTTCAGAAAAATCATTTAATTGTATTAAACCAAGTAAAAAAAACATTTAGAGAAAAGTAGTGGTAGTTTGCGTATATAACTGAGATCATGATACTTTCCAAAAATCTAAATTCTTGATCAATGGAGGAACAATATCACCATTTTTATTCAATAAGATACCAAAATGGATGATTGACTCATTCCATAAGGATCGGACACCCATATTCCAGGATCATACAAGCCTGTTACATGAAATGCATCAAAATCAAAGCAAGCCACCCCTGAGAGACATAAATGAATTCCAAAGATCTTTGGCAAATTCAAAGAGGGTTTTCCTGTTCATCACAAAATATTTCTAAATCACAATACACTCAATGCCATATAGCTGCCAAAAAGCAAATTGAATTAGCAATTTTGGTGCCTTAATTACAATAACAAACAATTAAAGTGATCTCTAATAACTTAGTTACTAAGACAAAAATGAATAAATAAATAAACAAATTAATTAAGCAGCATTCTTGGGGTTGCTTAAAAGATGCGGTGATTCCAACATGCTATTGTTGGGTTCAATGATGCCCATAATTTTATATTGTATAGATTAATTTAGTGTAATATATAGAAGATGGTGGTACCAAACGCTTTTTAATATATGATTATGCTATGCTTGAAAGGTTCAAATACGTATCTTTCACTGTGACAAAGCACATGAAAAAGTCGGTACATGAATTTATTTAGATTTGATATTCTATTAAAGATAATCAAAATGTGCTGACCATGTCTGAAAAGAATGGTTACCCACTGATTTGCCAACTGGATACACTAAGTTTACCCCTACTTTTAAAAAGAAAAGTTAAAACAAATTCAGCGTTGTACTGAGATCTTATTTCTACTTCGTGATTCATGAGGTATATAAATTATTTTTGAAAGACTCTCGATTTAAACACAATAAATTAAAATAATTATAAAACTAAAATATGATCATCAAGAAAACATGATAACTAATAAGAAAAAATATTACAGAGCATACAGAAGAACAACATTAACACCCAAGCCTGTTCCCACCTAAAAGCGAGACGATCCTTAATTACCTACTAACATTCTACTATAATCTCTTATCTCCATACCCTCCTATCTAATTAAGATCATGTCTTCGATAAGCTGAAACTACACCTTATCCTATTTAATTAACTCTCCGCAATACTTCTTCAGCTTAATCCTACATTACGAGCTATGACTGGACCAAAGCTTTGGGAGGAAAAAGGTGTCTATCATGTACAGCTGTATTGTCTTTAATTAGTAGTATTAAATCAAACCTTTTATTTACTTCGATTAAATTATGCCTCTGTGTTTTTGAAGGATTGCAACTTATCTACAGAATCACCTACAAAGACATAAATATATTATTGTAGGATTCACGCATCTTCCAGAATATTCCATGTCTCGAATTAATTACGGAAACATTTGGACGACATTTTTGTAAAGTTGGAAAAAAGAGAATTCCGAGTTAAAATTGAAAAAATGCGTGTGAAAGTTAACAACTTGTGTTTGATTATTAACTTCGTATCAAAATAATTATTTGTGATCAAAAACTGATATTTCACATTTCAAATATCTTCAAAAGCTACTTTCACTTCTTCTCAAGTAGCCAGTGCATTTTTCTTCAATATATCTACGACACCTTTCGCATCAGAGAAGATATAAAGTTTTTTTCATTTATTTTGTTTCGCTTTTTCCACATCTTATGCAAACGCTTCAGCGGTCATACACTTCCCAACGAACTAAATCAAAATCCATGGATATAAAACAAAACACCTTTTTTATTCGTAGCAACCAACCCAATACTTGTCTTCTTCGATTTGACTTTCAGCCCTGCATCAACAAATAAATAAATTTCGTCTTGGAGCACTATCAATTGAACTTCATGATTCTCAAGGAATTCATTATATTCAAATAAAGCTTTTGTCACAATATCTAGAGGATCAGTTAATTCATTATTAAAAAATCAAACATTCTAGACTTTCATATATGTCACATTATCAGTACCGTTAAATTCAAAATACTAGCAGAAACAGAATATTTTTTGCCATTCTAATTTTATCATTCCACCACAAGGAGAAGTCAGTAATATTGTCAAGATCATTCCAGTTAATAGGCCTCATTTTTAAATTATTTGAGAATTACGACACTTAAAAAGCATATGTTCCACTATCTCATTTTTTAAACCACATCTCTTACACACACTACACACATGATTAACTATTTTCCTTGTTATATTGTTTGATGGTAAGGTATCAAGCACACACCTTTTTAGAAAATATTTATATTTATTTTTTATATTCATTGCCCATAGAAAATTCGAAAAAGCTGTAAGAAAAGCATGACTACTTGATTGAGCAATATTACCACTAGTATTCCCATGCTTGGTTAAATGTTTTGCAATATGATAACCTGATTTAACCTCATAACTATCTGTTTTCGTAAAGTGCTAGATTAATTTATCTTTATAACCTATAGAAGATAAAGGAATAGTCAAAATAGCATTAACATCAATTCAAATAAAAAAAATGATTCAAATTGTTCATCTTCCAAGTATGGGTGTCTACATTTATAAGGTCATGCACTTTCAAATTCAAATTCTTTGGAGCAATCTCTATCAGGTTTAAATCCAATGCTATTAGAAATCAGAGGTCTTTTTTTAAACATAAACTTCCTTACCAGTAGCAACTCTTTATCTTATTACTTTTTTCTAACAATTTCTGATCCGAAATTATACTTTTTCAAATACAAAACACTAATAAAATTGCAGTTGCATTCAAGAAAGACACATTTGGATACTTGAAATTTACCATTCAAACAAGTATTTTATCATCGTATTCAGATTTCAAATGCTTAAATGTATCCATTACTTCCTCCATTTTTTAATGTACTTTAGTTACCATTTAAAATTAAAGAATATTTTGCTATAGTCATAATGTTTTTAAATACTTTTTAAATATTCTACATTGTTAACTACTGTGACTTATAGTACTTTATATTTATATTTTACTTCAAAATAATTAAAAAATTATATCCAAATTAAATCAAACATTAGTTAGTTTGATCCTTGTACTCCAAATCAAGTCACATAAATTAAAAATGTAGGAGTAATGTCCAAACAAGTATAATGATTGAATAGAGGAACTCCCGAGCATTTGGCGATCTCAGATGTGTCGATATCAATGATGACTCATTATTTCGATGAATCATTTCATCAGACAGAAGAAGATTATGTAATGTAAATATTTGAATACTTCTTATGTCTCAATTTATGTCATATAGTTCGAACCACAATTTATTTATATGCCCTTTAACTATTTCAAATTGTTATTCATTGTAATTTATAATACTTTTTATGTAGTTTTTATGTCAATTATTTTTCAAAGAGTAAACATTGTATGTTCGCAATCAAGATCAAAACAAAAAAAAAATTGACTCTCAATCTGAATTGTATCACGTAAATTAGAACAAAAGATAATTATTTATGTCGAAATACTATTCAAATATTTGCAAAAGTTGAATATTCAACACAGATTTAAATGCAAGAGATTTGTAGCATAATGATTTCTCCTTTTTGTTTTTTATAGGGAGTGTAATTCCTTTTACTTCTCGAAGTAAAATGACACTGGTCCAAAAGGAATAGGTCAAGAAATTGTATTATACATATCTGATAATCTTTTCAACGTCCAAATAGGATTCGAAACTCCATATTTGCAGCCTACCTTAACATTTCTTTGTCAATATCTGTTGTAATCGGAAAAACATGTTACTTCAAGAAATTGATTATCCATATACAGTTTTGTCCCATCTCAAACAAAAGCCAAATTCAATAAATTCCCCTCCAATTCAGATGAAACCAAATATGTATTATGGCAAAATTATGTGCACCAAACATAAGGGTAAGGCTTTTTTGCTTCTTTGTAGCCTCAGACGTTTGCTGAAAACGCCATGAAGAATAAAAGAACACAAAATAATAGCTATGGAAATAACGCTTCACCACAGAAAATTGAATTCCAACATCCACAAAAAATACGTCGTAATTTCCCAAGTCTGAAAATACTACAAAAATTCTCATTCAATAAATATTGACATATTTGTTCCCAAGAGAAAAAAAGTACCATAGAATAGGAAAACAAGAAAATGAAAGAAAGCCCCCAAAATAAACAACAACAACAACACAATCACTCTCCCCAACTACAAACAACCTAAAGAGTTCAAGAAGGGATATTTCCAGACAAAAGAGGCTTGCACCCTCTAAAATGTGTTTCGGAATATAAACCACATCGCATTGGAAACATGAAACAGTATCAGCAATACAATGTTTTAAATGGCCCTTCTTTCATAGCCCCATCTCAAAGACTTGCCTACGACAACAAACCTGAGTTCACTGTAGAAGACATAATAGCTTTAGCAGGAAGAACAAAAAAAAAAAACTCGTGAAAGACAGTAAAAATAGCAGCACCTTAAAAGCACTTCCTGTGGACAATGGATGGACCAGACTCATCGTACTCGCCCTTTGAAATCCACATCTGATTAAGCACAGAAAAAGCAAGTCAAGTTTAGCAACACAGTTCAATGCAGTTTAATAAAATGACAAATATATTAAAGAGAAGATAAAAAAAAACAAAATAAGGCTTGCCTGCTGGAAGGTGCTAAGGGATGCAAGGATGGATCCTCCGATCCAGACACTGTACTTTCTCTCGGGTGGAGCAACAACCTTAATCTTCATGCTGCTGGGAGCCAAAGCGGTGATTTCCTTGCTCATACGATCAGCAATGCCAGGGAACATGGTTGAGCCACCACTGAGCACAATGTTACCGTAGAGGTCCTTCCTGATATCGACATCACACTTCATAATGGAGTTGTAGGTAGTTTCATGGATACCTGCAGCTTCCATACCGATCATGGATGGCTGGAAGAGAACCTCTGGGCAACGGAACCTCTCACCTCCAATGGTAATAACTTGTCCATCTGGCAATTCATAGTTCTTCTCGATGGAGGAGCTGCTCCTGGAAATTTCAAGCTCCTGCTCATAATCAAGAGCCACATAGGCAAGCTTTTCCTTCATGTCACGGACAATTTCCCGTTCAGCAGTGGTGGTGAACATGTAACCTCTCTCAGTCAGGATCTTCATCAGGTTATCCGTTAGGTCACGCCCAGCAAGATCCAAACGGAGAATGGCATGCGGCAACGCATAACCCTCATAGATAGGGACAGTGTGACTCACACCATCACCAGAGTCCAACACAATACCTGTCGAAAGATACTCATAATGTCAGATCAAAAACAACTTTCCAGATTTGGGTCATGAGAGAAGACTGATTATACTAACCAGTTGTACGACCACTGGCGTACAAGGAAAGCACGGCCTGAATAGCAACATACATAGCCGGAACGTTGAAGGTCTCAAACATAATCTGGGTCATTTTCTCTCTGTTGGCCTTAGGGTTGAGAGGTGCTTCAGTGAGCAGGACGGGGTGCTCCTCAGGGGCAACACGAAGCTCATTGTAGAAAGTATGATGCCATATCTTCTCCATATCATCCCAGTTGCTGACAATACCATGCTCAATTGGGTATTTCAAGGTCAAGATACCCCTCTTGGATTGAGCTTCATCACCAACATATGCATCTTTCTGTCCCATTCCAACCATAACACCAGTGTGGCGAGGACGACCAACAATACTAGGGAACACTGCTCTAGGAGCATCATCACCAGCAAATCCAGCCTACATTTCAAAAAGCAAATTGTTCACCAAAAAATTAAAAACATCTCAAGAATATGACACGATACATTTTAATAAAGCGTTTAACTATCATGGATCCATCTATGAGAAACATAAAGGTACAAAAAAATATAAGAACTGACCTTCACCATTCCAGTTCCATTGTCGCAAACAAGGGGCTGAATATCCTCACCGTCAGCCATTTTCTATTCAACTGCCAATACAAACAGAGAAGTAATAAGCAATCCTACTTCTAGATATGGTAATAAACTAGTCAGCAAGACAAGTACATGTAGGCATTAAAGAAGATAATATCCCAATATAGATAAGAGAGGAATCCAAAGTGAGCATATCTTAAAACTGGTACACATAACATAAAAAAATGTAACCAACGTTTATTGGAAAAAGTAACCCCAAAGATTTGGGACCAAAAGCGGTTAGCGGTGACCATTGAATAAGTTGCTCAGGCATTTAACCTATCAATCAAGCAAATCTAAATGACAATACATTGCATACTCCTCGACTAACATCCCAATATAGTTAAGAGCAGAATCCCAAGTGAAAGCATCTTAAAACTCGGACGTTTCCACCTATCAATCAAGCAATTCTAAACGACAATACATTTCATACATCACAATTAACATCCCAATATAGATAAGAGGGGAATCCAAAGTGAAAATATCTAAAAACTCAGACGTTTCACCTATCAATCCAGCAATCTAAATGACACTACACCACATACTTCTCACTCTATAACTTAGCCTCTCCTCGAATCCAACAATTTACTCACACTCCACACTCATTTTCAACTAAGCTACACTTCATTGACAAATAAAGTATCCAGAAATTCAATAAGAAAAACAAAGGACATAATCATGATTTATTGACAAGTCACCAAAAGTGAGCTACCACTTCAAATGGAATCAAACAGTAGATCAAGGAAAATCCATAGCAGATCCACAATTATACCATAAAAACATTCAACCATTGAATACCTAATATTCGCTACATCTAAGAAATTCAATATCTTTTACCACTTTCTACGGATCTCAAAACAATTTTCTACGTATTTTCACATATAAAAATCTATAAAAGGATGAGAGAGAGAGCAGATCTTGACCTGAAGCAAATCAACCGGAGGAGAAAATGGAGAACACAAAATGAGGAATTGGGGAAGCATTATATTATATATACAAAGAGAAAAAAAAAGAGGGGTCTGAATTTAAATTTGTTATTTATTTATTTATTCTTATTTTCGAATGGAAATAATTTATTAATACAACTGCAGTAAATAGTAAATACTCCATTTGGTTGTAGGAATTTTGAATTTGAAATTTAAAAGCGCAATGACACCAAATGACAGATTTGCCTTCAACGTTAAGATGCTAAAGTTTTCAAAAAGGACAAGCTTTTTCAATCACAGATATGAAAGTAAATTTTCAATTCTTTGTCATTATTTTCCTTTATAGGCAATTTAAAATAATGGAATATTTTGTACTTATTATTTACCTTTTCCCAAACAAAAAAAAAATCAACGTTAAGATGCTAAGGAAAATTTTCAAAAAAGACAAGGATTTCAAATATATTTTATGGTCCATAAATTTATCATTAATTAATAAACGGAACTTTAAGCAATAGTGGAGTTTTTTCTCTGTCATTATTTTTCATTTAAAGGTGTTTCAAAATAATTTCAAATTTAAAGTTAATTAGTACTCTATTATATATTCTTTTTTTGCGATTAAAATCTGTTATTTACACTCATCTTATCTAACAGAATATTGAGACAAATCCATTGACGTAAATTATTTTTTCCATCAAAATAACAAGTTAATCAAATAAAAGGATGAACCCCTTTTTCATAGGAAAGAAGAAAAACAAGAAGTAAAAGTTTACTTGTATCTAATATTTATACCAAATCATATTAATTTATCATGATTAAGTTATAAAGTGAGATACAAATATTATTGGCTATGTAGATTTGGTATAATTAGATCAACGTATATGTGAGATTATCGTTAAATTTAAACGTCAAATATGGATAAATTTTCTTTACGGAAAAAAAATATTTTTGTAGCTGTCCTTTTATGATTGGCTACGAAGGATTTTTAATTTTGAAAGGTTAGACCTTTAGAATAAAAAAATGTTATTTCTGTTCCCAAAAAATGCTATAACCCGTCTTAAGTCATCCATAGTGTTTTAATCAACATTTTTTTGTGCAGGTTTCCCTTCAAAAAGCATTGGTCTTTGATTTTTGAGTTTTGACTCTCAAATTATTGATCTTTAATTTTTATCATTCGCTTAAAAATATCTCGAGGTTACGAGTTCAAACCCTATTTAGTAAAAAATTTTAAAAAAATCGCAAGGTAGAGTTTGGATTCGCAAGACATAGTTTGTCCGCAAACTCTACCTTATAAGACATAGTTTGCCTTACGCCTAAAGGCAAACTCTGTCAAATTCTGTCTTAAGGTAGAGTTTGCTACCTTAAGGCAAACTCTGCCTTATAAGACATAGCTTGTAGGCAACAAATCATGTCTTGTGAATCCAAACTATGCTTTATAATTTTTTTTAAAATTTTTTGATTGAGGTGGGATTCAAACCCGAATCCAGAATCTAGAAATTTTTAGACGAATGACAAAAATTAAAAAAATTTATTTAAGGGGTAAAAATTAAAGA
This sequence comes from Anisodus acutangulus, assembly GCA_029783415.1. NCBI lineage: Eukaryota > Viridiplantae > Streptophyta > Magnoliopsida > Solanales > Solanaceae > Anisodus > Anisodus acutangulus. The sequence continues at coordinate 47,074,295 of CM056495.1, read as the reverse complement.
TCACCCCGAAAGAGGGGCTTTGTGCGAATTTCCCTTTAATCAATGGAGTTCAAATTACTTTAGCATGTGCATTTAGACGGAATATTTTCATGTGAAGATTTTGACACTATAGCTAATTCCTGGACCAGTTTTTTTCACAAAAAAAAGGACCATTTTTATAAGCGGACTAATTAATTTCAAGAATTCAGCGTACCTTTATACAAATGAAATATTTAACTATAAAAAAAACAAACTAAAATGAGATATCAAGAAAGGTAACTTGGTAATTAACTCAATACAAGTGAGAAAGCAAGTGAACTCATTATTGAATGGCAACCATAATTCCGGCAAGAATATTTTGTAAATTTTCTAAATGCTAAAAATAGAAAATATTATTTATTTGTGTTATCAAATTATTTAAATGCCTGATGGGTGTGGGAATATAGGAGTGTGTATGACCTGTCATTGACAACCTTTGAAGCACCTTCTTTTGACGTGTTCGATTTAATCTCAGCCGTAGGTTCAACCTCCTTTCCACGTTGACTTTCTTTTTCTTTTCCTTTTCTCTCTTTTTCTGTTAAGTTTAACTTTTTCTATAAGACATGATAGATATTCCTTTCGTTTTATTTTCTGTGTAATTATTATTTTATTAACATATTAAAAAATATTTATATTTTAAAATTTTATTATGTAATTTTAACACTATCGACATATAATCTATCTATATTATTATTAAAAATATGAATATGAATATAAATGTTGGTTGATCAAACTATCTTTTAAATATTGAACGATATTTATGTCATTCAAGCTGAATTATTTCTTAAAAGTATCTATGTTGGATAAAATTGTAGTTTAAAACTTCCCTCAATATTAACTTCTGTAGGATTCTAATCACAATCGAATTAAAACTTCCCACGCCCTACCTATTCTTTATTATTTCGGACTCTTAGAAGTAAAATTAGAGAAAGATCAATAATTATAGAAGAATACTAGAAGTGATTATTTTACATTGTTAATCAAAACACATGGTTATAGTCATATGTGTAGTATATTGTAATGTATTTGTTACATAAGTAGGATTATACACTACCATAATTGTAGAGTTAGAATTATGGTAGAATAAGATTTTAGGAATAGAATAGGAATATTTACAAACACCTTGATTTCCACTCTAATTTTCACCCAAATTACGGTTCAATCATACACCACCGACAACGTTGCTCTTCATGTGTCTCATGATGATAATTTGGGTGAAAATTAGAGTGGAAATCAAGGTGAAAATCGACAAAATCGAAACAACAATCGTACCTTCACCAATCGCGGCTGCAGAGGCGGTGGAGGCAGCAATCGCGGTGGCAAAGGGAAAAACAGAGGCGGTGGCCGTGGCAGCCAACCGCAGCACCAACAACAATCAATAGGGCAGCAACCTTATCTCCACCAAACCCGAACTGGGCCTACCTACCAATGTGGAATGGACCGTGGTAACCTTGAGCCACCTCCCTTGCCCATATCCAACAAATCCAGCATACTGGCAGAGGCAAAATTCAGCCTCACGCCAGTTGATATTAAGGCCCAGACCTCAGGCCCACGTAGCAGTAGCCCAGTCGGCCCAGTCCACATATGCACCAACCGACATTCAACAAGTTATGCATACTCTCTCAATTGCTCCTCCGGATGATCAATGGTACATGAATACCGGAGCTACATCTCACATGACTGCAAACGGAGGTAATCTTACGTCTTATTTAAATAAGAGTAATAATCGTTATATTACCGTTGGTACTAGCCATACAATTCCGATTATTGGTTATGGAAATGCATTGTTACCCAAACTCCATCCTCTCTTAACCTTAAAAAATGTTTTGCATGCCCCACATTAATTAAAAACCTTATTTGCGCGAGGAAATTTATCATTGATAATTATGTTACTGTTGAATTTGATCCTTTCGGGTTTTTTGTGAAGAATTTTCAGACGGGGATGCATTTAATGAGGTGTGACAGTGTGGGTGACCTATATCCAATAATCACAAGACCTTATTTTGGAATATCAACACCTTCTACCTTTGCAACTTTATCTCCCAAATTATGGCGTAGTCGTTTAGGACATCCGGGAGCTCTTGTTTTAAGCTCCCTTCGCCGGAATAATTTTATTATTTGTAATAAATTTTGGGATAATTTTTTTGTCATTCTTGTTCCCTTGGGAAACAAGTTAAACTACCATTTTATGACTCGTTATCATTAACCTTTTTTCCATTTGATATTGTGCATAGTGACCTTTGATCGTCACCTATCCTTAGTTCGGGTGGTCATTGTTAGTATGCTTTGTTTCTTGATGATTTTACGAATTTTCCATGGACTCTTCCGATTGGTAATAAATCTCAAATATATTCCATGTTCCTATCTTTTCGTATTTATATCAAAACACAATTTGAAAGGGAGATTAAGTGTTTTCAATGTGACAATGAGAGGGAATATAATAATGGGCCCTTTCATAAGTTTTGTGAATTACATGGAATGAGCTTTCGATTTTCTTGTCCTCATACATCTTCCCAAAATGGAAGAGCCGAAAGGAAAATTCGGACCATAAATAATATCACCCGAACTCTTCTTGCTCATGCCTCTCTACCTCCTTTATGTTGGCATCATGCACTATAAATGGCTACCTATTTACTCAACATACTTCCCAACAAAAAGCTTGCATATCAAACACCCACGAAAAATCTCTATAAAAAAGATCCATCTTATTCTCATCTTCGAGTCTTTGAGTGTTTATGATATCTGTTACTTCCCTCCACTTCTCAAAATAAATTGCAAGCTAGATCAACACCTTGTGTTTTTTGGGATATCCAGCAAATCATAGAGGTTATAAATGTTATGATTTATCGAGTCAAAAAATAATTATTTCGAGGCATGTAATTTTTTATGAGAAACATTTCCTTTTTCCAAATCATGCTCCTAATTTCTCAACTTATGAGTTTCTGGATGCAGACCTATCTTTTACTCCCTCTTTTATACAACCTACATCCACATCTCAAAGTCTGACTCCTAATCTAGGGGACAATACAGGCCCAACAAATACCCCCACACAGGTCCAGCAAATACCAACCCATTCTTCATCTCATGAGTCGGCCCAGCAACAGGAAACTGTTGTTCCTATCTCTCCTACTCGAGCCCCTTCTACTCCACCAACACTGGCCCAATCACCCACAGGCCCAATAGGTTATTGTTGTGATTCAGCACTGCCTCACCTCAGCCCACTGCCTCACTTCAGCCCACTCCAAATCAGCCCACACCGCAAAGTCCAATACCCGCCCAACAATCTACCCAGGCTAGTCCACATATAAATCCTCCTTATTCTCCTCAAATGACCACAAGAGCCCAACATGGAGTTTTTAAGCCCAGAAGACTTATTAATCTTCACACTACTACTAAAAATTCCATTTCTCCATTGTCCACAAATTCCATTTATGCATTAAACGATCATAATTGGAAAATGACCATGAAAGATGAATATGATGCTCTTATTAAAAATAAAATGTGGGACTTGGTGCCATGGCCGTCTAATGCTAATATTATTCAAAGTTTGTAGATTTTCAGGCATAAGAAGAAATCTTACGGTTCACTTGAGAGGCATAAAGCCCGCCTTGTAGGTGAAGGTGCAGGACAACAGACTGGTATAGATTGCGGTGACACTTTCAGTCCGCTAGTCAACCCGGCAACTATTCGGACGGTACTTAGCATTGCATTATCGAAATCTTGGCGTCTTACTCAACTTGATGTAAAAAATGCCTTTTTACATAGAAATCTCAATGAAACCGTCTATATGTACCAACCTCCGGGTTTTCGTGATCCTCAACACCCTGATTATGTGTGTTTGCTCAAGAAATCTCTATATGGGCTTAAGCAAGCCCCTCGTACTTGGTACCAGCATTTTGCTGATTATGTGGCTACATTGGGTTTTCTCACAGCATTTTGGATCATTCTTTATTCATTTACCGTCGGGGCACAACTATGACATATATTCTTCTTTATGTGGATGATATCATCCTTGCTGCCTCTTCAGATGCTCTTCGACAGTCCATTATGTCTAAAGAAATATGCAGAGGAAATTATTGAGCGGGCCGGTATGTCTTTCTGCAAACCATCTCCTACACCGGTGGACACGAAAGCAAAACTCAGTACCTCTTCAGGTAATCCCTATCATTATCCAACTGAGTATCATAGTCTTGTCGGCGCCTTACAATATTTAACTTTTACAAGATTATATATTTCTTATGCGGTTCAATAAGTATGTTTATTTATACACTACCCGAGAACCCAACACATGTCTGCGTTGAAGCGAATCATTAGCTATATTCAGGGTACTCTCGAATTTAGGCTTCACATTTACCCCTCTTTGATTAGTAAATTCATCTCATACACTAACACAGACTGATGTGGATGTCCTGATACTAGACGATCAACTTCTGGTTATTGTGTTAACCTTGGAGATAACTTGATATCTTGGTCTGCGAAAAGACAGCCTACCTTGTCTCGGTCTAGCACTGAGGCCGAATACCGTGGGGTGGCTAATGTCGTCTCTGAATCTTATTGGATTCAGAACTTACTTCTGGAGCTCCATTGTCCAGTTGCGAAAGCCACTTGGGTCTATTGTGACAATGTTAGTGCGATTTATCTTTCCGGCAACCCAGTTCAACATCAACGTACTAAACACATTGAAATGGATATACACTTCGTACGTGAGAAAGTCGCTCGTGGTTAAGTACGCGTCCTACATGTCCCTTCATACTATCAAATTGCCGATATCTTCACTAAAGGACTCCCGCTGCAACTCTTCGATGATTTTTGAGATAGTCTCAACATAGTGTTGCATTTTCATTTCCACTGTCACCGTAGTTGTCCTCGAAGAACGGAACCGAATTAGATAAAATTAAATCGAATCAAATTAATTTCGATTCAGTATTGGATATGCATCAGTGAAGAACCGAATCGAAGTTATGAAGAATCGAATTGAAAAATCGAACGCCGCCCCCTATGCATCATATCTGTCGGCACAAAGAGTCATGAGACTCCTTCTCAGTGCATTGGTAGTGCACCACACATGTCTAGGTGCCGGTCCTAGGCGCATTAGGGACCGCTAAACATTTAAGCAGAAATTATAAAAAACCAATTAATTTGGGTAGATAAAATATACTAGTATTTTGGCATATTCTTGAGAGCATTTTATAGGAGCAAACAAGCTAGGTTCAACTAAAGATGTCAGTGGATCCTGGATCCGATGGATCTAGATCCGTTTTATAGGATATGGATCTTCAAAATTTGGATCTGATGGATCCGGATCGGATCCAAATCTGTTTATGACGGATCAGATCTGGATCTGGATCTTGTATTTGAGATCTGTATCTGGCCCAGATCCGATCCGTGGATCCATTTTTATTAAATATATACATAACCTAGAATGTAATTTAATAAATATTTTCTTAAAATTTTTCATAATTTATGTATTTTACATTCAGATTTTGACTTTATTTTTTAAATAGTCCATACGTTTAAGCCCATAATGCTCAAAAGGCCCAATAAAAAACTAAGTGGAAACATATTTCTAAAACGGTGTGATTCTTAATGTATAGAGATTTCAATTGCAAACTTATTATGCTCCTTAATGTGATTCTTATGTGAATCTGAGAGGGTCTATAACTTGATGGTAAAAATGCCTTGACTTGCATGATAAAAAAATTCACTTGGCATGGGTCATATGGTATATGACACTGTTTACAGATTCTTGTTAGAATTTTGCAGACACTGTTTACAAACTTAGTTGAGTTCCTTTGAATGGTTTTGGTTAGTTAATTACTTTTTCCTTCTTTTTTTATTTTCATTTGACTTTGGCAATGAGAATACTTACTACATAACTAATTACTTAATCAGTTAGTCTTGGAGATCAGCGAAATACGTATGCAAGTTTAGTTTTGAATTTTTGATATAAGTAAAACAGAACCGAGCCAAATTCTAATTAAAATAAAGTTGTTGCTATGGTTTCTAAACTATTGATTAACATCTAGTATGGATCTACCTTTCTATATAAGTTACTTGTCATTTAGATCACATGCGTGTTAGGAGGATGAATAGGACGTTTTGGCAATTGTATAACCTGGGTCAGTCTAGCATAGAAGCTTATTTTTGCGTTTGTTCAACCAAAGTGATTTTAAGTCTGGTGTTTATAAACTCAATTAGTTAAAAGTTATAAGTTCGTCACCTTCAACTTATGATTATTCACTTAATAAGTGTTTTTGGTTTGATTAGTTTTTTTATTATTTTGTCTCTATAATTTTTCAAAATTCATGAATACTCTTCCTAGAACTGAACTTTCAGTTTTCTATATGATAGTCGTTATTTATTTATTTATTTATTTATTTATCATCATCATTTTTATCATCTGTATTTTTCTCTCTCTAATCTATTTTTTCCTTCTTGTGCAAACGTCTAATGAAGTCTCATCAAATAGCTCTTCTACTTCCGACAGTCACATATATTTACAAACCCAAACAAACAATAAAAGCTAAATGAAAAAGAAAGGAGTTTAAAACTACTCGGAAGACAAAAAAGTGTGATAAAGATGAGACCAGATAAATTAAATTTTTACATGTGGATCCAGATCCGATCCGTGGACCCGGTGGATCTAATTGAACCGGATTTGGATTTGATTTTTATGGATCTGATGAATCTGGATCCAGATCTGGATTCAGGTATGAAAAACGGATCTGGATCTGGATCTAGTAGGATCCGGTCCAGATCTGATCCGTTGCCATCCCTAGGTTCAACCTGCCACTCCAAGGAGTAATATTTTTACCATATATTCGTGTTGATATTTGAATAATCATATCATTTAATACCTATTAATTTTAAAATTTAGGCTTCCACCAAAAAATCAAAAGGGCTTTTCAAGATCCGAAATCTAGATTTTGGACTTTGCTAAAAGTAAGTTTTGCTACTTTCCATATTAAAGTCGCTAACTGATAGAATATTTGATAGAATAATTGTGATTTGTAGATAATGTTTCAGTATATATGTATATGGTAGGGGTATATATAGTCATTTACTATCTTAATTCTAGACTAGGATGACTTGTATTATGGGTATAGTTACTACCCCTTTAGAATGAAATAATTAAGAAAGATAATTCTTATATGGGATCAGATTCTAAGAAAAGTTCCAAATCCAAAAAATTCCGCAAAACCCTAAAAACTTCCTTCTTGCCGCCGCCGGCTCCTCCTGTTGTCGTCCTCTTCCTTCCTCATTATTTTTTTCCCGTCAGTCATGTCTGACTCGAAATCAAATTTTCACCTAGCCTAGTTGTTTCAAACATGAAGTCTCATATCGCCATCACTCATGAGATGGAGAACGTCCATTATGCGACATGGGCGGAGCTCTTCAAAATTCATTGTCGGTCACACCGGGTTAGTCATCACATAATTCCATCGGAAAAAGGCAAGGAGAAAGTGCCAAAATAGATGATGAAAAGGAATTATGGTTGACCCTCGATGCAACGGTTCTCCAATGGATTTATGCCACAATGTTGCATACGATTCTTGAACTCGACTCCATGGCAATGAAGGCATAGGATCAAGTACGTGACATATTCCAGGATAATAAAAAATTTCGTGCCATCACACTTGAGAAAGAATTCTCCACCACTGACATGACGAATTTTTCCAATGCATCCGCATATTGTCAACGACTCAAGATTTTGTCAGACCAACTCAAGAACGTCGAGGAGCCGGTAACTAACAACCGACTCATTTTACAAATGGTTGCCGATCTTACTAACGCGTATAGTGGCGTTGGTACACTCATTCGCCAAAGCAACCCTCTTCCGCCATTTTACAAAGCCTATTATATGCTAATACTAGAAGAAACGGGTTTTGTCAAAAAGACAGGCACCGTATCAAATTCTGCCATGGTTGTCGCCCTATCCGATGATAGCTCTTCACAATTTGAAAACTTGCCGTCAAACCGTGGTCAAAAGGGACTAAATGACAATAATAGCGATAAAAATAGTGGTGGTTGCCACTGGAGTGGCGGAGGTGGCGCCGGCCAGCAGCAAAAATATGTGGCTAGACATGGCAGCCGCGGGCCCAGTGGGGAAGAGGACCACCACATTGGGCCTGGCAGTGGCATTGGGCTATCCCGCCTTGCCCTTTTCCTTCGGGAAATTGGGCCAGGCCCAGTCCGAGGCACACTGGCCAACTACAACCAAGTGGCCAGCAGCCCAGCGTACTTGGGCCAGAACCAAACCAGTGGCAGCAGGCCCACTCAGCAGTAGCCACTCCAACCGACAACGAGGCCGCTATGCACACTCTTGGGCTCAATCCGCCCAACGCAAACTGGTACATGGACACCGGAGCAACGTCGCATATGACGTCCTCATAAGGTAACCTCTCGTCCTATTTTAATTTGAGCATTAATCGTAGTATAATTATCGAAAATGTTCATTCAATTTCAATTCGTGGTTATGGCAATACAAATTTGTCCCCCCGAACCCATTGTTAGCTTTAAAGAATGTCCTTCATGCTCTTAATTGATTAAAAACTTGATTTCAGTTAGAAAATTTACCACTGACAATTCGATTTCTGTTGAATTTGATCCTTTGGGTTTTTTGTGAAGGATTTTCAGACTGGAATTCGTCTAATGAGATGTGATAGTCGGGGCGAGCGATATCCAATCACCACTACCACACATCAAGCCACGTTACCATCCATTTTTGCAGCTTTAGCTCCTTTTTTATGGCATGAACGTTTGGGTCATCCGGGAGCACATGTTTTTACCTTCTTCAAATAAAATAAATTTATTGAGTGTACTAGAACTCGTAATTCTCATGTTTGTCGCTCATGTCCTCTTGGAAAACATGTTAAATTGCCTTTTGTTGCTTCTAATTCATGCACTGTTATGCCTTTTGATATTATCCATAGTGATATTTGGGCATCTCCCATTTTAAGCTCTTCGGGCCATCGATATTTTATCTTCTTTTGTTGGATGATTACTCTAATTTTTTGTGGACATTTCCTTTGTCTAAGAAGTCACAAGTTTTTTTCACATTTCTCTCATTTAGAGCATTCATCTGCACTCATTTTTAACGGTACATTAAAAATATTCAATGTGATAATGGGCCCTTTTTGGATTTTTGCAAAGTTAATGGTTTATCTTTTCTTCTCTCTTGTCCACATACCTCAACTTAAAATGGAAAAGCAGAAAGAAAAATTTGAATCATTAATAACATTGTTAGAACCTTACTTGTCCATGCCTCTCTACCACCATCATTTTGGCATAATGCATTATAAATGGTAACATATCTCCTCAACATCATTCCAAGCAAACAATTAGCCTATCAATCCCCTCTCAAAATTTTATACCTAAGGGACTCCTCTTACTCTCATCTATGGGTATTCGAGTGCTTATGCTATCCTCTTTTTCCTTCTACTACCATCAATAAACTTCAATCCCGTTCTACTCCGTGTATTTTTTTAAAGTATCCGTCAAACTATCGTGGTTACAAATATTACGATTTATCCTCTAATAAAATCATCGTGAGTCGCCACATAGTTTTTGATGAATCAAATTTTCCCTTTGCCAAAATCGTGCCTCCTACCTACAAATTTTCCGTTCGCCATATCGTGCCTCTTACCTACGAATTTCTTGACGATATCATGCCCCCATATTTAGTCCACCAGTTGGCCTCGCAAACAGTCCCAACAATTTTGGCTAGCCCAAATAATTCTTGCAGCTCGGCCCAAATAAATTCTTTCCAAACCCAACCAACTGGCCTGCTTACTCGAGCCCAGCGGCTGCCAGTCTAGCGGCGCCTCTCCCTGGCTGCCCATTGCCGAGATGCCCAATGCCTGATAGCCCACCAGGTGGCGACTTAGTCTCAGGAAGTGGCAGCCCAACAACTGCAAGCCCACTCCCGTCAGCCCAATATCACTTCCCTTATCCAACCAACTCCAATTCCGGCCCAACGGTCAGTTACTCATAGTCAACATGAGATTTTCAAACCAAACAAAAAATACGATCTTTAGACTTATGTTACCAAATCACCGTTAAAGTATCCTAAATTTATTACTGTCGACAATAGTTATCACATTCTAATTGAAGGTTACGATAACACACACACCAAACATCCTCATCCACCTTTCTCTTTAAATCACGTCCTATACACCCCTAACATCATTAAAAACTTAATCTCTGTTAGAAAATTCACTCGCAATAATTCTGTGTCTGTCGAATTTGACCCTTTTGGTTTTTCTGTGAAGGAACTCAATACGGGGAAAATTCTTACGCGCTGCAATAGTGTGGGAGACCTCTACCCATTCACCCAATCTTCCGCTGTCAGACCGCAAGCACCTCTATCCCTTGCGGCTATCTCTCTCTCAACTTGGCACAACAGACTCGGATACCCCGGAGACCCTGTCTTTACTTTTCTTAGGTCTACTAAGCGTATTCAATGTAATAATGAGAAACTTGCCCAACACTGTTTTTTTTTTTGCCCGCTCGGCAAACATACTTGTCTTCCATTTATGTCATCCAACACTGTTACTTTTTCTCCTTTTGATATTGTTCATGCTGACTTGTGGACATCTCCGGTTATTAGCTCCTTGGGTCACAAATTTTATCTTGTATTTTTAGATGATTTTTCACACTTTGTCTGGATTTACCCACTGAAATTCAAATATGAAGTATTTGCCAAATTCCTTGAATTTCATAAATACATTAAAACACAGTTTCAAAAATCTATCAAATCTTTCCAATGTGATAATGGACGTGAATTTAATAACTCGGTATTTCACAATTTCCGCTCTAAGCAAGGCATGGTTTTCCGTTTTTCCTGTCTCTATACCTCCTCCCAAAATGGAAAGGCTGAACGAATTATACGTACCATCAATAACATGGTTCTCACACTTCTGTTTCATGCCTGTCTTCCACAACCTTTTTGGGTCTATGCTGTTAAAATGGTATAATCTCTCCTTAATATTTTACCAACTAGCACTCTCCAAAATAAGTCCCCTACCGAAATACTATACCGTAGGTTCCCATCCTATGACCATCTACGTATTTTCGGCTGCTTATGCTACCCCAACATAGTCTCCACTGCACCTCACAAACTTGCCCCTCGCACCATACCATGTGTCTTTCTTAGTCTCTCTCCCAATCATCGGGGCTACCTGTGCTATGACATTGACACTCATAAAATCATCGTCTCCCATCACGTCACCTTTGACGAGACGACCTTTCCGTTTTCCAATCTCAAAAAATTTCAGACCTCCGATTACACCTTTCTCGATAAAACGAGTCTATCCCTGGCTATCCAATCTCTGTACCACCGACAGTTTGTTGTTCAGTCAGAGCTTACAACTCTGTCACTACCACTGTTCGGCACCATCTCCGACCAAACTGATCCCTGCTCTCGGTCGAACACCACACAAACACCCATGCTGCCTCCAGTCAGAAATAGTCCAGAACTGCAGAACCTGCAAACCTCTCCCAGTCCAGAACCCGTAAACCTGCAGCTTCCAAGTCTGACAACACTGTTGCCTCCCAGTCCAGAAATAGCAGCCCTGCAACCTCCCAATCCAGACCTCCCACTATTGCCAACCCATCGCATGGAGATTCGTTCACAAGACGGGATCTTCAAACCCAAGGTTCACTTCAACCTCTCTACACAAACCTTATCACCCATTCCAAAAAATCCAAAAATAGCAAAACTGGACCCTAATTGGAATGCGGCCATGTGCGAGGAGTTTAACGCTTTAACCAAGCAGAACACTTGGGATTTGGTACCTAGACCAGACGGTGTGAATGTTATCTGGTGTATGTGGCTATTTCATCACAAGTTCAGAGACAGTGGTGACTTGGAGCGGTATAAGGCAAGACTAGTTGTGATGGCACAAATCAGCAGGAGGGTATTGATTGTGGTGAGACATTCAGTCCAGTTGTTAAACCGATCACCATTCAGACCGTTCTCAGTATTGCTATGGGCATGCATTGGCCGATTCATCAGCTTGATGTCAAGAATGCATTTCTTTATAGGGATTTAAAAGAAACTGTGTACATGCATCATCCCCCTGGCTTTGTTCATCCGGCAGTTCAGCAGTTTATATGTCGTCTCAAGAAGTCATTGTATGGCTTAAAACAGACACCCCGCGCTTGGTATGATCGTTTTGTCAGGTATCTTCTGCAGACTGGTTTTATATGTAGCAGGTGTGATAACTCTCTCTTCACTTTTCATCGAGGTAGCAGCACTGCTTATTTGCTATTATATGTCGATGACATTGTTCTTACTGCCTCATCTGACGGTTTGAAGATTTAAATCATTGCTCTACTCAAAACAGAATTTGCTATGACTGACTTGGGCAATCTGAGTTATTTTTTGGATATATCAGTGACCAGATCTGCAGCCACTATGTTTCTGTGTCAGCATAAGTATGCCGAAGAGATAGTGTACAGGGCTAAGATGGCAAATTATAAAATTATGCCAACTCCGGTGGACTCAAAATCCAAGCTTAGTGCCAATGACGGTGCGCCAGTTTCTGATCCCACTCTATATTGGAGTCTTGTAGGTGCCCTTCAGTATCTTACATTCACTAGGCCTGATATTGCATATGTCGTTCTGCAGGTGTGTCTGTTTATGCACGACCCCCGAGAGTCCCATTTTGCCGCCCTCAAACGTATTATCAGATACGTTAAGGGCACACTAGACTTTGGATTACATCTCTATCCCTCTGCCCCAATCAAGTTACTCGCCTACACGGATGCAGATTAGGCAGGATGCCCCGACACACGTCGCTCTACCTCAGGCTACTGTGTATTTCTTGGGGATAATCTTATCTCATGGTCCGACAAGTGGCAGGTCACGCTATCCCGTTCGAGTGCTGAAGCAGAATATCGCGAAGTTGCTAATGTCGTCGCTGAGATCTGTTGGCTCCGAAATCTTCTTTTGGAGCTCTAGTGTCCACTACGAAAGGCGTCTATAGTCTATTGTGACAACATATCTGCCATCTATATGTCTCATAATCCGGTCCCACATCAGCGGACTAAACATATTGAGATGGATATCCACTTTGTGCGAGAGAAGGTTGCCCGTGGTCAGGTCGAAATATTACACGTGGCTTCCTCTTATCAGTATGCAAACATTTTCACAAAGGGACTACCGAGACAACTCTTCACCGACTTCCGATCCAGCCTTAGCATTCGGCCTCCTCCCGCTCCGTCTGAGGGGGAGTATTAGCGAATATTCTCCGAATATTCACCGTATATTTTGTAATTATGATAGATGTATATTTAAGGTAACTTAGGATTCTTATTGTATTAGGAATTTAAGGTAAGTTAGGATTTGTACTATATTAGGAATCAACATTTGTACAACTCTATATATATTGTGAATAATGAAAGGAATCCCTAAGGGAAATTATTCATTCTTACAATCCCGATCGCATTTGGACTCGCAACGAAAAAGGACAGACCTTTTTTCATGTTGATGTTTTACATCGAGAAGAAAAAGTCTTCAGTCTTATACACCAAATTGGAGCAATTAAAAACTTAATTACTTTCATAAAAGACGAAGAATTCAATAACATTCTACATTTGGCTGAAATGCTGGGGCAGCCTAGTTATCTTAAGCAGGAAGTTGAGCAACAACGGCTTGGAGAGGAGCCAACAGAGGAATCAATTAGCGATATAGAAGAGATAAGAGCGATAGAGTTCGCGGAACAGTCTCATGTGCTGATGATTTTGTTTTAATGGGAATTGGGTCATGGGTCGTTGGGTCGGTGTGAAGGAAAAAGATCCGGTATGAGTGGATTTTAATTTCAACCAATAGGGAGACGCCACGTAATAAATAATAAAATTTCAATTCTAAGTTGTGTCCAGTTCTCAGACTTCATTGATTTGTCTTAGCGATAGCAGACTTTTTCAGTTTCTTTTTTCAGTTTTTAACTAATTTTTTAACTTTTATACTATATCTAAGAAATGTCCCATAGATTATTCATTCAAAATTTTCAGTTCTCAGATATTGATAACTGTTGATAGGTTTAATTTCTTGATATTATTATATGGAGTTCTTTGTTTAGTATTCTAGAGTCTTTCTTTCTTTGTGACTTTCTTACTTTGAAAGTGATAAAAGTTATAATCACATATGTTAGATGTCAATCACGTCAAACCTCAATTTGGGGGCCGTATACATTCTTTCATGCATAGTTTTCACAGTGGAACTTAATTTTTTTTTTTTGATAATCCAGGTTTCCAGGCTTGCGCCTGACTACTTCACTGGTATTACCCAGACGTCCTGGAGGTAATAGCACCGGTCCTTCAACAACTATCACCAGGTAAATCGCGGGATGTGCTCCGGTGGCCAGTTTTCTGGGAGCGTACAACTGATCAATGAGACAAGGTCAAATTCCCCAACATGCAGAATTTCTTCGTGCTTGCGGGGAATCGAACCCACGTTGTCCCATGCCAGAGCGCCTTATAGCGCCCAGGCTTTGCCACTGGACTATGCCCCGGAGGACAAAACTAAGGTAGGGTAAACTTTTTAAAGTGACTGGTCCCACCGCATTACGGCCCCATATCCCAGAAAACCCCACCTCCGGCCTGGCCCTACGGATTAGTATACACCGCTTGGCCCTATGCATATGGAGGGATTTTTTTGGGAGAACACTGTTTCACTCTCGCTGATCAGAGGATTTGAACACGGAACCTCAATCAGCAATACCCTAATATATTGGCCACTGGGCCAAACACTTTGGATCGGTGGAACTTAATTTTGCTTTTAATGCATATGGTTGGGTCATATAGTTCGAGATTGATTCGCCCAGTGGGAATAGAGTGTTGGTTGTCATGTAATTTAGGGTTGTGACGTTTAAAAAGGAAGACGATTGATACGTATGCCTATGGAAATATAAATGGATAGTGCAATAGACTAGAAAGATAGGCAACACGTGTTATAAATTATGGTATTGATCCTAGCTTACATTATTTTGTCTAGCTCTAATTACATTCATTATGTACGGACATCTGATTTTTTTCATTATTATTAATAAAAGCCTGTAGGCTCCTGCCTATAGGGATATTTAATTTTTTTTAATAAAAAAAACTATATATTTCTCCAGAGACTTTGATTTTTGTTTTTAAAAGGGTACATGATCAGGAAAATAAAACCCAAACGTTAGACTGATTAAGAATATTTTGTCATAGGACATTAGGACTAAGTGAAAATTATGCACTTTTCTTTTATCACTTCTTATATTGTGAATGTGACAACATTGCCGTAAGTGGGATAATTTCTGTTGGGTACAAAGATGCAGGAAACGAAAATTACAAGTAACCGCTAAGTATTACAAGAACTGAAACTACAATTGAACAATAAACTGGAGCAGTTTTTGGTATGCTGAATCGAGTATTTGCACTCTGTCTTTAAGACAATATTGCCCCGTATGTATCCTTTCTACGTCCTGGACAATTGTCTTCCATGATAAAACAACAAATGAACAAATGAGCAAAGGAAACCCAAGTGTTACCGTGAAGAATTTTGAGTAATGAAATGATGCTGGAAGATAGTAGGAAGACTGATTTTGTTTCTGTTTATGTGAGTCTTCTTGTGTTTTCGTGTAGCTCAACAATGGTGACAAAGGGTCCTTTATATAGTTGAAGGAGAGGCTTAACAACTGCCCACATAAGTGCCATTATTGGCCAAGTAATGACAATTATGGAGGTAGTAATTCACCAAAATAAATGGTGAATTTGATGTGCAACGGATGACATTTAGGAAGAGTAATTCTGTTCTCTGCCCAATCTGACTTTCTTGAAACTTCAGGGACCAAACTGTACATATGAAAGAATTCTGGTCTAAAAACATAATATCAGAAGAAGCACAGCCCACGACCCGGACCGGACGGGCGGCGCGCGTGTGGGCTTTCCTCGAACCGAAGCACATCTAGGTCCTCCCTCCTTTAAACACATGGGATACCCCTTGGGGTCCCAAACCCCAAGCCAACTTTGAGACTTATAAACAAAACAATTCTTTCTTCCTCCACCGATGAGGGAGAATTGATCTCAATACCACACTTTTTCATGCTTCAAACACCTCACTTCGTGGACCAATATCTCTTTCATTTCTCAATGAAATTTGACGATCCTTGGCCCTACGGTCATCTACTTACTTAGTAGATTATGCATGTGTGAAGAACCAGATTCTCTAACATGCGGAACACTAATGTTTAAGCCGTTAAAGTTGGTCGGACGCAACTCCCGCCAAGGCAAATTTCCAACAATTTCTTCTATGTAGTAAGGATGTATTGGAATATACATATAAAAATAAGAGGGAAAAGGCATGGGAATTAGTTAACCAAAAATGTTGCCCTTGTCATCTCTGCCTATCCTCAAATTCTCATCAACATATCTGCATTTTTTAGATTTAAGGATAATATATTTCTCCTATATGTCCATTTTAAGTTAGAAACATAAAGAACAAAATAAGAAATAAAAAAAAATTAACAAGACCTTTAAACTAATTAGCCGATAAAGGATACGTAATCTCAAGCCAGCCTTTAGGGTTGAAGATGCCAAGAAGAAGCAGAACGTAATTTTTCTGAAACACGTTCATCAACTGTTCCAATTTCAATCATAAAACTTTTTAGCTTCTTTTCTCTTTCTTTCAAGAAAAAGGTCCTTGCAAACTAGATAAATGTATAAATCCTCAAAATATTATCTGTGTGAAACTAATTTTAAAACTAAATATTACATGAAAAGTACTAAAAGATCCTAACATTTGATTTTAAAAATATAAAAGGTGGCAATTATTCCTTAGAGTTACTCTTATCCTGCCATAACCACATTGCATGTTCTTTCTACTGTTTGCATTATCAATTTCTTTAAAAAAAAAAGAAGAAGAAATGAATTTTGGACAAACATAGTTTTGTTTTGCACTTAGAAAGCTAATTAGGATTTTCTTTTTGCAATGAAGGAAAAATTATAATTAATCCATACCTGGTCTGGTGTTATTGCAGAACTATTGTAGAAAATATCAACTCTCAACATTTAAAAAAATCAAATCAATAACCAGAGAGGAAATTAACAAAAATTGAGTATTCCTAAGTTGACACCAAATTTATGAAAAAAGGGCAGAGAAATCTCGACTGATTTGGATGCAATCTTGATGGTGACTTGTATCCTTAACTCTCTATTCAGCAAACTTAATCCTCTAGCATTAAACTTGATTACATTGACAGCTTTTCCCTCCATTTATCATCATTAAAAAAATTCAATTAATTGACAAGTGATAAAATAATAAATAAAAAGTAAATAGTAATATTATGTAATACTCCTTATTTAATTTCATTTTATGTATACTGTGCATAAAATTTAAAGGCATAATACATAGATAGACATTTAAACTTGGCCTCTATTAGCAAACACTTCAACTTTGAGAATGCACATCTAGATACCTCAACTATCCCCATTGTGTCAGTTGAACACTCCAACTTATAACATGATCGTCTAGACACCTCCAAAGTTTATGTTCCACGTCATGCCATGTCAGCAGGTGTCCACTAGACACAATGATGACGAGTGTCTAGATGTGCATTCTTAAAGTTAGAGTGTTTAGTTGTCAGTTGATGTCAAGTTAATGTGTCTAATTATGTATTATGATAAGTTTAAAAGTGTAATTCTTTTTTGAATCTTGTGATGTTAGATTAAAATTTAAATATGTATAACGTATCAAAGGACAAAAAATAACATACCTCAGAAATATCAATATTCTGATATAAATCCCCTAGTGTGATAAAATCTCTTAATCCTAATTTTGTTCTATTTGATCCTAAAATGCTTATAGTACTGTATATCAGCTTCCAACTTCCAGCCACCTACATATTCCAAATAATTTATTGTAATCAGAAATATACAGCAATTAATTAACACATCACCTACAGAATTGTATAAAAGATAAAATAAAATTATGGTATGGCACAATACCACATCACCTTATCTAGAGATAAGGTTGGTTCAATAGTTGGATTTTGAGATTCCAGTTGGTTGACGAGTTCTTCAATTTGTAATAAATATTTCTTGTATAGACAAATATTTGTCAAACTTACTGTTTAATTTTTGATAAATTACCTTCTAATTTTTGAAATTTAAAAAGTTTGACTGTGGAATTACACTTAATACAATTAATAATTTCCCTTTTTAATTACATGTAATTTGTAATTGCATTATAACAAACAAACAAGTATTTATAAATACAATATTGTGTAATTATTAGGTTATATAATTACTAACCTAATAACTAAACCAAATTCAATTACAAAGTAACTTTCCAAACAGACTCTAAATATCCCTTCATTATTAATCACCACAAAGATTGGAATAAGGTATGGATACATTTTACTCCAGACCCCACTTATGAGACTATATTGAATATATTGTGTTATATTAATCACCACACATAAAATAAAAAGTTGTACTCCCTCCGTCTCAATTTTTTATCGTGGTTACTAAAAATAGTTGTTTCAAATTATTTATCGTTTTAGAAGTTCAAAGCATAATTAATTATTTTTTCTCTAGTTTATCCTTTGCCATTACTGAATATGACACATAAATAGAGTAAACATTTAATAGAAAATGATTATAACTTAGACATAAATAAATATAAAGTTAATCAAATAGCCCTTTTAATAGATATTTATTAAGGAACGTGTAAACCAAAAAAATGATAAATATTTTGAGACGGAGGAACTACATCATAATTGCATAACTAGTGGAGTATATGAACCAAATAACCCTTATCTTAAAATATTAGACAAGATAACCAGGCCAAGCCCAAAATAAAGAGACAGAGAAGCAGAGATACATTGGGGCAGAGGGATATTGGAGGGTTGGTGGGGGTGGGGTGTAGAAAGAAGTGAATGGAATGAAGCACAATCTTGATTTGTGAACAAGTTGACTGTGAAACCTCAACATTATGTTGTTCAGCAGCAGAAATGGTCCTTTGCTGCCCAAATCTTGAAATCTTGTTAAAGTTTCTTGGACTAATATTAATATTATTGGCTGAGAGAGTATTTCTCATGATTTCAATGGTGTTTGGTAATGGTCTAATGAAGGAGACAGTTGTGAAATAGTGATTTGAGGCTTCAATATTCTCCGAATATTCTCTGTATATTTTATAATTATGATAGATGTATATTTAAGGTAACTTAGGATTTTAATTGTATTAAGAATCAACCTTTGTAAGGTAAGTTAGGATTCGTACCATATTAGGAATCAACCTTTGTACATCTATATATATTGTGAATAATGAAAGGAATTCCTAAGGGAAATTATTCCATCTTTCATGGTATCAAGAGCCTAAAACCTAAATCCCTTCTCTTCCTCATTCTCGGCCGAAATCAGCATTTTTTTTTTCTGATTTCACAGATTTTTTTTTCCCGGTTTCTTCCTCCCTTTCTCGGCCAAACCAGAAAATTCCCTTCCCTCGGCAGGCGGCAATCATGTCTTCCCCCACAAATTCCGGTTCATCCACTGGCACACTTGACAACCCCTCTCAACGTTTAGTATCATCTTTTCATCCGGCATTCGCCTTTAACAACATCAAGAATTTTATCCCTATAATTCTTGATCAAAAAGACTGTCAATATTCCATGTGGATGGAACTATTCTACATTCATGCATGTGCATATAACGTGCTCGATCATATTGACGAATCTGTTCCTCGTCCCACCGATGTTACAAACTCAATCTGGCGTCGTCTTGACGCCATCGTCAAACAATGGATCTACGGCACCATCTCTAAAGACCTGTTGTGCACTATCATGAAAATAGGTGCTACCGCACGTGAACTTTGGATTCAGCTAGAAGAAATCTTTCAGGACAATAAAAATACTCGGGCCGTATATTTGGAAGAGCAATTCAATAATACCCGCCTCGAAAATTTTAACAACATGTCTGAATATTGTAAGCAACTGAAACTCATAACCGATCAATTATCCAACGTCGGGACTTCTGTTTCAGAAACCAAGATGGTGCTTCAACTTGTTGCGGGTTTACCAAAAGGTGAATATGACATACTCGCAACAATGATTCAACAAGCCGATCATCTCCCAAGTTTCAACAAGGCACGTTCACAACTATTGTTGGAAGAAACTAGACGTGCTAAACAAAAGGAACATAATCAAAAGGCGTTAGCCGTTGACGGGATGGCAACACCTACGGCCAGCAGCAACCAGCCATCACATCATGTCCAGCAACTGCAGCAGGCCAATGGCGAAAGTCGTGACGGCAGAGGTCGCAACAACAAAGGCAAGGGCCGCGGAAAAGGCCACCGCAACCAGTGACCTGGACAGTAGCAACAGCAGCAGCAGTGGTCCAACCAGCAGAACTGGGCCTCGCCTGCATGCCCGCATTCGACCGCAGGGCCCGGGCCCAGCAGCCTTTGGTTGACTAGCCTTCGACTCGCCTCACCCACCAGTGCAGCCCACCAAGAGCAAGAAGAACACCACCTGGTCACCCAACAAAGAAGAAGAATCGCAAAGAAGAGCTTTCAGCGGCCTGGCCCCGACTGATTTGGGCCAGGCCTACACCACCGTGAACCTTCAACAGCCCGACGACAATTGGTACATGGACACCGAGGCCACATCTCACCTCACCCGGTCGTCAGGTAACCTATCTCAACTACGTCGGTTAAAGTGTCCTCAATTTATTACTGTCGGCAATGGTCATCGCATTCCAATTGAAGGTTACGGTAACACGCACACCAAACATCCACACCCACCTTTCTCCCTAAACCACGTCCTATAACACCTAACATCATTAAAAACTTAATCTCTGTTAGAAAATTCACTAGCAATAATTCTGTGTCTGTTGAATTTGACCCTTTTGGTTTTTCTGTGAAGGAACTCAATACGGGGAAAATTCTTACACGCTGCAATAGTATGGGAGACCTCTACCCATTCACTCAATCTTCTGCTGTCAGACCGCAAGCACCTCTATCCCTTGAGGCAATCTCTCCCTCTACTTGGCACAACAGACTCGGACACCCCGGAGACCCAGTTTTTACTTTTCTTAGGACTTCTAAACGTATTCAATGTAATAATGGAAAAATTGCCCAACACTTTTTTTCTTGTCCACTAGGCAAACATACTCGTCTTCCATTTATGTCATCAAACAGTGTTATTTTTTCTCCCTTTGATATTGTTCATGCTGATTTGTGGACATCTCCGATTGTTAGCTCTTTGGGTCATAAATTCTATCTAGTATTCTTGGATGATTTTTCACATTTTGTCTGAATTTACCCACTGAAATTCAAATCTGAAGTTTTTACAAAATTCATCGAGTTTCAAAAATTCATTAAAACACAATTTGAAAAATCTATCAAATCATTCCAATGTGATAATGGACGTGAATTTAATAACTCGGCATTTCACAATTTCTATTCTAAACAAGGCATGATTTTCCATTTTTCTTGTCCCTATACTTCTTCCCAAAACGAAAAGGCTGAAAGAATTATACGTACCATCAATAACATGGTTCGCACACTTCTGTTTCATGCCTGCCTACAACCGCCTGTATATTCTCTGTATATTTTGTAATTATGATAGATGTATAATTAAGGTAACTTAGGATTCTAATTGTATTAGAAATCAACTTTTGTAAGATAAGTTACGATTCGTACCATATTAGGAATCAACCTTTGTACAGCTATATATATGGTGAATAATGATTCGTACAGCTATATATATGGTGAATAATGAAAGGAATCCCTAAGAGAAATTATTCCATCTTTCAAAAAGCTTAGTGGCCATCGGACCAATCAGATGGTTCTTTTTAATTTTAGGCCTTTTTATGAAGAAACGATGCAAAGACATAAGAGATGTCTATCTTCTCCTTGTGGTTATGTTTGCCATACCAATTTCGACTTGTGGTTATATTTAAATTATAGTGATGTCCAGCGACGAGTATTTTGAGTATTTCGTAAATGAGAGGTTATCACCTATTTCTTTCTTTGTTTTTATATCTTCGTCTTAAATTATTTATCATGATCACTAAAAGTAATTATTTCAAATTATTTATTATTTTAAAAATTTAAGATATAATTAATTACTTATTTTTTATTTTATCCTTAATAGAATTTTGTCATTAAATGGAAACGACACATAAATAGAATATTTATTAAATGAAGAAATATTATAACCTAGACATAAATAAATGTAAAGTAGTCAAATATTCCTCCTAAATAATAGTACTTCATAAGGAAGGTATAAAACAATTTTTTTTGAGACGAATGGAGTACTAATTTAAACACATCTTTCATGATTTTAGTCTTACTTCCTTGATTTTTAAATTATATCATTAAATACATTAAGCAACTTGGATTTATATTTTTTGAATCTGAATTTTACTTTTCCCAAGTATTAAACAAGATACTTTGTCAGATTACATCCTTATTTAATTGTGACCAGACATAATATTAAACTTGACAAGTCTCTTTTTAGGGTATGTTAGGTAGGGAATTGAAAATGCTTTTTAATTTTTCATAATTAATCAATCAAAATATTTTGAATACATTCTTTTAGGGCAACAAGCCACTTAAAATTTGAAAAAATGACCTCCGGAAAACAAAAGTTTCATGTATGACATTTCAAGTTTATTATCTTCTCTCCCGACCGCATACTCCCAACCCCATGCCTTTACCACCACACACTACAGTATTTTCTTAAATAACATATAAATATTATTTGCTTACTTATACCAAACACCAAAAGTTAGCAAGAAAATTATTTCATTTTCAAGAAAACATTTTTCATATACAATATTTTTCTTCTTATCAAAAACAGCCTGAATCTTTACTCATTTTGCCATTTTTGTCCTTTTTTCCCACTGAAGGACGGAACCGTGGCAGTGGGCTGGGTTGAGGGCATTCAGTCTGTTTGTTTCACTAATTTCGTTCTTGTTTATGAAAAGGGCAATTCCCACCGATTGTCCCTATTTTGTGGTGGTTTTTAATTTTTGTTCCTTAAATTGCTAGTTTTTAATTTTGACGTTAGTCATTTTAATTTGCCAAAAATATTTTGAGGTTCTGTGTTCGAACTCCAACAGAATTAAAAAAAATTACAAAAATTAAAAAACAACAATTTGAGGGGCGAAAATTAAAGACCAATCCATATGAAGGAGGATCCGCATAATTTTTTGTTATGAAAAAGGGCAAGCTCATCATACAATGACTTGTTGGTTTGAATTGAAATTTCTTTGGTTTCTTCTCAAATGATTTCCAGTTAATGTTGAAGAGAAATATACCACATCGGTGAGAGATGAAATTTCTGGACTCCTTATAAGGCTTGGGCAATCCTCCTTCCTTTGAGTTAGCTTTTGGGATGTAAGTTAGGCCCATGTCTAATTTGACATGGTATCAGAGCTTCTACTCTTGATAGAGAATCAACTTAAAGAGAAATATACCACATCAGTGAGGTATGCGATCCTTGGACTCCTTATAAGGTTTGAACAATCCTCCTTCCTTTGAGCTAGTTTTTGGGGTGTGAGTTAGGCCAAATATCTAATTTGACAGTTAAATAGTTTTCTTTTTTTAATTAAACTCTAATAAGTATATGGTGGGTCAACATTTGATATGTTGTTTAACATTTATATTTTCTGGCTTGATGCGCATTTTTGTATTCTTTCCTTTTTTTTTTTATCGAACTCAAATGTGAACTGAACCAACATAACTAAAACTATACAATTCTTTTATTTATTTTAAAAAATGTCCAACAAAAACAAACTTGAACGTTATATTTTTGCTTTAGCTGATTTATTTATTTTCTTAACCTCGATTATACTCACTGTTATAAGAGGGAAGACTTGCAAGAGTCTATCAGTGTAAACCATAAACAACTATTGCAAATATTTTGTCAAGCCCCCAAACTAGGGTGGTAATTTGATCCAACCCTTACTATCCGTTGAGCGAACACTGTATTAGCTAATTGAAGGTCTGAACTCATCTCAGTAATAAAAATAAAACCAATAACATTTGAATTAAGCATGTCAAGAAAACTAAATAAGGAACATAATTTCAAATTGTCTAAAAAGCTAACCCAATGTCAAGTCATGAGCCTTTAACTGAAATCTGAATACATAAAGCTTCGAAGCATACCTCGAGAATAATGTAAATGTTTAAAAGTAAATAAAAGACTGAGAAGGATCTGCTACCACTGGGATGAATCAACGGAGTCTGCAAATTGAGTCTAGAACGTCTGCCTCTAGCCCCATGATTTGTCACTTGCATACTCAACACCTGCCACACGATGTGGCAGGCCCAAACAGGCTAAGTATCTCCAAGGGTACCCAGTAAGTCTCATAGACCACCTCCTAAAAAGGGCGGATCTAGACTTTATGAGATAATAACATAATAAACAAGAAAAAACATGTTTTACAAGAAAACGTGTAAATCATATAAGTCTTGAAAACTAACATAAGCTGATAATCTAGGGTTGTAAACTAATAAGTGAATGAAAAACTGAGTTTAAAACTGATAACTGAAACTGAACATTAAGCTAATAGCTAAACTGTAATGGAAACCGAGTTATACATAGTGGCCCTACGTACGTGTGGTCTAGGAACACGCACGGGGAGTGTCGGCCTATCTCCCCAGCAAACAATAGCCACTACGAGCGTGTGGGTATCTAACCCTGGCTGTCGTGACAGCCACACAAGGGGAGGTCGGTTGGCTCTCCCATCTGAATCTGGACGTGATCACACCATGAACTGAGCATACAATTGCACATAACTTGAAGTGTAACACGTAAGCATATATTTCTTGAAAATTAAGTCTAAAAATCGTATAACGCATATAAGACATCAAGCCATATGTTAAAGGATTCTCACACTACTATTTATAGCCATAATGAATAAGGACAGTATGACTGAATACTTAATGACAAAAACTTTGTCTAGAATTTCCTATTAGAAAAATAAGTCTCAACTTACCTCAAATATTCCCATGAAGTATCTCCACCTTGAGCTCCATGGCAAAACCCTAACTTTGGAAAGAGAACCTTGTTAGGAATCTTAATTGTGTATTAGCACCTCAATAACTCGAACTCCCAGATTCCCTCGGTGTTCTTCTCCGAGTGCGTGTGTTCGCTGCTCACTCTTTCTGCCTTTCGACTTTCACCCCCATAGAAACACAACTTTTGAGTCCACACACAAATTCTGCCATTCTATTCTATTTTGATAAAAATGTATCACGTGATGGATAATGACTCTTGTGTATGCCACAGTTATGAAATTTTCTTAAAATTTTCAAGAAAGTGGAATCATTAAATTTTGTGTTGGACCCCTACTTCTCACATGAAACCATTAAGATAGTAGCTAATCATATATATATATATACATATATATATGCTCTGTGATGTATTCTCTAATTCCGTTAGCCGCCGTCGAACTCCCAATATTCTTTGTTTCGTTTCCTTTTCTTTTCGTAGTGAAGTAGATAATCTTTCCATGCTTTCCAACCTAAACCTCCTCTAAAATCAGCCAACAAAAAGGGTGAGTTTGGCCCGCTAAATTTGTGATCAAAGTCCCATCAATTATCAACTATCAATTGCAATGTAAATTTGGCCCACTAGCTACCTTAATTAATTCTCTAATTTAACTCTAGTATACATGAGACTTTGCATATTACCATGTCCCATATGTTTTCACCCTCGTGTGGGTCTTAATTCACCTCGGGTCAATTAAATAACGTCAATAGGATTGTAATTATCGAATTTTTAAGTATAAAAATTACGAGGATTTACATATTCCATAAAAATATATATTTGGTGTTTTTATCTATTAAAAGATTTATGAGAATTATTCGGCGAAGATTGCAAGAGTTAATCTTACAGGAAAGAAAAATCTTTTTGTTCCAAAAATAATTCGAAGAGTTGAAACATTTATTTGAGGGACTAGTTCCAACCAAACCCTCCATGTTTCAAATAAGGGTGTCCAGTGGGCCGGAACGGCCCGATCCCTTCCCGGCCCGTCCCGCAACCCACCCCGGCCACTCAAAAAAATCAGGATGTCCACCGTCGGTGTAAGGGATCGAACTCGGGACGGGACTAGGGCTCATCCGCCCATTCCCCTCCCTTGCAGAAATAATCGTTGCACAACAGCCAAATTTTGATTTTAGCCGTTGGCAACGGCTAATAACGGCCATCCCCCCCCCCCCCCCACTCCATAAACCTCCTACTCCCTTAATATTTATTTTTAACCCCTAAGTTAGTATATTTACACTTTAACCCTATTTTCAACTATAGATACCTCATTTTCCTCTTCATTTTTCTCACAAATCTTCCTACCATCTCTCTAATATATCTCTCTCTCTACAAGTCTACATTGCACACTAAATATTATATTTTATTTGCTAATTTCTATCAAAGTTCAAAAATTACAAGTGAAGTTGCCAACTAGCTTGAGGATCATCGAGCAAAATTTCAATTTTCAACCTCGATTACACGTCGACGTTTGGTACATTCGTTCCTTCTTTAAATTATTATTGTTACTTAATTTTATTAACTGTAATTATTTATTTACATAATTATAATGAAATGAAGTGGATGTTTTTCTGGTAAAGGTACAAGGGGTAACATGGGTAATGGTGCATCTTCTAGTAATCCTAATTACGATGATTTCACTCATGTAGATGAAACTTATTTTTTAATGTTAATATTAATATATCATTAGATCATGAGGTATATTTTGCATCTGAACCAGTCTTTAATTTAAAAATGAATTAGAAGATAATTTAGTTAACACACCCACTAGTGCACCTCCACCTCAGGCTCAGACTGAGTCTAAGGCTAAAACTGAAACTGGAATGCTTTTTATTCCCGCTAGTATGAGTGGAGGACAAAAATAAAAAAATAAAAAATCACATGCATGAGATTTTTTTGATAGGGACATTCCTAATCAACTAGTTATTTGTAAAATTTATCGCGAAATTTATAAATTTAAAACTGGAAAAGATCAAGGAGGGACGGGAGGTTTAATGAGACATGTAGAAAACTCTCACAAAGCAAGGTATAACCAATACTTGGTTGAAAAAATCGGGTGTGCAAATGCCTTCTAAGTCGGGACAAGGTTTACATAGTGTCCCCGACCAAGTACATGGCCGAATTAACCCGATGACGGGGGGAGTTATAGGTCCTAAATATGATAAACACAAAGATCGAGAAAATTTAGTAAAATTAGTTGTTGTGGATGGTTTGTCTTTTTCATTTCCTTCCTCTCCTGGTTTAGTTCATTACATTCAAGAAACATATAATCATGCTTTTAACGGTTTTCTTAGATCTAATGTTAGAAGAGATGTTTTTAAATTTGCTCATGAATATCAACAATACTTACGTTATGCATTGTATCATTTTAATGGCAAAGTGGTTATCACTTCTGACCTAGGACGTAGTACTAATGGTAATGATTATTTAACTGTTACATGTCATTGGATATATCAGAATTCATCTATGCAAAAACGTATATTAGCATATAGATATATTGATGATAGGTACACTAGATCTTTTATTTCAAGAAATATTCACGAAATTATTGAATATTATGGAATTACTGATAAAATTATGACTATTACATTAGATAATGCCTCTTCTAATGATTTTGTTGTAAACATTTTAAAAACTCGATTGACTCCATATTTTTTGATATTTTTCATGTTAGATGTGTATGTCATATTTATAACTTAGTTATAAAGGATGACCTAGAACTTTTTAGCTCTATTCTTGATAAAGTACAATTTGCTATCAACTTTATTTTTAAAGATAATAAAATACAAAGACGCAAAGAGTATAAAAACATATGTCATGATTGTGGATTACCTTATATGAAAATTCCAGAAGAAGTTGCAATTAGGTGAAATTCTTTGTATGAACAATTAGTTGTTGCTCATGAGTATAGAAGACCTATAACTTTATTATTTAACGTCCATAATCAAAATCCAAGGGATATGCTTGTAGATGACGATTGGGAAAATATTTTGGAACTTAATGTATTCTTAGAGAAATTTTTTCTAGCTACTAAGGAATTTTCTGGTATTTATTATCCTACTATTTCATCTATGTTATTTTATATAGCTATAATATTTTTGTTACTTAATGAATATATGCAAAAACCAACTTACGCTGCATCTATTAAAAAAATAGTTTTTTTCCTATTTCCACTATTTATTTTATTGGTGCTGTATTAAATACTACTATTAAAGTAGATGGTTGTAAAGCACTTGTTGAAACGATTTATGAAAGCTTAGAAATACTTCCAACTCCAACTCCAACACCAACAGATCCAACTAAAGAACCAACTTACGAACCAATTAAAGAAGAAGTTATGTCTAGCATACACACTGAATGCAAATATATATATATATATATATATATAAGTGCAAATACTCAACATGCTTCTGTACCATCTTCTTATACTTCACTGCAACCTTATAAAAAACATGAGGTTTCTGCTTCAAGTATTCAAAGCCTTAGAAATAGAATGTATCGTGGTTCAAGTTCTTCACAAATTAGCGAGTTTGATGTTTATGTTTTGCAGGATGTTGTACCGTACAAATCAATTGTCAATGAAGATGTACGTGAAGACTTGCTGAAATACTGGAGGAGAATGAGAAGACATTTCCAACACTATCAAAGATGGTCCGAGATGTGTTGAGTATTCAAGCGTCATCAACAACTTCTGAAAGCATTTTTTCTGCTGGAAGGTTTCAAATAGGAGAGCACAGACACTCATTGGCGGGAGACAGGTTGGAGATTGCAGTTTTATTCAGAGATTGGATTAGAGTGGAGCGTAGAATGTGCGGTCAACTAGAGAAGAAGACGACTACAACTACAACAAAATCTTATCCGAGGGAGCAGAAAGCGACGTCGAATAATTTGACCAACAACTTCCAATTCCAACAGAAGATCCTCAAAAGATTGTGAGGAAATTAGAAAAAGTATGGTTGAATATGTAATTTTTTTAATGGAAATTTTACTATGTGATTTGCAACTTTTGAATAGCCTTGGGATATTTTTATTCACTATCTTGTTCAATTAGTTAAGTGTTTAAATATTTTTTTTAAAATTACGTGTCTAAAAAAAAAATCCCCCCAAATCCCCCGACCCGACCCGACCCGACCCGTCCCCCCAATCCCGTCCCCTCAAATCCCGTCCCCTTTTCCGGCGGGATGTGGGATGGGACAGGACCTCTTCCCATCCCCCCTATCCCGGCCCACCAAATCCTGATCCAGACCACCCACCCCGTCCCCCAAATCCCGTCCCGTCCCGTCTCGTTCATCCCATCCCACTGGCCACCCTTATTTTCAAATAGATTAGTCGGTAGTGGAGCCAAAAATTTAAATAAGAAAATTAAAAGAAATATTTCTTATGGCAAGAAGATTCAACAATTTATAATGCAAACAAATTTATTTTTACCCGGTTTACATAGTATAATTTTCAACGTAGGGGGTCAACTAATGCCCCCCTTTGCCTCCGCTCCATGGGTTTAGTTGATACAACATGATATAAAAATAAAATTTATAACCGTTAAAGTGAACTTGAAGTTTGCAAAATGACTAGATGTTGGAAAATAGGTCCTCGTTAATATTTCGTTTTGATGATTTTGCAAAATTTAATGTACTTAAAGATTTGTAGTCAACTTCAAAGGTTTCTAGGTAAATGATGGACAATTTACAAGTTGATAAATATAAAATCTCATCAATGATCAAACTTTTGCTTGTAAATGATTGACAATTTACAAGTTGACTGCACTACAACATTGGAAGGCTTATCAATGATGATCATTTTGACTTACTTGTTACAATTATCATTTAAGGTGGTTATCTATGTAATATTGATAGTTCTACATTTATATCAAATGACAAAACTTGGAACTTTTGTCTTCATTTGAATGGTGTTGGCACTCCTAACTTTGTGTAAGAAATAGCCAAGAAACACATTCCAACTTCTATTGGGTCATGCCTTGCTTTATTGTTGAACAAGGGCCTGCACAATAGTCACAAGTAGCTTATTAACAAGAAGTTGAGAAAGAAGTAAAATGAAATTTGATTGTATGATTTTCATGTGTAGCCCTATAACAATAGTCACATGGTGAAATTTGTCTTCATTTTCATGTTCACTAATTACTTTTCTTTTTTGAGTTGGGGTAGGGGAAGGGAAATTGGGAGAAGGGATTACAAGGTGGGAAATCGAATCATTATCAACAAGGTGAAAGTTCAGGTAACTGGGCTACTAAGGTTCCCTTCACTAATTACTTAGTTGTTAGAAAGTCGGGTTTTACAAATATTATAAAAAATTATAGGCTTTATAGTTTGAGATGATTGACAGGAACACAATTGTTTTCATTATACGAAAGAATTTAAGTATTCAACCAGAACTTTAAGATGACGTGTGAAATTAATGATTTACGATCATTATAGTTTCGTTCGAAAATCTTTTCATACCTGATATTGGAGAAACATTTATTTTCCATATATTTTGGATAAAAGTCATACTATGCAGTATACAAAGTATACAAACTATTCTTGCCATGCTTTATTCTATTTTACACTAGTTAATACTCCTTAATTTTAATTTCGCATCTTATAACATCCTCAGTTTGAGTTTTTCCTATATTTGCACAAGGATTAGAAGATTTGGCACTTCCTAATCATTCATTTGGCCATACATTAAAACTTGATTACATCTGATTACTAAAACGCAGGACATGTAAAGATTAGACAATTAGATTACTCTCTCCGTCCCAATTTGTTTGAAGATTGATTAGTTTGCGAGTCAAACAACTCTTTCTTTGACTACGATTTTCTTCAACTTTTTTCATATATTATGAATTATTAATTATACAAACTTATAATACTTTTTATGTAGTTTTCAAATATATAAATTTGATTATAAAATACTCAAAAAATCTATGTTTAAAATTAAACCAAAGAAAAACCTGTTTGATCCCCAAACTGATCAACCTTCAAACAAATTGAGATGGAGGAAGTAATAAAATTAAGTTATAGCGTAAAAGTTAATGTTTACCTTGATCTTCAGGAGCTTCTAAATCATTTTTCTGCGAGGCTCCTTTATTGGATAATATGATCTTTGAGGCCTTCATGTCTTTTCCTTTACCCCATAGCACCACATATAAGCCCATTATTATAAGAAATCCACCTAATATACTGTCCATGACAAACAATTGCCCAATAAGAAGAGAGATCACAAAATTCTTAGTGGTTTATGAAAGGGATATTACACTATAAAACAACTCAATAAAGGCCATAACAAAACATAATCCTAAACCTTTTTTATTTTAATAAATTTTAGCCAGTATGTAATGTATAATCAAAATATAATCATCGTATAATCTGTATATAACCAGTGTGTATACATTACATACTGATTATATACTTATCATACACTTGTTATACACGAAAAACTGCTACAAACTATTACAGTTAGGCAGGTGAAAATTTTACTTAATAAGAAAAAATTGATTATCGATATATAAAATGGATTTTTTTCTTTTCTCTTCGTTTCCATATAATAAGTCCATTGTTTTTGCAAGAAGCAAGCACATAGAATTATAATCACAATAATTTAAATAATTAATTTTCTGTCACGTATACCACTTTTTAAGTATTTGAAAATACATATTCAAGCATTTATCATAATAAATCAAGAGTTTAATATCTATATTTTCAACTTAATAAAGATTATTTACAACTTAAAAAGATTAAACTTTTAATGTACTAGGAGTTTAATGAAATAAGAATTGAATTACCTTCCTAGATATAGGGTCTCATCAAGCAATAATGAACTAGCTAGTGCCACGAAAAGAAGTATTAAAGGGTTGAAGACCGAGACAAATAGTGGGCCTCTTTTCTGAGAGCACCATGTCATCAAAATTACCACAATTCCAGATCCTAAAATTCCCTGCATAAAAAGAATACTATATAATTAGCAACTATAGTATGATAGTACTATTAAATTGTCTAATAACATAGACATTTTTCATATATAAAATACTACATATTGACAAGTTAATTTATATTAATGACTTACAAGATAGAGAACAACGAATAATCTTCTATCCCAACCAAGCCTCCATTGTGAAACTTCTCTATCGAAGCATAATACAAATATGACTGACTGAATGGATCCCATTACGCTCATCAATGCTGTGCTTGAGTAGTGGCATGGATAGTTTTTACTTACTTTTGCCTATTATTCAAACAAAAGCACAATAATTAGTCAAAGAAACAGAATTGCAAGCAAATGCTATACAAATTCATACTAGTTTTTTGGTGTTCGGTTGGCAGAAAATATTTTTCAAGGAAAATATTTAGTGAAAGTTACACATTTGGCTGCTCGTAAAAAATAATAAGAACAACTAGCCATGTATACAAAAAGTATGCACTAGTTTTGTAAAAAATATGTATATTTTATGTACATCAAAAAAAATATACCTTTTTTTCGCCATTATTTTGGCGGCCCGCTAATACAGTGTAAAATCCCTTACTAAAGAGTAAAGGGGGAAAATGATCTCTCACTTATGTACAGAAGTCCTTTTCCTTCATAATTATCTCAATTCTTAACATTCTATCACTACTCAAAAAGTTCCATGAGAACAATATACAATATCAACTATTTTTAATAAATATTGTTTTTGGAAAATATTTTTCATTAACCAATCAAGCACGAATAAATATTTACTAAAAATATGTCCTTTTTTATATATTATTCGATAAATGGCTTCTATCCTACCAAACACACACATGCACCTTAGATAGTAATTCTTTGTAATTTCTAAATGTTCTAAAGCAAGTAACAATGTATGGAATAAGCTAGCAAATGCCACAAAAAGAAGTTTAGAAATCTCAATTAAATAGATAAAAAGAAAAGAGAAAAAGACAGAGAAAAAGAGGTATACTACTTACCAATAATACTATCCATAGTGAATAACAAATGCAAGAGGTGACGGCGAGTACAATTCCTAAAGCAAAAGTGCCAGATTCAGCAAGTAACTTCTTATGTGCTGTTGTTTCATTAGCATGATGTAGCAAATCAATCTTGACAGGCCACATATGAACCTCTATTCCTTTGTATAATGTCAATACCATTGCTCCACCAACACATATAATTGTTCCCAGTATCTTTGCTTTCCCACTTACTTTGTCAAATGACAAGTTCTCAAACCTATGAACATTATAACAAAGGGGAAAAAATTTAAAACTTTACGTAAGTGACATGGAGGGGAGCCTTGGAGTAACTGGTAAAGTAGCTGTCATGTGACCTGGAGGTCACAGGTTGAAGCCATGGAAACAACCTCTTGTACAAATGTAAGGTAAGAGTGCGTACAATAAATTCTTGTGGTCCGGCCCTTCCCCGGACCCCGCGCATAGCGAAAGCTTAGTGCACCGGACTACCCTTTACGTCAGTGACATAATCAAAAATTTATTTAAAAGGATTCACTAAGATATTCAGTATTGAAATCGGAGTTTGAACTTATGACCTAAAGTAACTTTTAAACCTCCTCTATCACAACACTAGAATATCTTCTTATGTCTAAAGGATTCAACAGTTTATTTATAATCTAATATAATTATTGGATGAAGGGATGCAATTGAACCACTTTCCTCCTTCTAGCTCCGCCTCTGCTTTACATTATCCACAAGTTTATCAAAATAATTGAAGTTTTCGAGAAAAAATAAAAAAATAAATACTAGTCTGATGGTCGCCAAAATGGGAAAAATATATCTACATGAAAGTAAAGATTTTACTGAATATTTCATTAGAGTTTAAGTTTTATACCCTCGCAATAAGAGAGTTGATGAATATATAAGGAGGCAATTTTTTCCTATTCTTTTGAATGCTTGAGAATTTACACATACAAAAAAAAAACGTAAGAATAAAGGATGTAAAATATGTACCTGAGAAGGACTGCTATGACAAAAGTCATTGCTGGGATAAGATTGTAAATTGCGGTTGCAAATGTTGCAGATGTCATTATCACACTTGTATAAAATAAAATCGAAAACAGCGAACCCCTGAAATCCACAATTAGATCACAAGAATTTATTAGCTCTTTCTTCTTGTAACCCCCAAAAAAGAAAGTGGTATCAACATTATTGCGCAGTTAAAGAAACTTAAAATGTTTCCTCAATTGTAGCAGTAAACTAAAACGTATACTTACAATAAATATTTTAAGAGGCAGGGGCGAGAGATGAGGCATTTTACCCAGTACGGGGCGAGGTGTAAGGCCCGAGACACGGAGCGTTAGCCCCACGGATCTACGGAACGTATGTCTCATGTATGTTCAATTTTATAATTTTATTACTAAATAATAAGCGAACATAAAATTTTTATTAAAATTCTGCAAATAAATTTAAATAAATCACCAATAATATAAAAAATTATTATAGTTATTATTTGAGTAAGGTAACAATAAAAAAAATGATAATAGCCTAGATAATCTTTAACATGAATCTTCATTCACTTCATTATCTATTGGTCCTTCCCACCCTCAACTAATATTTGCACTGAATTTATTTATATGTTCAAAGAAGGAGAAGGGAAAAAAGTGTAAGAGCAATAACAAAAAATGGATAAAATTACTTTAGAAACATAGTGCTATGAAATTTCTATCATATCAATTTCAGACATAATCATTTAAAAAACTTATTTATGACAGTGTTATTTTCTATGAGAGTTGCTTTATTTATTATTTTAGAAAAAATCACTAAAAATGAAAACATGATAAGATAAAGTATAAATATCATTATACCAATAATAAAAGTTATAACTTATAACAACAATATTTTTAAAACAATAAAAATCAAATTTAATGCCCAGAGCGTACGCCTTTATGCTCAGGGCTTACGCTTTTGCGTCCGGAGCTTACGTCCAAAATTCTAAAGCGTACGTCCTATGGATTTACGTCTTTCATTAGCACTCCGGAACGTTTTTGGTATGCCTCACCCCGAGGTTCACCCCGGAACTTGCCCAAAAGCACCTTTGAAAACACTGCTTACAGTGTATCATCTCTATATTAAACATATAACAGAATTGCTCTGAGTGATAGTGAGGTCTTCACATTTTGATATTATACCCTTCCTTCGACTCTTTTTTTGGCTTAAACGGAACGGTTCTATTTATTTAAAAGGAAATATACGTTTACTGATTCATCAAATAAAAGGAAGTTTGCATGTAATTTGTTGCGTTTGTTGTGCCTAGAAATGTGTCTGTGGGATTTTCCCCCCCCCCCCTTGATGGATTTATTTTCTAATTTTTGTTGTCTTGAATTACTAAAAATATTTTCTGTGAGCAATATATTTTCCATTAAAAGAGTATAATGATTTATGTCACTTGTAAATGTTTCTTTTTAAAAGTGTAATAATTTTTAGTATTACATTTTTTTATCGATAATCATATGTTACCTTCTTTAATCAAACCCGAAAAATAATTTTTAACATAAAAACTTTTTCCATGGAAGATATTGTTTTGGAGATCATGTTATGTTACCAAACACATCCTAACATTTTTTTTTCTGTATTAGCTATTCAATTAAAGCTGTCTTTTATTAGCTGGTGGTGTTTCTTTTCCATTTGTTCTCAGATAAGAATCTGGAAAAAGAACTTTTTTTTTTTGTTCAAATTGATAATATTATATACTCCCTTAATATGCATCATAAACAAAAAGCATTGCGTTATTGGGCATTATGCCTATCCAAGAGGATACTAATCTGAAGTTTGTCTAGAGAATCTTGAAAAAAGCTAACAGCGAATATCAGTTGGAATAATATGATAAGCGATAATTATTTTAAAATAAGATACACTATTAAATTTTGGCGTAATAAGTCGTTTAATATCATAATTAAGCAGATTCTTCTCAAAATTTTAAGCAAATTGACCATTTTAGATAGACATGTGTTTGGGAATTGTGTTAGACATAAACGTTTTATCCAAGATATCTTTTATCCGTCCTAAATAGATTGAACAACTTTTTAAGTTGATCTTTTATTCTTTTTATGTAAATAAGAGTCCCCATTATTTTAGTTTTAGATTCTCCTCTTGCCATATTTAAGATAATCATCTCGAGTTAAACACAAAATGTTTAATTGATGCAATTTGTAAATGAAGTACTACTGCTTGGCCGAAATTACTGATTTGGACCCAATAGTTTGAATGAATTATATTAATCTCCCTTGTAGTTATCTTTTATTACAATTTTCGACCTAATAATTTGAGATTATGCTTCCTTTATGCTTGTTAAAAGTCAAGAGTTGCAGTACTTACCCTAGTAGCCCTGAGAGAAATGCTTGCACAATAACTGTCCAAGTTAGTTTTGGCCGCTTATTCCTACAAAAACAGAAAGCAAAATCAGTTCTAGTCAAACAAAATATTTTGCATTATAATTACAAATATAATTTTTTTTCTCTTTAAATTTGAAATATCATAAAGCATTTTTTAAAAAGAAAAATTTACATGGCATAGCTAATTCTAAGTGTTATTCATGGATAATAACTACTCTTTAAATAAATTACATCCCTAACTATATTGTGTATTTAACTTACCACTCATAGCTATATTGTATTTTACCACTAGATCCAATGGATTCTCATCTCTTCCTCTCTCTTCTCCCTCACCCCTCCTATTCTTCTCTAAACACGTGTATTCCACTTTAAATCCCCTGCTGCTAGACACGTGTATTTGAATAAACTCGAATACACGCGAAACAGTATATTCGAATACACTTAAATACACGCAAAATAGCTATAACATAATTACGAAATGTAATTAAGAAAAAAATAGCTACTATCAATTATAAACCTAGAAACTTTAGCTATTTATGTAAGTTATATGCCAATACTTTACTATATTGCAAATCTATCGGAATAACTTCTGATAGAAAAATATGACATTTCACCAAGGTATATGTATTTCTTAAAAATGTAGCTTATTAATAAACCAAAGCTAAAGTATATGGAGTATAATATAAGATAAAAGAGCCAGTAAATGGAGTATGAGTATCTCGTTGACTTTTTTGAGAAGTCTTATGTCGTCACCAATAAAAATGGAGAAAGATAAGCATTTTGAAATTGAAAATAAGAATAAAAAGGATACAAACATAATGTGGTGGAGCAATAATTAAAATTTAAAAGTGCATATAATAGGCTTGGCGGGGTCAAAAGCGACACTAAGAAAGATAGTGGCAAATATTCTTTTCTCAACAAGTCATGTAGATGAACATACCCATAAATTTTTATTTGTACTGTTAAGTATCACTATTTAAAAACTTTTTCTACTTGGAGAATATTGTTTTAGAATCTTTTTTCTTTTGGCTTCTCTTATTTAACAACTATTCCCTCCATTCAATGTTGGCAGGGTCGAGCAAGATAGATGGTCAAATTATTCAAATTTCGGAAAGTATTCAGGTGTCTTATTTTTTGGATGCAGGTGGTATTGCGGCCATTTTACTCACCTCAATTATTTTATTGAATATCTTCTATCTATCGCCAAAATTGATACTAATTATAACTATGTTATCATACATGAATGTAGATATAGAATCCTCAAACTTTTGTAAATTATATTCAAATATTTAAAAATTACATAAAAGATATCATAAGTCGAAATACTATATAATTCAAAATTTCTTTAAAAGTTATGGAGTGAAATTGGGGATTATCTTACTTTACTTGAAAATTTTCTTACATTGATTAATATCGTACTTAAAGTTGTCTTTATAGCTAGTTAATTAAGTATGCCTAAAATTGTTGTAAAACAAAAGACATTACATAGGATGAGAAATACGCCACCAATCACAAATGAACAAGTTTTTAACTCAATATTGAGTGAACAAAGTATCTATGAAGAGTAGCAGTTTGCGGCTAATTAATTTGAATTTTATCAATAATAGAGTAGCATTTTGTGCTTGACTAAGATTTCAAAAGTAATTCTGACAAAAAATTACTTTTTTTTTCTTCTGAAAAATAACTTTTACTATTCGAAATACTTATTTTTTTCTAAAAACTTGCATTGGTCAAATATCTCAACTCTCTAAAATAATTTTTTTCTTTATATTTAAGAAAAGAACTTTTAACTTTCCAAAAGTTCAATTGAAACATGAAAACGTGACTAAATTGGCTCTAGCTAGTTATTCTTCGGGGTGAAGTGGAAGAAGATAGGATATTCAAATGCGAAAAAAGATCCAATGAATTTGAAAGAATTGAATAAAGAGACATATGAGGTGAAAATTCATGTACGATTCTGTAGAGTGGCATAGCCAAACAAGCTAAAGTCTACTTTCCCAACAATCTTGAATGAAAGCAAGAAGATGATGAACAAGTTAATTAATTACCATTCAACAACGATAGCAATGGGACCAAGAAAGACAGTAGCAAAGATCCACCTATAAGCAACCATAACTCTGATGGTCATTCCATCATCTGCTGCCACTTTTGACAGTACAATATTTCCTCCTAACAACACTGCTGCCAAAGTCATTGCTCCTACATGTTTCACTGTTTCTAAACCTGTATAATTCTCCATGATAGAAAGTAGAAAAAGAAAGAAGAAGAAGAAGAAGAAGGAGGAGGACAGTGAGATATATTTTTGGGAGTTATAATTGGAGAGAATTAATTGTACAAACTGAGCTATTTTTTGGCCCTTTTATTAGCAAAATTGCGTGTTCATGAGGCACAAATTTTGCTTTTTTTTTCTTGCATGCATGCACCATCTTGTAGACAAGTCATGTCTTATTGTGCTTTTTTTATATCATTTAATAAGTAAAAAGCTTTATGGTGGAATAGCTAGTCTTTTCGAAGGGATCTTTAGACTATGCTTAATTTCAATACACAAACATGCATGTTTGGAGGGCCACTCCATCCCCTTGTATTGTCCCTCTCTAAGCCTTTATTTATGTGAAAAGTAGTATTCAGGAAAATAATATACTGACTTTTCCCCCTTTCTTTTGGGGTAAAGTAATATATATAGCCAGTATACATAATTTACATCAGATTATATTTACTTGGTATAGTAGATAAAATATCTTATCTTCAAAATTTAAATCTTGTATTTTAAAAACGTTTATTTGTAGATACTTTTTGAATGGCCTAATAACTTTTAAAAAATATTTAAATTGACTGTGTTTAAAACTTAAACCCTTTTGTTAATTTCCCGTATTTCCATACACATGTTTTTTTGGCTGATTCACCATAGGGCGGCCGTGGCCGGTAGTAGTGAGCCGTTGCTGGCGGCAAATGTCACCCTTTCCCAAAAGTTAATTAACAACAGTAATTTAAAACATTCTCCTGTGAGACAAATTTAAAATTTTAATTTTATGGATCCCATTTCGGAATTCAATAGCAATCAATTTAATTTAATGGGTTTGGAATTTATTTTTATACTAGGTACTCCCTCCGTCCTATTTTTACTGTCACTTTAACAAAAAATATTGATCCGAAATTGTCATTTTAAAAATTCAAGAATAAAACGAGTAATTATTTTTAACTATACCCTTAGCATTGAAGAAGTAGATCCTCTTAATACTGCTCAGTTCTCTAAAAACGTCTAATAAATAGGGGGTAACTTAGTAAACTATACCTTATATTTATTTTCTTAATAGGCATAAAATGAGCTAAAACAAAAAATTAAAATACGACGACATAGGAAATACTATTTGGTCAATTTTTTTTAACACATACAAAATTTTAACTAAAGTTAGTGTATTCGGACGAGCCCGTAACTCTCACTAAAAACATGTACATACCGATGACTATTTGTAAGAATATATTAATCTCTTTTGGGGAACCTTTCTCATTAATACAAATATATACAGTGTACGATGGGGAATCCTCATACAATCTATCATAATTATACATCACTAAATATTACATAATATATGACATATATTCTAATTATGGTAATGATGTACACGGTTAATACACCCTCTCAGTCTGAGCGGGAGGAGGCCGGACGCTAAGACTAGATCTGAAGTTGAGGAAGAGCTGTCTAGGAAGGCCTTTCGAGAATATATCCGCATACTGATATGAAGAAGACATATGCAATACATTAACATGACCGAGAGCAACTTTCTCACGAACAAAGTGGATATCCATCTCAATATGCTTGGTTCGCTGATGCTGAATCGGATTATGAGATAAGTATATGGCGGATTTGTTATCACAATACACCAAAGACGCCTTAAGTAAGGGACACTGAAGCTCCAAAAGAAGGTTTTTGAGCCAACAGATCTCAGCAACAACATTAGCAACGCCTCTGTACTCTGCTTCTGAACTCGAACGGGAAAATGTGTCTTGTCTCTTGGAAGATCAAGAAATGAGATTATCCCCTAAGAACACATAGTAGCCTGAGGTGGAGCGTTGCGTGTCCGGACAACCTGCCCAATTAGCATCCGTATATGATAACTACCTGGTCGGTTCTGAGGGGTATATATGTAATCCATAACCAAGTGTGCCCTTAACATATCAAATGATACGTTTAAGGGTAGTAAAATGAGGCTCTCTAGGGGCATACACGAATAAGCATACATGCTGAACAACATAAGTAATATCAGGCCTGGTGAAAGTAGGGTACTGTAGTGTACATGTAAGACTCCTGTAGAGAGTGGGATCTGACACTGGATTACCATCAACAATACTAAGCTTTGATTTAGAGTCAACTTGAGTGGACATGATCTTGCAATTCACCATTTTGGCCTTGTACACAATCTCATTGCATACTTACGATAACAAAGAAACATAGTATCTACAGATCTAGTCACTGAAATCCCCCAAAAATATTCAACTTCCCCAAGTCAGTCATGGAAAATTCAGTTTTAAGCAGTGTAATGATCTCATTTTTCAACAAATCAGACGAGGCAGTAAGCAAAATGTCATCCACATATAACAACAAATAAGCAATGCTACTACCTCTATAAAAAATAAATAGAGAATTATCATATTTATTGCATACAAACCCAATCCGCACAATGTACTGTGTAAATCGATCATACCACGCTCTAGGGGCCTGTTTTAAACCATACATTGACTTACGGAGACGACATACATACTGAGGGGATACAGGATGAAAAAAACTAGACGGCTGGTGCATGTAAATATTTTCCTTCAAATCCCCATGTAGAAACGCATTCTTCACATCAAACTGGTGAATCGGCCAATGCTTACCCATAACAATACTCAGAACTAGGGGTGGCGGTGGTAGGGAT
The DNA here is from genome assembly GCA_029783415.1 of Anisodus acutangulus. Lineage (NCBI taxonomy): Eukaryota > Viridiplantae > Streptophyta > Magnoliopsida > Solanales > Solanaceae > Anisodus > Anisodus acutangulus. Next base: position 47,033,016 of record CM056495.1, on the reverse strand, counting down.
GGCCCGACTGCCCCGAGCGCCCGGTCGGCCACGACCTCAAAAAAATTTAAAAAAATACCGGGGGCGGGACTCGAACTCGGGACGGGACGATGTCTCATCCCGCGAGACCCGAGCCCGCCCCAGGCCCGCTTGACCCGACCCCGACCCCGCCCTTTTCCCTCCTTTGCAAAAATGACCATTGCACCAACGACCATTTTAGATTATGGCCGTTGGCCAACGGCCATTTTAGGCCCCTCCCCCTCCCCCAACCCCCCTACCCCTTAATATTTATTTTTAACCCATAAGTTATTATATTTACACTTTAACTCAATTTTCCAACTATAAATAACTCATTTTCTCTTCATCTTTCTCACAAATCTTCCTACAATCTCTCTAATTTCTCAATATATCTCTCTACAAGTCTACATTGTTTGCTAAATATTTAATTTTATTTATTCATTTGGAAATTGGGAGTGAAGTTGGCAACTAGCTTGAGGATCTTCCATCGAGCAAAGTTTCAATTTTCAACCTCTCGATTACACGTCGACGTTACGTCGGCATTTGGTACATTCGTTCCTTCATTAAATTATTATTGTATTTATTTTATTTAGCGCACTTAATTTTATTGTCTTTAATTATTTATTATCATAATTAAAATGGAAGGATTAAAAGGTATGTTTAAGGGTAAGGGTAAGAGTGCTTCTTCTAGTAGGGGCAACCAAGGCAAGGGTACTTCTTCTAGTCATCTTATTCCTACACATGATGATTTTGTTGATACTCAACATTTTCCTACAATACCAATAGATTTAGACCAGGAGCTATTTTCTGGAACTCAAGAAGACTTTAATTTAGACGATGATCTAGATGATATACCCACTAATGTTGACGACAACACACCCACTAGTGCACATTCAACTGAAATACCTCATATTCCCCCTAGTATGAGACGAGGTCCAGCAAAACGATCATTAAAATCAGATGCATGGACATTTTTTGATAGGGACGTAGAGAATCAAGTAGCCATATGTAAATTTTGTAAAAATGTTTTAAAATTTAAAACTGGAAAAGGTCACGGTGGGACGAGGGGTTTAATTAGACACGTAGTAAGTGCTCATCCAGCTAGGTATGCCCAATACCAAGCTTCAAAACCGGGTGCGCAAACGTCCGCTCCATCAGGACAAGGTTCACATACTGATACTGTTCCGGACCAAGTACAGGGTCAAATTAACCCTATGACGGGGGGAATTATAAGCTCTAAATACAATAAACATAGAGATAGGGGAGCAATATCAAAATTAGTTGCTGTGGAGGGTTTGCCTTTTTCATTTCCTTCATCTCCCGGTTTTATTCATTACATTAGAGATATATATAATCATGCTTTTAACGGTTTTCCTAGATCAACTGTTAAGAGAGATGTATTTAAATTCGCGCATGAATATCAACAATATTTACGTTTTTCATTATATTATTTTAATGGCAAAGTATCTATCACGTCTGATATAGGTCGTAGTATTAACAGCCATGATTATTTAACTGTAACTTGTCATTGGATAGATTATAAATGGTCTATGCAAAAACGTATTTTAGCGTATAGATATATAGATGATAGGCACACTGGTACTTTTATTGCAGAAAATATTTATCAAGTGTGCGATTATTATGGAATTACCGATAAAATTATGACTATTACATTAGATAACGCTTCTAATAACAATTACGCAATTACAATTTTAAAAAATAGTTTAACTCCATCTTTTCTAGACCATTTTCATATAAAATGTGCGTGCCATATATATAACTTAATTGTAAAGGATGGTCTATCACTTTTTGAAGACATTCTTAGTAAAATACAATTTGCTATAAACTTTATTTTTAAAAGTAATAAAGTACAACATAGAAAAGAATATAAAAAAAATTGTCATGATTGTGGACTACCTTATAGAAAAATTCCACAAGAAGTATCCACTAGATGGAATTCTTTATACGAGCAACTACTTGTTGCTTATGACTATAGAATACCTATAACTTTATTTTTTAACTCTCATAATAAAAAGCCAGCTGATATGATTTTAGATAGTGATTGGGAAAAAATTTCCGAACTTATTGTATTTTTAGAGAAATTTTTTCAAGCAACAAAAGAATTTTCCTGTATATATTATCCTACTATTTCAACTATGTTATTTTATATAACTCTAATATTTTTATTACTTAGTGAATATATGGAAAAACCAGCTTATAAGGCAGCTATTAAAAAATGTTTCTCAAAATAAAAAAATATTTTATTCCTATTCCCTCTATTTATATTATTGGTTCTGTATTAAATCCTACTATTAAAATAGATGGTACTAAATCACTAATTGAAACTATTTACGATTGTATAGAAGTACTACCACCTCCAAGTCCCAAAAATCTAAATCACCCACCACCTATTGAACAAACTAAAGAAGAAGTGTTGTCTAGCGTAGAACACCAATGCAAAAATATATATAGATTTTATCAACAAGAAAATGCTAGTAACTTACCAGCTTCCATACCATCTTCTTCATCTTCAACACAACCTCACAAAAGACATGTTGTTTCTGCGGCTAGTATTGAAAGCCTCAGAAATAGAATGTGCGGTCGTACCTCTACTACTAACCAAATTAGCGAGTTGGATATTTTTGTTTTGCAGGGTTCTGTACCGTATCAAGAAGTTATCAATGAAGATGGACATGAAGACTTGCTGAAATACTGGAGGGGGAATGAGAAGACCTTTCCGACACTTTCATTGATGGCTCGAGATGTTTTGAACATTCAAGCGTCGTCAACTGCGTCTGAAAGCGCTTTTTCTGCAGGCAGATATCAAATAGGAGACCACAGACACTCATTAGCCGGAGACAGCTTGGAAATTGCAGTATTATTCAGAGATTGGATACGAGCGGAGCGGAGAAGGTGCGGTCAACCGGAGATCAACGAAGAAGATGATGAAAACTACAACGAAATCTTAACAGAAGGTAGTGGAAGCGACGTGGATCAATTTGACCAACAAATACCAATTCCAACCGAAGAACCACATGAAATCATCAAGCAATTAGAACAGGTTTTTTTGAGAATGTAATTTTTTTAATTGTAATTTTATTATATAATTTGCAACTTTTGGACAACACCACAAAGTTGAAATTTAGATTTTAGACAATTGTATTTGTATTACAAAAAAATCATATGTCTATTAAATAATATAAGAGGCACAAAAACAGCCTTGAGATATTTTTATTACACTATCTTATTTTATTTATTGAGTTTTTTTATACATATGTTATTTAAAAAAAAAAAAGAAAAACCCGCCGTATCCCGACCCCGACCCCGCCAGACCCGGCCCGCCAGACCCGAGCCCGGCCCACTGGCCACTCTTACTCAGAACTGTGCGAATGGTAGCCGATTTAACAACTGGACTGAATGTCTCACCACAATCAATACCCTTCTGCTGATTAGTGCCATTAGCCACAAGCCTTGCCTTATATCTCTCTAGATCACCACTATCTCTGTATTTTTTACAAAAAAACCACATACTTCGGATCACATTCACCCTCTTCAGTCGAGGAACCAAATCCCAAGTCTGTTGTTTCGTTAACGCATTAAACCCTTCCCTCACAGTACTACTTCGTTATCAGTCACCTAGGAGTATTTAGCCTTGCAAGGTGGTCATTGCTGATTCACACGGAATTCCACGTACCCCATGCTACTCGGGTCAGAGCGTAAGCTAGTTATGCTTTTGGCTACTGGACTTTCGCCATCTAGGGTGCAGCATTCAGGTTGCTTCTTCCTCACACATGACCGCATTCCAATTCGGGTCTAGTTTGGCTAATTTTGGGTTTTTGAGAGTTGGGGTTATGGTTTGTGTGGATAAGTTAAATTGGACTTTGGGTTTGAAAATTCAGTATTAGGAACGGGTTTCCATATGGTGCGAGGGAGAAAGGCAGTTTGGGTAAATCTGTTGGGTGTCATGTTTGTATCACGATGTGATATCGGGTCCGGTTGTTGGCTTATTTTTTGGGTCAGGTTGGTGGAGGCAATGGCTTCGGTTGTCTGTCGAGATGGGTCGACGGTATGAGTGTGACGGGGTGACCGAGATTGATATGTGGGATCGATGGGTGGTGACGGGGAGAGGTTTGGTTGTTGGGTTTCTGGTGTATGGTTTGGTACGGGTGGTGATGACTGGTTGGTTGAGTGTGGGAGAGATGTCGGAGATAAATGGGTGTGGGGAATCGGGTTCGATTAGAGCGACAGTGGTGGGGAGATATCTGACGTGACCGTGTGAACAGGAACACTGGTTGACTGGAGTGGCGGCGCAGAGTAGTAGTGACACTGGAATGATAGGTAATGGTTGTCGGAGGGTGGGTAATGCAATGGTCGAACTTGCTGGAGATGGCATAGACCGATTCCCCTTAGAAGCTGTGGCAATCAGCATCAATCGAAACTGGCTGGGGAAATTTCTGGTGGCAACTGTGGTGGTTGGCAAATATGGTGAATGGGGTGGATGTGGATGCCGGAGGTGGCGGCGACTGCACAGTGATTGGATTATTGAGCAAGTGACAGACGATTGGGGAGGGTTCAGACTCCTCTGGGAATGTGTAATCGGTAGTCCGAAATTTTTAGAGATTAGCGAATGCGAAGATTTCCTCGTTAAACGTAACATGATGGGACACGATAATATTACAAGAAGACACGTCATAACACATATACCCCCTATGATTGAGTGGGAATCCTAAGAAGACATACGGGGTGGTACGAGGTGCTAATTTATGAAGAGACGTGGATGAAAGATTTGGGTAGCATAGGCAACCGAAAATTCTAAGGTGGTCATAGGACGGGATCCGACGGCAGAGAATTTTGATGGGGGCTTTGTTGTGAAGAGTGCTGGTAGGTAAAATATTAAGGACGTATTCTACCATTTTGATTGCATAGACCCAAAATGACGGGGGGAGAGAGATATGAAAAAGAATGGTGCGAACCATGTTGTTGATAGTACGAATGATTCGTTCGGCTTTTTCATTTTGGGGTGAGGTATGGGGACACGAGAAACGGAAGACCATGCCATTCTTGGTGCAAAACTGATGAAATGTGGAATTATTAAACTCACGACCGTTGTCACATTTGAATGATTTAATAGATTTTTCAAATTGTGTTTTGATAAAGTTACGAAACTCAAGAAATTTGGTAAACAGTTCAGACTTGAATTTTAGAGGATAAATCCAGATAAAGTAAGAAAAGTCATCTAATAACATAAGATAAAATTTATGACCTAGGAAAAAACGTAACACTTAACGAAGACTGAAAAGGGAGGCGAACGTGTTTGCCTAAAGGGCAAGAAAAACATTGTCGGCAGATTTCCCACTAGAACAACGAATAAAATTATTGTTCCGAAGAAAATTAAAAACAGGAGCTCCTGGGTGTCCAAGTCTATTGTGTCAGGTTGATGGAGAGATTGTTGCTAAAGTAGTGGGAGAAGAGACTTGGAAAGTTAGATATGTGGGAGGGGAGACATTGACAGCGGATGCAGATAGAAAATGATAGAGGTTCCCTTCACTATCACATCTCGTAAGGAATTTTTCGATACGTAGGTCCGTTACAGAAAACCCAAACAGGTCAAAATTAATTGACATGAAATTATCTGTGGCAAATTTTCTAACAGAGATTAGATTTTTGATAATATGTAGGGCATAGAGGACATTATTTAGGGAGAAGTGGGGATGTGGTGAAGGGGTCAGCGTATGGCCAAGCCCTTGAATTAGAATGCAATGATTGTTTCCGACCATAATAGACTGCGGAGTAATTAAGTTTTGCAGTTGAGTAAGATTACCAGAATTATTGATAAAGTAAGACGTGGCGCCCGTATCTATATACCGTGCGTTATCGGGCTGCCGATGAGTCAATGTGGTGGAAGCCTAGCCCAAATTGGATTGGAGAGGGCATGAAGCGAACTGCTGGGCTCCAAGAAGTTGGGCCTGTGTGTTGTGGCCCATTGATGGGGCTCTTTGTCTGATGGACCACTGTTGGGCCTCACGAAACTAGGCCGGATGACTAAGGCCCATCGACTGGGCTAGGGCCTGCGTGTTGTGGCCTGCTGATGGGCATGTTGGTTGTGGCCCATTGACTGTGTGCCCAGGCAGTTGGATGCATGTTGCCACCAGTGGCTTGCCTGATCCATTCTACCACCACGGCCTCGGTGGCTATTGCCACACCCAAGGTTGTTCTCTGCCATAGAGTCTACCGGAGAGGAGGCGAGAGACAAGAAAAAAAATATGGGGGGTCGAGACGTATATATTTGGGGCAGTATCGACTGTATACGGGGTGTATAACGGCTTAAGAAAGTTGTATACTGGCAGTATACAGTGACGGGAAGGGTATTATCGTATACAGAGTGTATATCGGCGTGTATGGGCTGTATACGAGGGGGTATATGGCATGTGATAGAGATAGGGAATAAGAAAGGGTTGTATATCAGAGATATACCAGATGTATACAAGGTTGTTTGTAGAATCAGAGGCAACTGTATATCAGTGTATATCGGAGGTATACCGGTAGTATGCTAGCGGTTTGGCGCCGAAAATAGCAAGGTAAGGGCGACCGAACTTTAGGTTTTAGGTCGGGAAGGATTATTGGCTCTTGATACCATATAAGAATGTATTAATCTCATTTGGGGAGCCTTTCTCATTAATACAAATATATATAGTGTACAATGGGAAATCTTCATACAATAAGGATCATATATATCTACCATAATTATACATCAATAAATATTACATAATATATGACATATATTCTAATTAAGGTAATGATGTACACGATTAATATTTTTAAATGATCCGCTAATAGACTTTTTAATTCTACCGGTGTATAAGGCATTGATTAAAGCTCAAAAAGAAAGAAAAAACAAAACGTCGACCTCTTTTAGGACTATTGGGTATGTTGGTAGCCCTTAAAAAGCGCAATTTTCAGTATGATCCGTATCTTCTATTGGTAGTTGGCAAGGATATCTCTTGATTTGGTGTTTGTTTATACGTAAAATAAAAGATAAGGGTATATCATAACTTTACATATTTATAAATTTATCTTTGAAATGGTGGGTGAATGGGGAACTTTAAATTAAGAAAACAATAATTTAGTTAAAAGAAGAGTAGGCAAATTCCTGGCAACAGGCAAGCACGTAGGTTGAAGCAAAAACCTCGCAAGAAAAACTGGGATTAGGAGCCAGACAGCAATGGATGTGGTTTTATATAGTTGCATATTGTAATTATAAGTGGTCAAGGTATCAGAATTAATTGCACGATTCTATACACTTTTTGCCAAAAAGGATGATCCTTCTCCCACTTTAGAAGCTAGGGCTCATTTTTTTTATTAAAATTAAGAAGTCCGTAATATAAATATGCATCTAAATATTAGGATGTGCATTCATATTTAAATGTTTGAATCTGAATACACATCTAAATATGAAGTTTTTATATTAAGTTGTTAATATTAAAAAATTAAAATGATTTATCTTTTCAACATCTAAATATATAAAAATTATTTTTATTTAAAACTTAATAAATAAATAATTCAATGAAATACTAAATTAATCTAATATATTAATAGAATATTTTTGATGAATTATATGGCGGTTTGTGTTGGTGACGTCTAGCAATGGTGGTTGTGGTGCTGATTGGAGATGGCATTGAAGGTAGTAGCTAGTGACGATATTGGACGTTTAGATTACCGTTTGTAGACTCTAATTCTCATACTTTAATGTCATTTGATATTATTCATAGTGATTTATGGACACCTCCCGTTCTCAGTTCTTTGGGTCATCGTTATTATGTTATCTTTTTGGATGATTATTCTAATTTTAATAAACTTTTCTGATAGTGAAAAAATCTCAAGTTTTTTTCACTTTCTTAAAATTTAGAGCATGCATTAGAACCCAATTCGAACGGAAAATAAAAAATATGCAATGTGATAATGACAAAGAATATGATAATGGGGTATTTCGGGAGTTTTGTGCTAATAATGAGATCAATTTTTATTTTTCTTGTCCTCATACGTCTTCACAAAATGAAAAGGCCAATCGCGAAATTCGTACCATTAATAACATAGTCCAAACTTTATTGATTCATGCTTCCGTACCCCCTTCTTTTTGGCATCATGCTCTACAAATTGTTGCATGTCTCCTTAACATACTTCCTATCAAAGGCTTGACATATTACTCCCCTCTTCATATTTTATATAATAAGACTCCTTCATATTCTCATCTTAGGATTTTTGAGTGTTTATGTTATCCCCTCTTTTCGTCCACAATTTGGGTATGTCTAATCACCGTGGTTACAAATGCTTTGCTTTATCGTCTAATAAAATCATCGTTAGTCGTCATGTTATTTTTGATGAATCCCAACTTTCATTTGCTAAAATGAGTAGTCCCGTGTCGAGTTCATATAATTTTTAGATGACGGTGTCTCCCCGTATATTATCCACCATTTATCGGACATGTCCCGCACCCAAATTCCACCAACGGGCCCACTGCCCGCTGGGTCCACAGTCCCGTCGCCAGAAACAGTTCCAGTCGTTGTTTCCAGTTCAGTAACTGGGCCAGTGTCGGTAATTGGGCCAGTTACCCATCCCAATATCGACATTGTTCCAGTCAGTGCGTCGTCGTCCGGTTCCTGTGTTGGGCCAGTAGGCCCACTGCCTGTTGGCCAGTCCGTCACTGATCCCGTTATTTTCCAAAATTCACCAAATTCTCCCATGAGTCATAGACCAGTCACTCGTAGTCAACGGGGTATTTTTAAACTAAAAAGATATTTTAATTTAAATTCTAATGTTCTTAAATCACCTCTACCCTGTAATCCTATGTCTGCTTTAAATGACCCGAATTGGAAAATTGTTATGACCGACGAATATAATGTTCTGATTGATAATAAGACGTGGGAGTTAGTGTCCCGTACATCTGGTGTTAATATTATTAGGTCTATGTGAATTTTTGCTCATAAGGACAATTCAGACGGTTCATTTGCAAGGCATAAGGCTCAACTTGTGGGTGATGGTAAGGCTCAGCAGGTTGGTGTGGATTGTGGTGAGACATTTAGTCCGGTGGTCAAGCCGGCTACCATTCGCACTGTGCTCAACTTGGCTCTTTTGAAAGCATGATACATTCATCAGTTAGATGTGAATAATGCTTTCTTACATGATGATTTCAAGGAGACAGTCTATATGCATCAACCCTTGGGGTTTAGGGATACAAAATATCCTCATCATGTCTGTTTGTTGAAGAAGTCCTTGTATGTGCTTAAGCAGTCCACACGGGCTTGGTATAGGAGGTTTGCAGATTAAGTTTCGACTATTGGGTTATCTCACAGCAGGTCTAGTAATTCATTGTTCATATATCATTGTGGTTCTTCCTTGGCTTATATATTATTATATGTGGATGATATTATCTTGACTGCCTCTTCTGATGCATTGCACCAGTCTATCATGATAATGCTCGGTTCTGAGTTTGTTATGAAAGACTTGGGGCCCTTGAGTTACTTTTTGGTACTACTGCCACTCGTCATGCAGGTGGGTTGTTCTTATCACAACGTAAGTATGCAGCTGAGATCGTTGAGCGAACTAGTATGTCCTCATGCAAGTCTACTTCCACTCCAGTTGATACAAAACTCAAGTTGGGTGCTGCGGCTGGCTCTCTCTATGAGGATCCGACTCGTTATCGCAGTCTTGCACGGGCTCTTCAGTATCTAACTTTCACGAGACCAGATATTACGTATGATGTACAACATGTGTGCTTGTTTATGCATGATCCCAGGGTTGAACACATGAATGCACTCAAACACATTATTCGATACATCCATGGGACACTTGACTATGGCTTACATTTATATCCGTCTTCGACATCTACACTTGTCTCGTATACAAATGCTGATTAGGGTGGTTGTCCGGATACCAGGCGTTTTACTTCCGGTTATTGCATGTTTCTTGGTAATAACTTGGTCTCATGGTCTGCGAAGCGTCGTCGACATTGTCACGCTCTAGTGCAGAGGCCGAGTATCGAGGGTTGACCAATGTGGTCTCTGAATCATGTTGGTTACGTAATCTTCTTTTAGAGCTTCATTGTCCTATTCAGAAAGCTACCTTGGTTTATTGTGATAATGTGAGTGTCATCTACCTTTCTGGTAATCATGTTCAACACCAGCACACTAAACACATCGAGATGAATATTCATTTTGTTGGCGAAAAGATAGCTCGTGGACAAGTACGCGTGTGACATGTCCTTTCTAGGTATCAAATTGCAGACATCTTTACAAAGGGTCTTCCCTCGGTCCTTTTTGAAGATTTTAGAAACAATATCAGCGTACGAAGACATTCCGCTACTATTGCGGGGTGTGTTAAATATACCATACATATACCGTGATATACAACCATGTATATCACGGTTTGTCCCATTACCGAGTTTGGTCCATTACCGATTTAGTGTATATTTGTACCATAATTAGAATTATATATTTACCTTAATTATAAGATTCTTGTACAAGTAGAATAGAATTTTAGAAGTAGAATAGAAATATAATTTTCCTATTATAAAAATTATAAATTATATATATACTTTTTCATTAATGAGAATAATTAAGAAATTATTTGTTTCTCAAACAATGAAAGCTACAAATGTAGGGATAGTTGGTTTACTTACCCCTAGTCTTGGTAACACAGCCGGAGAGATTGGTCACTTCTTCCGAACTGAAATCTAAACGTGTTAGCACCTACATCTGTAGGATAGCCAATCCTTGTCTTCCTGACGCTCACTCTTGGAGAGTTGGACTACTTCTCTCAAGTCGGCCGCATGTGATCAAATTTTATTTTGAGCCGAGTGTGAGCAAATGCAACCAATTGCAATAAAAATAAATAGTTAAATCAAATCATGAAATTAAATACTTTCTGAATTAACTAAGTTATCATGCAAAACTGTTCACTTTCTGCAATATGATCTATAACATAAATTAGTGGTATGAAATCATAGCATTTAAGCACTTACTGGCTTTTCAAATAGTTATTCTCATGAAAATGAAATAGGAGTAGTATTTTATTAAATATTTTCTTGTCAAGTCCTTAAATTAGAGAAGTAAGCTACAACTTACCCCGAATCAACTATACGAGTTCTCCTTCAACAATACTCGTAGTCAATGCTCCACAATCTACATTAACTTAGATAACTCTATCCAATTCAACTTCTTCTTCAAATTTCTGTTTAGCCACCAATGGCTTCCCACCATTTTTCACTCTTCTTATCAGACATTCCACAATTGCTAGTCATTACCCATCATATCGTTACTACTTTTATACTAGAAAGTAATGAATTCACCTTAAATGTCGTCTTCACAAACTCTAAGTATCGGGTCTTGATGAACTCTGTGGTTCTTGAGTGAAAATCTAGGTTTTAGGAATTAAAAGGTGTTAAATAATATTAGTCTCTTATTTTTAACACGATTTTATGATAGAGATCTTACCTGGAGGTATAGTGTAGATCTATAGTGTTAGGAAAATTACTGGGTCGAAGCAACCTCACTACTAAAGTGAAAGTTGAGAAAATGCGGAAATAAACTTTAGACACAAGATTTATGTGGAAATAAATTAGGGAAAAACCACGGGGCAAGTGTAGAAGGATTTCACTAAGATAACAATATTACAACACTTCTCTCTAATGTACAAGGAGATAACAACAATTACTTATCTCTCTTGTAACTAGGAGAACACTCAATCTCTCTAAATCAATATCTAAGGAGAAACCTATGTTTTTCTCTCTTAAGAATACTAGGAGATTCTAGGGAGGTTTTGGAATGAATTAGAATGGAATGAATTGGAATGCAAACCTAAGGCCTATTTATAGGCTTCAAAAGAACACACGTTAGGCTACCTAATTTTGGTAGCACACCAAGTTTGATAGCACACCTTATTTGGCTTCACACCCTCCTTTGTTAAATTCAAAGTCTAGATGGGTTGACTCATATTTTCCATATTTCCCACATAAGGGACTTCACCCTTCACATTCTCCCACTTGAAGTCGCTTTGGTAATCCCTCCATCATTCCTCACTCGCCGATTCCATGCTTGGTTACGTCTCCGCTAGGCCACAAGAGGATCGACACCCTTCAAACTTGTTAGCATTAATTAGCTTCGTCATAGCGTCTGATACGTTCTCATCGGTGTGGATCTTTTGCATGTCCACACTCCCTTCCTCTACTACTTCTGGAACGAAGTGGTACTGGACCCGTATGTGTTTTGTCCTTGAATGAAAGGCAGGATTCCTTGCAATGTTCAAGGCACTCTAACTATCACAAAACAGAACCAGCTTCTCTTGTTTGTGCCCGAGCTCCTCCAGTAACCTTTGAATCCAAACAACTTCCTTGCAAGCTTGTGTAGCCGTCGTATATTCTGCTTCTGTTGTTGATAGAGCCACAAAAGTCTGTAACTTCGACGCCCAGCTTACAGCTCCTCCTGCAAGAGTAAACGTATAACCCGTAGTAGATTTACTTTTATCGAGATCGCCTGCGAAATCGGAATCTACGTAGCCTTTGACAGTAAATTCTGATCCTCCGTAACATAATGCAACATTTGAGGTTCCTTTGATGTATCTTAAATCCTCTTCACAGTATTCCAATGCTCTCTACCAGGATTTGCCATATATCGACTAACCACTCCCACTGTTTGTGCAATGTCTGGTCTTGTGCATATCATGGCAAACATTAAACTTCCTACTACCGATGCATACAGTACTCGAGACATCTCCATCATCTCTGCTTCATTGCTAGGACACATACTTGAGGATAATTTAAAATTAGTAAGAAGTGGGGTAGAAATTGACTTACAATCTTGCATGTTGAAGTGTCACAAGATCTTGTTAAAGTAGTTCTTCTGGGAAAGGCAAACCTTCCTGCTATCTCTGTCTCGGTGAATTTTCATCCCTACAATCTTGTTTGCTGGTCCCAAGTCCTTCATGTCAAACTCCCTAGCCAACAGTGCCTTCAATTCCTGGATTCGATCTTTGTTGAGGCCTGCTACCAACATGTCATCCACATACAACAGTAAAATAATAAAATTATTACTACCAAACCTCTTGTATTACACACAATGGTCTGAACCAAGTTGTTGTATCCAAGGCTCGTAATGAAGGAATCAAATCTCTTGTACCAACACCTCGGCGCCTGTTTGAGACCGTACAGAGATTTGTTCAACTTGCAAACCAAGTTCTCCTTTCCTGTTTCAGCAAAACCTTCTGGTTGGAGCATGCATATCTCCTCTTTAAGCTCTCCATGAAGAAACATAGTTTTCACATCCAACTGCTCCAGATATAAGTCAAACGTAGCACACATCGCCAGAACAACCCTGATTGTCGTGAGTCAAACCACCAGAGAAAATATCTCATTAAAATCAATGCCTTCTTTTTGAGCAAATCCTTTCACAACCAATCTTGCACGATACCGTTCCACTTGATCATTCCTATCCCGCTTGATCTTGTAGATCCATTTGTTACCAATGGCCTTTCTTCCACATGGTAATGGTACCAGCTCCCAATTCTTATTTTTATGTAGAGCTTCAATTTTCTCCAGCACTGCTGTCATCCACAAAAATGCATCTCAGCTACTTGTAGCTTCAGGAAAAGTTGAGGGTTGTCCATCATCCGTTAGAAGACAATGTGTAACATTGCTCTTCGTAACATACTTCAAGTGCCAAGCTGGCGACCTTATCTCACGGGTTGACTGACGAACTTTTTCTACCTCAGATCGACTTGTTCTTGTACCTCGTGCTCTGGTGTAGCTTCAAAAGAAACTGGAATTTCAGGTTCCGTGTTATTCACCACCAGAATTGTTGTAGTCTCCGAGCTTACATTCGATGTGCTACATCCTTCATCTTTTTATTGCAGTTGATCTTCCGCAAAGATCACATCCCTGCTGACGATAAGCTTGCGGGTAGTGGGATCCCACAAGCGATAACCCTTAACACCATCAACATAGCCTAAGAAGATACACCTTCTGGATTTCGGCTCCATCTTCGTTCTTTCTTGGGTGTTGTACATCATGTACACAGGACATCCAAATGAATGCATACCAGAGTAATCAAAGGGCTTCCCCGTCCACATATCCATCAGTGTCTTCAAATCAATAGCCGTTGAAGGAGACCGATTTACCACATAACAAGCGGCTTTGGATGCTTCTGCCCATAAAGAGTTGGACTGACCCGCAGTCCTCAACATAGCTCTCTTCTTTTTCACAACAATTCTGTTCATCCGCTCCGCCACTCCATTTTGCTGAGGCGTATATGTGACCGTGAACTATCTTTTGATACTTTCTCGCCTGCAAGTGTAAGAAACTCCCCGTCTGTGTACTCCCTTCCATTATCTGTCCTCAAGAACTTGATCTTCTTTCCAGATTCAAGTTTACCTGCACCTTGAAGTATTTGAACACCGGAAACACATCTGACTTCCTCTTGATTGGAAACACCCAATATCTCCTAGAGAAATCATAAATAAAAGATACAAAATACTTTGCACCTCCTAGGGACAGTTCTGGTGTCTCCCAAACATCAGAATGAATCAAGTCTAGTATGTACTTACTCCTAGCATCAGATCTACTAAACTTTAATATACTCTGCTTACTTGTAATACAATGCTCACAGAAAGGTAAATTTACAGATTTGAGCCCTGGAAGCAGCTTTCGGTCGGAGAAAATCTTCAAACCTCGTTCTGATTTATGGCTAAGTTTGAGATGCCACATCATCGTCGACTCTTCTCCTTTGCTGGTTGACACAATACATGCGTTGGCTTCCTGTAGTGTTTCCTCTTTAAGCATGAATAAGTTTACCGCAATCTTTTCTGCTTTCATAACCACAAGTGCACCTCGAACAATCTTTAAGATCCCATTCTCGATATACGGCTTACACCCGATATTATCTATTTGCCCCAAGGACAATAGATTCTTCTTTAGGCCCTTCACGTGTTGTACTTCCTGAATAGTGTGAACCGTACCGTCAAACATATTTATCTTGATAGTACCAATACCGGCGATCTCCAAAGCATGATTATACCCATGTGCACAGAACCTCCTGAGATTGGTTCATATTTGTATAACCATTCTCTCCGAGATGTCATATGCCATGATGCTCCTGAATCTAGTAACCAGACATCATTGAACTGATTTCTGCCTCCAACCATCTTTACCATTATCCGAGGTACTCACCACATTCCCATGAGTATTTGATGACTCAGGGTCTTCACTCTTCTGTCTGTTCCTGCAATCCTTCTTGAAGTGCCCTTTCTTGCCACAATTGTAGCACTTGAGTTACTTCTTACTTCTTGACTTCCATCTACCATGGTTCTGACTCACACTCGAGCCACGTTCCACGGACATTCCTCTCATCACCGTCAACACCTCCGCTTGCTGCGAACCCATATGTCTATCTTCTTTATTTTTGTGCCTGGTTTCTTCTTCCAAAACAGCGGCTGCAATTTTATCGAAGACAAGATACTCCATAAGAGTGTTATTCGTCAAGTTGATGATTAGTTGATCGTACGAGTCCGATAGACTTTGAAGTAGAAGTTTCACACGTAATCGTCTATATTTTGTAACCTGTAGATGTCAGTTGCGAAAATAGAGTATTCAAGGTATTTATCTGGTCGGTTACCGATGTGGATTCTGCCATCCGAAGGGTCTACGATCTTCTCTTTAAGAAGATCTTGTTGTGTAGTGACTTGTCCTCATACAACCTGCATAACGTATCCCAAATTTCCTTCGCCATCTTCTTCTCTTCCACGCTGGACAAAACACCATCGGCTAGTGCTAGGTGCAGGTCGACAACTGCATTACCATCCATCTCGTTCCACCTAGCATCATCCGTTATCTCAGCGGGCCTATCTCCAATTGCTGCTAAACAACTGTCCTTCCTCAGTATTGCCTTCATCTTCATCTTCCATAACGAGAAACTACGCCCGTTGAACTTCTCAACATCGAACTTTGTTGTCTCCATTGTAAACAACGTTTCGCTTAGTCACTTGAACTGGCTCCCACTATTCACACATGAATAGTACATGCGAACAATACCGTTTACAACCTTGCTCTGATACCACTGTTAGGAAAAATTACGGGGTCAAAGCAACCTCACTACTAAAGTGAAAGTTGAGAAAATGCGGAAATAAACTTTAGACACAAGATTTACGTGAAAACCCCCAGACAAATTAGGGAAAAACCACAGGGCAGGTGTAGAAGGATTTCACTAAGATAACAATATTACAATACTTCTCTCTAATGTCCAAGGAGATAACAACAATTACATATCTCTCTTGTAACTAGGAGAACACTCAATCTCTCTAAACGAATATCTAAGGAGAAACCTGTGTTTTTCTCTCTTAAGAATACTAGGAGATTCTAGGGAGGTTTTGGAATGAATTGGAAGTGCAAACCTAAGGCCTATTTATAGGCTTCAAAAGAACACAAGTTAGACTACCTAAATTAGGCTACCTAATTTTGATAGCACACCAAGTTTGATAGCACACATTGTTTGGCTTCATACCCTCCTTTGTTAAATTCAAAGTCTAGATGGGTTGGCTCATAGTTTGCACATTTTTCATATTTCCCACATAAGGGACTTCACCCTTCACATATAGCTTTAATTTTTCCTCAAAAGTTTTCAAGGACGTGTGACATCAATACTATAACAAAAAGGACAAATCAAATGCGGTTGATTGATTTTTGGAGAATACTTACCCAAAACCGATCGCAAATTGTTGGTCGGTATCAAAATCAATCGATCTCAGTGGTATTATCAACTAGGGGTGATTATCGGGGCGGTTCGGTTGGATATTTACGGTAAATAATTTCGTTTATCGGGTTTTAAATATATCAAACTGCTAACCAACCAATAAGATATCGATTGATTATGTTTGAATTTAACGGTTATTGATTGGCTTATTGATTAATCAGTAAAGTCAATTAAGAAAAGACAAACGGTGATTTAAACCATGCTTTATGAAAGAAATTTCAACAGATAAGGATGGGAAATCACAACTACAAGAGAAAAAAGAGAGAACCAGAAAGAACTGTCATTGTGAGACCAACTAACAACAAAGTTTATTATTTACATTACAAATGAAAATTCACATAAGAAAGAAATCATCTCAGGATGTGATTCAAATATTATGTAAATTAATGATCATAGAATAGATAATCAACTGCAAGTCTTTTAAATTCAGCAGCGAACTTCAAACAATTGCTTTTTAGAGCTAGAGATCTTAAACATGTTGAGAATTTCTCAATAGCTCATAAACATGTTAAGAATCTCTCAATAGCTCATAAATATTGAAAGGACGTAGAAAGCCAAAATTTGCATGCTATATCTATTTTTGAACAAGCCTTAAATTGTATTACAAAGTTTACTTGCACTTCTTTGATCATAAGTTATAACCCAACTTTTTGGTATAAAACAAATATCTTCAGTTTTCATCTATACCTATACCTGCTTATCCAAAATCCTTGAAAAGTTCACCTGTTGCAGCCTCCCAACTCTTTAGAGTCTTAACATTTTAGGATTTCTAACTTTCTAAACCACTTATATATATAAAGGATAAAAGGGCAGTCCGGTGCAGTAAGTTCCCGCTATGTGCGGGTCCGGGGAAGGACCGGACCACAATGATCTATTGTACGCAGTCTTATCTTACATTTCTGCAAGAGGCTGTTTCCACGGCTTGAACCCATGACCTCCTGGTCACATGGCAACAACTTTACAAGTTACTTCAAGGCTCCTCTTCAAATATATGAAGGATATAAATATAAATTTAAACAATTCTTAACGAGTTAACGGTTTATCCAATAAGAAAATTGAGTAATTCGTACCCCGCACCGTTAAACTGTTAATTACAAATTTCAATTCGTTCATCAGCCGTTACTCTGATAACCCGATGCCAATAAGTCAATAAACCAATTTTGCGATTGGCTTATCGGTTACAGTTCGATTTTGAACAACCCTATTATCAACCGCACTCGATCGATTTGTTAAGAAAAAAATTCTTTGAAAAATACCGACCAAATTAGATTCGTCTTTAAGCTTGGACAACGAGCCGAGTCGACTCCACTTGAGTTAGTTAATTTGATCAAAGTTTGGCTCAACTCAGTTTAAAGCTCCGTCGAACCTCAGCTTGGTAAGCTTGGGCTCGCTGAGCCAGCTCGACTCAGCTTGGCTAGCTTACTTTTGTCATGTTATGCTTGACTTTGAAACTAAAATTCATCCATAAGCTTAATTTATAAGTGAATTAATAATATTCCAGTAATTAATACTAATTTTATTTAATTTTATACTTCTTTAACTAACTTGATGTAATTAAATTTTTAATACATACAATTACTTAAGACTACTTTATGGGTGATATAAAATACAATTACAGCAATAAACTTAACAATTCAAAAATGAAGGAAATCTAATATTCTTTTGACTTTATCGCTGCTTTATTTTTTTTAATTTTCAAAGTTCTATTTTATATTCACTATTAAATTAACCTCATCTGAATTAGAGTTCTAATGTAAACAAATAATAAAAAGGGGCAATCCGGTGCACTAAGCTCCCGCTATGCGCGGGGTCCGGGGAAGGGTTAGACCACAAGGGTCTATTGTACGCAGTCTTACCTTACATTTCTGCAAGAGGTTATTTCCACGGCTTGAACCATTGATCTCCAGGTCACATGACAACAACTTTACCAACAAATCTAAACAAATAATGTATATGTTAATTACATTTGAAAACTATTAATGTTGATATTTATCTAATTCAACAAATTTGTTGCTTATAATTTAAGTTTTTCTAATGACATAAGGCTATGCAGGATACTAAATACTAAAGAGCTGATTTGCTCTCGCCTCGGCTTGAGCTTGCATTACTAAAAAAATCTCTATTTTCCCACTGTATTCTAATTGAAAAATGTTCAGTTTCTATTTCCCACTGAATGTCGGTGGAAAAAATCGAAATAGTAGTGTTTCACACGGAAAAATTAAGAAGTCTCCCAACGTTCCAATGAAAACTTATTCTCACCATGCGTTTTTCTTTCATGAGCTGGTTCCGTGGGAATGAGGTGTGAAAATGTTCTATACATTTTTCACTGAATGTCGATGGAAATTTTTTTTATTTCTTATAGTGTTGATTATGTTTTGATGATACTTGATTGGGTCGGTACCGTAACAAGCTCAGTTGAGCTCGGCACGGCTCGACTCCACTCGACTTTGCAGTAAGTTTGATTGGACTCGGCTTGATCTCGCTCAGCTGGATGCCTAAGTCTAGTCACGACCCATGCCACATGAGCAAATTTTAGAGGTATTAGGACCCTACAAAATTGAAGAGTTTTTCTTAAAAATGATCAGAAACTACATTGGGGGTCTTTTTATATATTTTCTGGTATAAATCTAGCTAGGAGAAAGAGGATAACCCCAAATCTCCGAATCCCCAAGCTATGAAAATAGTGCTACTATATATGATTTACGTTGATAATAGCATAAGAGTAGTCACGCGTTTAAGTTTATACGCTCAAGTAATGATCGTCAATAATTTGTTGAGCAAACCAAAGTGGAAATTATCTTTCACCATTTTTTTAAGTTTTTAACTTGACATCAAAAATCAATAGGCTTGATTAATCTAAATTTGAGATAGATAGGCCTCATTAAATGGGAGTGGGTTTTACCAGAAAATTAGATTGGATAAAAATGTAAACTTATAGCTATAGGACTACAAACTATGGCATTGAAATTTTATCATTTGTATAGTACTATAGATCGAATTCAGGACTTCTGGTTAATATTTAGTAAAGAAATTTGATTCACCTTACCACATTTATCGTGGATTGTCAAACCAAATTTAGGTGTGACCGACATTTTTTATTTTCTTTTTTCTTTTTGTGACAGCTAATAATATACAAGTAGTAGCCCGTGTAAGATCAATATGACTGATTGAGCTCCTTCCGAGCATTTATTTCCGTTTACGGGTGTATATGGACCGGATTGGTTCGAATTTTCTAAATATCAAATCAAATCAATTGTGTCGGGTTTTTAAATCTATAAATCAAACCAAAATAATAAAATCAGGTTTTTCAATCTCGGGTGTTTTCGAGTTAGTCGGGTTTCTCAGGTTTCTTTTTGTGATTCGATGCGAAGATCTTATAATAGCATTTGCTGACCAAAAATAAGAATTTTACCCTACTATTTCTAAATTTGTAAAATGAAAAATAAGTGGTGAATTCATTGTTTCATTAAACAAAAAGTTCATCATGTGATGTATAACTATAACAATCAAACAGAATGTAGTAACAAACAACTCCAATATAACTATAACTAATGCCAAATGGCATCCTTCAAAGTTCATGAATTGAAAGCAACAGAATATTGTTTTGATCCTTCTTGAAATAGCAAGCTGTATAGTGCTTTTGCTTTTTGGGAATTTAGGCCAAGAACTTAACAATTACATTGTACAGCATCAGCAGAGACACTTTGTGTTTTTTTTTTGTTTGAGAGTTTGGGATGCCAAACTTTTATTATTATGAGACGGTCAGGCCGTAAGTTCCCCATATCCAATTGTGCTTTTGGTTAGTGAATTAAGCAGATATGCACCAAAGGAGTTGGCGAGTTACTATTCTATAACTTGTTTGCAACCAAGTGCTTTTAAACTTTAAGGAGTTGTTTGGTTGTTTTATCTAGCTTTTAAACATTTACTTAAAAAGTCTATCACTAAATGAATAAAAAGATTATAACTCAAACTTGCATTAAGAATTATACAATCAGTTGTCGTACCAATTCTTAAACAGATGGTGCATCATGAATGAAGCTGGCTAATCAATGCTCAAAGTCAATAAAGTTATAAAAATATTTATAAATTATAATTATACATATATAAAATAATTTAAAAATTATATATATATAATCGGGTTGGTTTGGTCTCAGTTTGACTTTTTTTAGTTAAAACCAAACCAAACCTATTATGATCGGGTTTTTTTCCAATATCAAACCACTAATGGGGTTTTTTCCGATTTGGTGCGATTTGTCGGTTTTTTTGTACAACCATATTTCCGTTATTGGAACAGTAAAATAAAGAAGGAATCTGTACATGATTAGACAATTTAGGGTCGTATAAACAGGATTTTAACCTTTACCAAACAGTATCTTACTAGCAAGGGGAATAAAAGAATGAATTGTGAATTGAACTTGTACATCATAACATATTAGGGTATACATGTTATTAAGGTCATCCACTGAACTTGGAATGAAAAAAATTCTCATTTCATAACTTAATTTGATTCCAATTTTTTGAGTGTATGAAAATATGGTCTCTTTTCGGAATGCTTTTTAATAGACTTGTAACTAGTAGGAGAAGGAAAAAGGGCCTCAATCTGCATATTTATGTAACAATATGTACAAGGAAAATATTATCTGGATTAATATTGATAATTTTACCACCATGGAATGTATTAAAAGAGGATGAAGAATATTGCTAAGCTCATTTCCTCATAATAGATGAAGGAAAACGTAAATTTGATGAGAGCGTAGCTGCGTAGGTCCAAAGATTAAATTATTTGACGTTTTACATGGTATTTATTCGAGAGTAATATAATGTTCTTATCTAAGGCTCATATTAATTCAACTACTATCCTTGTAGCCCTACAATATTTATTCATGCATGTTGTACCTATTATGTGCATCTAAATTCAGCTGAAATCTCAACTAATCTGTAGTTATGCTAAAAGGAAAGATATCATTTAGCGAAATAATTACCAAAATATATGTATTTGTAGCATTATAAAAGGTGGGCAGTTAATTATGTCTAAGCATTTCAATTTTTCAATGTAGAAACACGTATCGAATAAAGTAACGATTCTAAGGGAAGAATCAAACTTGAGAGGAATGAACATTTTAGACAGTAATGAATGCCAACCTCTTGCTTACTGATAATATGAGAGTAATTATTTTTATCGAGAAATTTCCTTACTTGTAATTTTCTTTATTTTTCAAGATTGGGTTACTTCCTCGTCCCTTTTTATCGATGACATCCTCATGGGTAATTTGTCCCAAATTGAATTTTCATTATAACCAGATTTTATTTGAAAGATGTGATCTTAGCATTTCTTTAAACCTAAATGCAAAACTAACAAACTGTCAAAAATATCTCAAATATATTGGCATTTACACTAGCTTGGAACATATATTAAATAGTGGTAATGCGTGAATTTTCTATCTTATTTGAATTCTATAACATAATTGTGTTTTAATTCAAAAATATTTTCTTGATACAAAAGGTTTCCTTGGTGGAAAATATCTCTTCCATAATTGACTACTCTTTTCTTGGAGGAAACATTTTTGACATATATAAACTCAAGACCTCCTTCCACAACTATAACATAGAAAAATATTCAGAAGGTAGTAGTTAAAAAGAGTTATGTTTAGGGGGAACTATTCTCTCAATAATTTTCATCTTTCTTTTATATTGGTTTTTTATATGTAGGTCAATTAGCCAAACAATATGAATAAATTATGCTTCTTTTAATATAATTTTTTTGTTGTCTAATTTATCGTCGTTTGAGGTATGTAATTGTTAGCTTTCGCATGACGCCTTGATTATTTCGATCCCAACAGAAATGTTATGACCGAAATTGAGAAAATGTGACTTCTCAATTTATAGCTTGGCAAAGTTATCAAGATATTTGTGCTTTTATTTTGCAAATCACAATTTTTGTTAGTAATAAAAAAGAACACGCAAAATTTTATCATTTGCAAACTTACCATATATCATATGTGCTAATTACGACCAAAATACAACAACAACAATATATTCAATGTAATCTCACAAAGTGGGATTCGACTAATTACGACCAAAATATTGATAAAAAATTATGTATCTCTATTTTCCTAATTGATTCAACTATTGCTTCTGAAAAGGTTAGAACCTTTTAGCTCTAATTTTGAGTCTTTCTCTTATTCATTTGAAAACATACTACTATATACTAAAGACGTGACACAATTATGCCGAGACTTCAACTTAGGAATCTAACTTTGCATCCACAATTTTTGTATAACATACACTTTCTGTCTTCCAAATTGAGTGTTCACCTTTCAATTCCTTTTCAGTGTGTTTTTAAATATGTTCACTTTCTAAAAGGTAACCATTGGAACATAAAATCCCACAAAAATTTACATGGGATCTGATTCTACTCTTTTTCTATAACTCTCTCTCTCTCTCTCTAATTTATTCTTAGGTAAAAATATTGAATATTTACATGTGGCCTCACCTGTCCCTTTGTATATAAATATTTTACTTTTAAATTTCCAACTTTTTTAGTTTGTGAGTAAATAATAGGAGTATCAACTAGCCTAAGGTCACAAATGTCGCAAGAATGACTTAGCCTATAACTTACAGAAGTGCTAAAAACGAATTAAGAGATCTTTTTTTAAGTCTCTTAATATGCAGTAGCTAGCAATAGTATCTTAGTTACTCATTTCAATTTCATTTAGTAATCTAATTTATAATTTTATACCACATACGTATTCTCTTTTCTTGATCCTTGACAGAGATGTCAACTTTATTCTGATTCAAGTTCAATTATCTAATTGATTAATTAATGTAGACATTACCATTTTTAATTGAAGATTATAGAGTAGCCCTTTACTCCCCTTTGATATTTTCAAATCCATATATATGTACTTTAAAACCTTTATATCTTTTTTCTTTTTGGTTTGAGAAAACCTCTCTTAGAAATCTTGGTAAAGCCTGGGCGCTAAAAGCCGCGCGGGCATGTTGCAGTGTGGGTTCGGTCTCCGTCAAGCCTTGTGGATGGGGCTTGTGGGGGGGGGGGGGGTCAACCTTGTAGCATTGATCCGTTGGACGCAAGCAGACACTGACCATGGGTGCACATCCCGCGATTTACCTGGTGGTGGGAGTCTTGAAGGACCTGGTCTCATCATCTCCGTGACGTCCCGAGTAATCTTAGTGAAGTAGTAAAGTATGGCGCAAAACTGAATTATCAAAAAAAAAAAAAAAAAAATCTTGGGAACTTAGAACAGAGTGCCATTGGTTTGGTGACAGATGACAGGTGACAAGTTCTACATTAATCAAATCATGGAAACCATTAAAGAAATGACATGGAAGTGCTATTGCTTTCAATAAATTGAACTCTTTACGTCCCAAAAAAAATTTCTTAATTTGATTTGATATAAAATTTAAAAATAAATAATTTTTTTAAAAATATATGATTAAAACAAATTTTAGATATTTATTTAACGTTAAATTATTTTATAAAATTAAATTATTTTAAAAAATATAAATATGTAAATTTTTAAAAAATAAATTAATAAACAAAGTAAAACAATTTTTTTGGGATGAAGTAAATAACACTTTACCAGTCCTCCGGGGCATATTCCAGTGGCAAAGCCTGGGCGCTATAAGACGCTCTGGCATGGGACAGCGTGAGTTCGATTCTCCGCAAGCACGAAGAAACTCTGCATGTTGGGGAATTTGATCTTGTCTCATTGATCAGTTGTACGCTCCCAGAAAACTGATCACCGGAGCACATCCCGCGATTTATCTGGTAATAGTGTTGAAGGACCGGTGCTATTACCTCCAAGACGTCTGAGTAATACCAGTAAAATAGTCAGGCGCAAACCTGAAAACCTGGATTATCAAAAAAAAAAAAAACACACTTTACCAATTGGCCATATGATGAAGCAGTCAAGAGATAAGGCAGCTGCTTCCACTTTGAGCCATCTGGCCAGCTACATGAGAGTACCGTAGTTGCAACAATCATTGGTATGTGTCACCTAAGCTATGGTGGGATAATTAGAATTTATTGGCTCTTCATCAAAAGTCTCAAATTCAAGCTTTGAAAAAGAACTTTAGCTTTAGCTTGAACGTGTATTCCTATCAAATACTAACTTAAACTAATGGCCTCAAATACCGGATATTTAAACCAAAAAAAAAATCATCCATACATCGTTCAGTACGTTGTTAACATCAAATTCGTACATTCTTCTCCTTCAATACATGAATTAGTAACCTAATGGGTTCAATTGTGTAAGATGATGATACACATTTTATAGCAACATTAATTTGAAGCAAAAATGACGGATTATACAAAATTATACTGCGGATTATAATACGTTTGTTAATCAATGCTCTTTTTTGCCGAATTTTGAAGGAATTTTTTTCACTTGACTATATATACTCTAGTCATTTGTGAAGTTACTTGAAAGGGAATTTTATATAGGGTAGAGAATATATAAAAGATATTTATATTTAGTAATTATATTTTATTTTAATTACATCTATTTGCTAAATATTGTATTTCAATTACACAAGGTAACTAATTCAAAATCCATCTTCTCCAAATTCTTTCAATTTTTCTTCTCTCCTTTTACCATCTCCACTATTGTCCCTTCTTCCTCAATTTTTCTGCAATCACCACCACCGACGAAACTCCGACAGCACCCACCAGATCTTCCACCACGGCCTACATCTCCAGCCACCACAAAACCACCAACCCCATCGTCCCTCCACTGCTCCTCCAACCAAAACCAGTTCCCAGCGCCGATCCCACTCCCCATCGTCGATCCCACCAACTCCGATCCACTTCTCACCCCAGTGCTGATCCCACCAGCTCCGATCCACTTCTCACCCACCCCCACCCCACCCAGCGCCGATCCCACACCCACTACCATCTCCGTCCAAAATCAGCTCTAGTGAAACCCATTGGCCTAAAACAACCACCTACACGCCCAACACACCCACTGCTCCCTCTCGTCTGTCTCCCTGTTCTGCTGTTCGCCGCTGTCGGAGCTCAGATCTGAGTGTATTTTCTCAGATCTAAGCGTAATTTATTTCTCATATCTCAGATCTGAATATATTTTATTTCTTGTATTTCAGATATGAGTGTGTTTTATTTCTTGTATCTCAGATTTGAGTGTATTTGCTATTTTTTTTGTGTAAAATAGAGTGTTTTTAATGCAGTTTTCGGCTGTATTTCGAATGAATTTTTTTATATATACAAATGAATACAGTGAATTTTAAATACAGGAACCTTGTATTTTCTTGTATTTATGTTGTTTGAATACAACTGAATTTAAATATAATAAGTTGAATACAGTGTAAAAGTAGCTACGAATGAATAAAATTGAATTGAATACAATGAAATACAGCCGAATTGGAATATAACCGAATTTGAATACATGTTACTATAGTTACGAAATGTAATTAGTGAAAGTGTAGCTATGTCTAAAAAAACCAAAATATAGTCATTTGTGAAAATTTCCCTACTTAAAATCTTAGCTTTTTATACGCGCCTAATTAATTGAATGTGTGTTTTTGTGTGTGTGTATATATATATATACATACAACAAAGGTAATATAGTAAAGAACTATATAATTAACTAGAATAGATAATAGGAAGAGAAATCAAATAATAGGAAGACAATAGTTTCTTCTTTCTTTCCTTTTCTCTATTGGTGTGTCTCAAATGAGAAGATAAAACTTCGTATTTGGAGAAATTTTTCGCCTCTCAACATACCACATACAACTTGTGCAAGTTAATCTACAACTTGAATACAACGTAGATACAACTTACAAGTGCAAGTTATATTGTCATTTTATGGACAATTGGTACAATTTATATTTCTATTTGTATAATTATAAAAAATACATCTAAAATACAACTTGACAAAATAGTTTATAACATGTATGTGTCTATTATATCCCATAATGAGTATTCTAGCAAGTGCTAAACGATTTGTATTTTACTACAATTGTAACACCAATTTGGCATATCTTTGTTCACATAAAAGGTTGATGTAGGTAATTTTTGTATTATAGCTTTAATTAGTATTCCAATCATACAATTTTTGGTAGAAGAGTCAAAGTGGAACTCAAACATGATACTATCACCACAAGGACCTTCTGTGTAAAACATGTGAGTCACTTTTGCTGCTTTATAATTGCCTAATTGGATAACATGCAAGTAGGGACTAGCTACTTATTTATCCTTCCTCTTTTCCAAATGCCCGGGTTTATTTAGTTGGTACACCCTAAAAAAAATTAGGTTCATAGAACTTGTATGGAATGACTTGCTTTTGCCCATATTCTATCAAGTCAAGCAGCCTTTATAAAGGAGTTATTCATGTTCAAGCAAATTTAATTTCATTAATATTATTGTCACTATAACAAACGTATGGGATGGAGTAACGGTTTGTGTAGAATTTTGTTGGGTTCAAAATACATAAGTAGATACAGTGAAAGTTTAAAATTTTGTTCTACTTACCCCAACAATTTCTTCTGGTATGGTTATATGACAATCAAAACCTGTAACATAAAACATGAACACCTACATGTTGTATTATCTGGAGTCTTTACTTAGGGAGTACACGCGATTGTCCCTTCGACTGCAAGCACTATGCTATGGTGTATTCCTCTGTCAAGAAAGCCAGAAAATCTTGGCAGAGGTTTGAGAGAGCTTTATCCTAGACTCTAAGTCTAGAATTTGTTTATGAGAATTGGTATTCTTAGTATATTAATAACTAGAGATTAGTATTGTATATATAGTGATTTTTAGGTCATAAAACGGATAGGGGTGGGCTCCAAGCCTGGCCCAAAACCGAGGTCGATGGGCAGATCAGTGGGCCTTTGCTAGGGTCACACATGGCGCTGCTACGTAAAATTTTGTTTCCCATTTTCATTTAATAAATATATTCAGCACATTAAAACCAAAATTCAATTTTTTGATTTAATTAAATAATTTTCATCTAATAGAAATTATCTCATAGTTATTATCAATTTAAATATCTCGATTTCAAATCGAATATTTAATAATTTCTCAATACACCATTAGATCGAAGAGACAATCGATATAGTGTGACCCTATAAGCCTTCATAGATCGACACTAGTCCAATTAAGGTCCATACGGAACTCCTAGACTACGACGTACGACGAACTCAATATATGAAGTACATTTACATGAATCCAGCAAACATAACCTTTATGTGAAATGATAAATTCCTTTCATTCGCGACACACTCGATCAAGCTTAGGATTTGCCATGTGTCTATCCAAATGGCTTGATCACTTTATCTCATCTATATTAGTCGACAACTAGATCATATTCTAAATATGTCTCTTGCATTGGCCAATGACTTGGTCGACCTAATATCACTGAGAAGTTGAGTGCTCTTTCGAATATCCAATCGAGGAATGAATCCTATTCTTGTCTCAACTACCACCTTAATTTACATCATAATGCACCCAACACAAGCCGTATCTTATCCTATAAGGAGTTTAAGCTTAGGACAGGATCAAAGTACATTACTCTGTAAACAAGGTGCGTATTGACCTCAAGTCAAAGGACCTTCATTTCCCACACGCTGATAACACTTTAGACATGTATAATAAATAGTTTATCAGCAGGGTATACCAATACTTTCCAAAAGTATCCATGTGTCAATCACTAGTAACCATTACTAGTAGCAGGTGAGACACACTACATTCTCTAAGAATGTGACGCAGACCACATGTCGATGATCATTAGTCGAGGCTATTTTAGAATTACGCTCTATCATCAATATCTCACTCTATTAATGACAACGTAAGCTCAAGGGATGCACATTAATAAATAATAACAAACAATCAAATAATAATTCAATAATTGCAAATTCTATAAATATTAATCTTATTTATAATATGAATGCGTTCAAGTACATTTGTCCCTAATAATGATTGTCTGTAAGACATACATACTTTCAGTTTGTTCCTCCGCTGGTACTTTTTGAATTCAAAGGTATGAGAAAAGGAATGCCATTTGCTGCTCAAACTGCAACAACTAATGATATTCATATAAAAGTGGATCAAAGTATGAAACGAGCAGAAGACAGGATAAAAGGTCCCAAACTAAAAAGAAATGCAACATTACGAATTGTCAATTAACCATCTATGATTTCTACTTCAAGTTCTACCTATTAATTGTTGGAAATTTGTCTTTGGCGGGGAGATGCGTCCACCAATCTTTGATGAATTAAACACTAGTGTTCCACATGTTGGAGACCTTGTCTCTTCGCACATGCATGATCTACGAAGTGAGTAGATGACCGTAGGGCCAAGAATCGTCAAATTTCATTGAGGAATGAAAGAGATATTGATCCACAAAGTAAGGTGTTTGAGGCATGGAAATGTGGTGTGGGACAAATCTACCACATCGGTGAGAATAGGAAGAATTGCTCTCTATATAAGTCTCTAATTGGTAAAGGGTTTGGGACCCCAAGGTGTATCCCATGTGTTTAAAGGAGGGAAGACCTAGATGTGCTTGGGTTCAAGGCTAAGCCCACACGCGCCGCCGCCGCCCGCCCGTCCCGTCCGGTCACGGGTCACGGGTCACGGGTCACGGGTCGTGGGGACTTTCTGATATTATCTT
Organism: Anisodus acutangulus; assembly: GCA_029783415.1. Taxonomy (NCBI): domain Eukaryota; kingdom Viridiplantae; phylum Streptophyta; class Magnoliopsida; order Solanales; family Solanaceae; genus Anisodus; species Anisodus acutangulus. The sequence goes on along the minus strand of CM056495.1, from coordinate 47,003,579 downwards.
TTTGGACTAGAGAACTCTGCCAGCCTCTTTCAATGGCCTTAACAGCCATTACTTGGATGTTTTAATGGCCTCTCTTAATGGCCATTACAGCCTTATTTTTGGCCGTTGGACAGCCCATCTTCCATGCTATATATTGAGCAGTTGTTGGCTCAATTCTGAACTGCACAGAAGGCAGAAAAACAGCACTGGAAATCACTGAAAAACAGTGAACAAAAATGACAAAAAACAATGAGTAAACCCTCATATATACACAAGATATACACTACAGAGACACTCTATATACACAGAGACAAAAGAGAAGAGTATTGAGAAACTCTTCCTTCCTATTCCATATCTTCAGCAAGTCGATTCATATTTGTTTTATTCGGCAGGCTCAACCTATTGGCTTTGTAGTGTTGAGATTAAAGTGTTGTTTTATCTTGGGAGACTATTGCCCGCTAACGTAAAGCATATATACGGGGCAATTTTGTCTTAAGGATAGAGGGTTATCCTCGACTCAACACACAACGTTGTAACCATCCAGATTTAGTTGTTTCTTGATTTCAGAATATCAACGTTCAAGACACAATAAACTTGCGGCAGTTCTCAACATTGGCTTTGCAAGGTGATCAAGATTCAAGACACAACACACATGCGGTAGTTTTGAAGATTGACCATTTATTTATCCTTTCGAACATTTGTAATAGCTATTACTTCCCGTACTGCTCTATAAAGTACAATAGAGAACCAATAATTTAAGACAAGATTGTATTGTATTACTATTAGTGTTCAAAAGATGTCGGTCAAAAGTTGTGTGACCAAATCTGGATATGGCAATGGTTTTCTGGTAGAAAAGAGTGATGATGATGAACGTGTTCATGGTGTCACCGCTACCAAGACTGGTGAGAACAAGCGCTCTCGAGAGCCTGAGGATGTCAACTGAGACAAGAGGAGAAGACTGAAGATGTGCTTCTATCTTGCAGCAGAAGGCATGTATCTGTCCCAGACAAAGGATCTGAATAATGGTAAGAAGGAAATAGTCACTCAGTTTGATGAAGTGACTGAAGTGGGCCAGAATCCAAAATTGGAATAAGTAATTTTTCTTACTTGTCAAGAATAAAGATTAAATGATGTCTGATTAAAAATGGATTAAAGTAAGGAGGAATATGAAAATAATTTATATTCCTTACGCTTTAAAATCAGAAGTTTAATCTTATCTTCTTTCCCGTTTAAGGATTGGATTTTGTAAACGACTTAAAAAGATCCGTTCTTTTAAGTGTAATTATTAAAAGTGTGTAAAGTATGTTCGCACATACGATGGAGAAAGATCCACTAACTGTACGAAAACTCTTACCACTCTTAAGTAAGCGCCAAGAATTATCTGGGCACCAATCATAACGGAAGAAGACTAAAAGCTAAAGACGTTGAGCCTGTCATACTATTTGGCAGAAGATCCTTCATAGGATGATATTGGACACTCAGTCATAAAAAGCCTCCGGGCGACTGGAGTGGGCCAAAATTCCTTTGATATGATGATATTGGACACTCAGTCATACAAAGCCTCCGGGCGACTGGAGTGGTACCAAAATTCATTTCATAGGAAAAGTAATGGACACCTAGTAAGGTGGGCCAGAGTCTCCAAGTCTTAAATGATCTGAAGGCCTAAAGAAAGGCAGTAAAGAAATTGGACACGCAGTCTACCGAAGCAACTAGAGTGGGCCAGAGTATCGAGATCACATATGATCCGGTTGCGCCCTAACCACGGGCAAGAGGTTGTTCATGTGAAGCAACGCCACCTCTAAAATCAAAGGGGCTGGAGAGGTTGTCCTCAATAGGACTTCAAGGAATGAGATCACTCTAAAAAGAGATGATACATTTCCTAACTTGGTTTAAGGGACACTGTTGGTCAAGCTGGTTTGAGACTACTCCAACAGGTCTGTAATAACTAAGAATGGTACAAAGATGTCCAGAGTGAATGAATGATATATTTGTAATCCGTGCATCTATGCCATCATAGATTAAGACACGTTAAATAGCAAGTCATTCAAAAGCTAGCGAAGTTGAGATTGTTGCCTTCTTTCTATATAAACCCTCAAAATGAATGTGAGGTAGGCGAAGAGGCAAAATCACCTTTCTAAATTCCTTCAAGGGAATAGCGAAAGAAGCACCGCTCCTCTAGAACTTAGTCACACCTACTTGGGTGATTTGAAGTTTATTCAAAATAGAGGGGGGATACAAGTACGTTGTGATCTTCATTGATGATAGTACAACGTATGAAATCCTTTGTTTGTTGAAAAGCAAAGATGAAGTTGTTGAAGAGGATAAGCGCTCCAAAGCAGAAGTTGGAAATCAACTAAGCCTATGGATTACGAAATTCATAGTGATAGAGGGGGAGAATGTGAAACATCGTTCATTAAACGACTGTTCATTTCTCACCTCAGTCCAACGGTGTTAGCCAAACGCAAAGTCATACGCCCAAATTATGTGGGGTGACTTGGTAAAAGTTGGAATACTGAAACAGGTCAAGTTGTACCTAAGACTGTAGATTGCATATCCACTGGATCTGCAAATAACAGTAGTGATTATCGCCTCTTGGCGTCAAAGAATGTTGAATTCTTAGAAGGTAACTTTCCTTGAAAAGGAAAAAAGAGTAATTGCTCAAGGTTAACAAGAACCCGCGAGGGCCTGACTGTCCGGAACTAGACGTTCCGTATCTACAGGACTCGAAAGTTGCTGGCTATTCGGAACTTAATATTCCAGATTTGCAGAACTCAGGGATTCTAGATGTTGAACCGAGATGGAGCAAAGAAGAGGACAAAGACTTGTTCCAGTCCTTCTAGCGTGTATGGTTGAGAATGAACCATAGACAATTAACAAATAATTGTCATCTCCAAAAGCGCTGCTTTGGAAAGAAGCTACAAAGAGAGAAATAGATTCCCTTATATAGAACCATACTTGCGTAATGGTTGATCTTTCTCCGGAAAAAGAACATTTGGGTTGTGAAAAAGGATACTCAAAAGTGATACAAAGTAGATGGATCTACTGACGAGTTCAAAGCCTCGGCTACTTGTACATGTGCTCCCCTGGGAGTAGCTTAACATCATGGACCATTGCAGTCTTGCGTGGCATGAATGTTGAAACAACCTTCCCAACCGGAGAGTTGGAAGAAGAGAATCAGAGTTGATTTTCTGGACTGTTGGGCTTCTTCCTGAACTTTCATCTTTGTCCCTGAAATGTTTATATTTTGGTCCTGAAAGTTTCAGATAAAACAGAAACAATGAATCTGACCACAGAAATATTGGCTCTGAAGTTAGAAAGCCAACAGTTGGAGAATTAACAGTCTGAAAGTAAAAGTCATATTGAAACAAAGTCTCGATATGAAAGATATGGGTATCACAGATGACATCTTAGGAATTGGATTTCTAAGACATCTAACAGACCGGTCGATAGTTGACAGTCTCGTTGAAGCCACCAATGGATATGAATCATAGAACTGATTGGAATCATGGTGCACCCATAGACAATGAGCTATATGCTCAGGTCACGTATAGTTTAATGTATTGTACACACTACAACCGACCTGGTATCGTCCTACAAACAGATCAGTTGAACTAAGGCTCACTGATGATCTTAATACATAATCAATAGAAGACGTTAAGTCAGATATGACGATATCTGAATTATTCGCTTATCTACGGATTATAGTATTCTGGATGTCCAGCGGTTCTGGGAGAACACAGTGATGCAAACTGGACATCAGATATGAAGAACACCAAAGCCACAAGTAAATGTGTATGGTGGATCTTGGAAAATCCTCTAAGCAAACTTGCATCGACCGATTCATGATGGGATCGGAGTTTATCGTTTTAAACAAAGCATGAAAGAAGTTAAGTAACTTCATGACACCTTAGAGGACGTCCCTTATTGGGAGAAACCCGTGCCTTCAGCAGTTATACATTGTGGCTAGCCGGTTGTCTTCAGGAAGGACACGGATGACGGCATCTGGACATATCTGTCAGGATCTGTCGGAGACATAAGACCGTATGACAGTTGATCATCACGGGTGTCACTACCTTATTTACTAACTAAGGGATTACCCAAAGATCAAGTGGTCTGCCTGTCTAGGGGAATGGGCTGAAAACTCAAACAATACGAACCTTTGCGGTGGAAACCCAACTATACTGATTGGAGATCCCAAGAATTTGGTTCAATGGAAAAACTAAGCGGCAAAAGGTTCAGTTGAGCGCTTCGGTGGAAGCAAGAAGCACTTCGGATGATGATTTCTGTACGGAAACATGAATCCAAAGCTGTTCCCGCGATAGACATTAAAGTGCTACCTGCATGGTGGGTAAAGGTTAAGCTTCCAAATCTTTAACGATCCTCAAATGGTTGAGGTTAAGGTTGGGGAAACTTTAATGATTCCTAGCACTTGTGAAGTGGGGTATAGCAGGATACCTTGTAGGAGATCACCTATTTAAGTGCGAGGATGACCGTCTCAAATGAACGCACTTAAGAATTCAAGTGTGTCCAAGGCCACAACGGACAAAAACGTAAGAATGAAAATGAATAAGAAGAGTTATTGTGTTGTTATCATTGTCTTGGCTTACACTAAACACTGACGGTTCAAGACATCACGTTCACCGCGCAATAAGTAAGTCCGATGGTTTCAACTATGGAAGGTTCAAAGCGAAAGTTACCTCTCCTGATGCAATATCTTTTCGCTGAAAGATTGCTGAAATGTAGGCACCTTGTGCGTGCGCCACAATCTCTCTTTCATAGAGGGGATTGTTGGAAATTTGCCTTTGGCGGGGAGATGCGTCCACCCATATTTGATGAATTAAACATTAGTGTTCCGCATGTTGGAGACGTTGTCTCTTCGCACATGCATGATCTACGAAGTGAGTAGATGACCGTAGGGCCAAGAATCGTCAAATTTCATTGAGGAATGAAAAAGATATTGGTCCACAAAGTAAGGTGTTTGAGGCATGAAAATATGGTGTGGGACAAATCTACCACATCGGTGGGAATAAGAAGAATTGCTCTCTATATAAGTCTCTAATTGGTAAAGGGTTTGGGACCCCAAGGGGTATCCCATGTGTTTAAAGGAGGGAAGACCTAGATGTGCTTGGGTTCAAGGCTAAGCCCACACGCGCGCCGCCGCCGCCCGCCCGTCCCGTCCGGTCACGGGTCACGGGTCACGGGTCACGGGTCGTGGGGACTTTCTGATATTATCTTTTTGGACCATAGAACTCTGCCAGCCTCTTTCAATAGCCTTAACAACCATTACTTGGATGTTTTAATGGCCTCCCTTAATGGCCATTACAGCCTTGTTTTTGGCAGTTGGACAGCCCCTCTTCCATGCTATATATTGAGCAGTTGTTGGCTCAATTCTGAATTGCACAGAAGGCAGAAAAACAGCGTTGGAAATCACTGAAAAATAGTGAACAAAAACGACAAAAAACAGTGAGTAAACCCTCATATATATACACAAGATATACACTACAGAGATACTCTATATACACAGAGACAAAAGAGAAGAGTATTGAGAAACTCTTCCTTCCTATTCCATATCTTCAGCAAGTCGATTCATATTTGTTTTATTCGGCAGGCTCAACCTATTGGTTTTGTAGTGTTGAGATTAAAGTGTTGTTTTATCTTGGGAGACTATTGCCCGCTAACGTAAAAGCATATATACGGGGCAATCTTGTCTTAAGGATAGAGGGCTAGCCTCGACTCAACACACAACGTTGTAACCATCCAGATTTAGTTGTTTCTTGATTTCAGGATATCAACATTCAAGACACAACAAACTTGCGGCAGTTCTCAACATTGGTTTTGCATGGTGATCAAGATTCAAGACACAACACACATGCGGCAGTTTTGAAGATTGACCATTTATTTATCCTTTCGAACATTTGTAATAGTTATTACTTCTCGTACTGCTCTATAAAGTACAATAGAGAATCAACATTAATTAGTCATGCATGTGAATCAATAGGAGTAGTCCCACAAACAAAAAGGGGGATATTGGCAAATCTAATCCTCTTCTTTTCTAATTTTGCACCTGCCAATGCTTAATAAAACAGTTAATCGGCTTCTTATGCGATCTTGTCTGTTCGATCAACAGAACACCATCATCTTTAATTAGTTCACTATTTAATATTCCCCCGCGACGTGATTAAAAGAAAACTGAGCTAATCTTAGTTCAAGATTATCTTAATTAACCTATTAGTCATGTGATCAATGGGAGTAGGAAACAAGCTGGAAAAAAAGACAAGATGGGACACTCATATGTTGGAGAGCACTTTGAGCAAACAGGAAAACTAGATCCAAAAAACCAAAAGGGACATCTTCAACTTTTTAGATGAAGAAGACAAGTGGTCCCTTTATTCACTTTAATTTAACATTATTAGGTATATGGAGGAAATCAAATAAAATTTATACACTCATATACATGATATATGATAAAAAGATGGGTTAATTTGATATCACACGTTTTTGACTGGTAACACTAAATATCCAACTGAAAAATGTGATTGCAGTATCCTTGGAGAAATTTATTTTTTCTTCGGTTGCTTGTTGAACGATAGTGAGATTTGAATCAAGGACATGTTGCCAATGTGCTACTTTATTAATAGTGTGATCACCTTATTTTAAAAGTATACTTTTATATACTTAATTAATTACGTCTCAACCGTACACATTTTTTCTAGAAATATATTTTTTGTATTTTAATGGGAGCAAGTAAAACCATTATTGGAATATATTTTTAAAGTAAACATTATAGTGAATAACACTACAATTATTGATTTTGGCCCTCTTTTTTTACTTTAACATAGTCATAATCTGGTTCCTTAATATCCATGAATGATTTGTAATTCAGTGCCCCTCTTTGTTGACTGAACATACTCTAGTTCCTTAATAGAGTTACTAATCCTAGTTAACTTAAGAGCCTTTAAATTAGGCAAATATCCGAAGATTATTTGTTGCTGGTGTGACTCCTTGATCCATAGCTTCGGTTGACAAAGCTCGCAAGAAGCAAGATAAGGTCATTTCAATGTTTTATTGTTGCCAAATAATGGCCAAACCAAAAAAAAAGGCAAGACAATGCACATTCGTCTGGACTATATTTGGAAATCTATTTTGAAATATTATTTTTGAAAAAGGATCATATGTATCCATCTGACGGGCGACGGGAACTTGTGAAAATAAAAATTACAGGAAACTCAAATTTGGAGTTGTTTTTGCAATTTCTACTTTATATTTTTTGGTATATTTTTTAGAGTCTAGCTAGTGTAGCTTTTGAGGTACAAACTTCTGCTACTTTTTGGTTTATTTTTGTGTGTATTGCAATTTTTTTGTGTTTTGCTTTTCAGGATTTGACGGTATTTTTCCTGCCACTTCTAATTAAATTGTTTTTTTATTGTTCCCATCAAATCTTAACTGACAGAGCTTGTTAACATATGTGATGGTAACCAAGATGCTCAATTTTGATAAACTTAATTAAAGAACCACAACTGTTTAAGGAATTATTTTGAACCTAACCAAACATAAGGATATTATTTTCTCCACTACTCAACTTGTCTAGGCCATGAAGATGGATCAAAATGACCCCTTTTCGATCTTTGATTGATAAGATTAAATTCAAGTCAGAGATGCAATTGTACATTTATACTGATAACCTATGTTATCAATGAACCGTCGACTTAATGACTATCAAGTTAGGACAAAGGTGCTGAGATCAAAAGGTCTCAAGTTTATAAGTAAGAATTTGTATGTGACTTATATTGAGTGTTTTCTTTACCAATATGTGCTAACTTTATCATTTGTATCATTAGTTAGTACATCGTGTAAAATATTGCAAATAGTTTTCTATTATTTGATCCCAAAAATAAAGAGTATATCTCTTGATATGTGTCAATTAATACGCATTATTGTTATTAGGACGAAGGTGCAAATATATCCCTTAACTTTGCGATTTAAAGCAAATATACCTGATAAAATATAGACAATACATTCCTTTGATATTATTAATGATACAGTACATCTGTAATTATGGTAGTAATATTTTGTATTAGGTAAGTGTATATTTGATTTTCGTAATTATAGCCTAGGATTACTATTGTATATCATGTATATAAACCATTTACATTAATGAAATCAGCAAGGGATTATTCTTTTTTATGGTATCAGCAGTCTAGGGCAATTTTTTTTCCTTCTCCACTCACTTCGCCTCCCTCACCCGTCGAACATCCCTTCAACTTTTTTTTCCGAAACCCTAATTCTTCTCTTGTTCCTCCATCATGTCTAACACAAAGAATATCTTTCATCCTGCACTTGCAGACTTCAACATCTCTATCATCCTTGAAATGGAGAACGTCCAATACGCGACGTGGGCAGAACTTTTTAAAATTCACGCAAGGTCTCATAGAGTCCTCCATCACATCGTCAAACTAGAAAAAGGCAAGGAGAAAGTGCCTTCCACCGATGATGAAATAGAGTTGTGGGCAACTCTTGATGCTATGGTCCTCCAATGGATTTATTCCACCATCTCTTCGGACCTCTTACACACAATTATCGAACCCGACGCCACGACAATGGAAGCAGGGAATAAGTTGCGTGATATATTCTAAGATAACAAAAATTCTCGTGCCGTGACCCTTGAGCAAGAATTCTGTCATATAAATATGGAGGAATTTTTGAATGCCTCAGCCTATTGTCAAAGGCTCAAGGAATTGTTGGATCAACTTAAGAACGCCGGCGCACCCGTCACGAATGATTGTCTCGTTCTTCAGATAGTGGCAGGCCTCTCTGAGGCGTATAATGGGGTTGGAACTATTCTTCGCCAAAGCAATCATCTCCCACCGTTCTACCAAACACGGTCCATGCTCACCTTGGAAGAAGAAGGGTTGGCTAAAAAGGCTGCAACCGGAGCCAATTCTGCCATAATGGTGGCCACGTCCCACGAAACTAATGACTCTCAATCATTCTTCAAAAATTATGGTCATAACCGTAACAACGAAGGTGGTAAAAAGGTCAAAACCGTGGAAAAAATTGCAGTGGCGGATGTGGCGGTGGCAAGGGTAGTGGCCGCAGCGGCAACGTTGGCGGCAATGTCGGACATGGAGGCAGCAGTGGCGGTCAGTAGGGGGCTGGGCCACAGCACCCCTGGCAGCAGGCCTGGGCCAGTAGGTAGTGGCCATAGGGCCTGCCTTGAGCCAGTGGGCAGTGTCTCATGTCACCCTGCCCTTAGCCATCTCAAAACTGGGTCAGGCCTAGTGGACGACAACAACAACAGCAAGAACAAAATGGGCATGGGCCTCGCAATCACTCGGCCTGGAAGCAACCTGGCATGCTTGGGCCTTGGCCACAACAGGTTTTCATTACTGCGTGCCCATCCGTATCTCTGACCCACACGAATATCGAGGCGACAATGCATACACTTGGGTTAAATTCTCCGGATGAAAATTGGTACATGGACACCGGTGCTACTTCTCATATGACATCCGCGTCAGGTAATCTCTCGTCTTATTTTAATTTGAGCAAAAATCGTGGCATAATTATTGGTAATGGTAATTCAATTCCAATTCGTGGTTATGGTCACAGAGATTTGTCTACCCCGAACCCACTTTTAGCCTTAAAAATGTCCTTCATACTCTCAATTAATTAAAAATTTGGTGTCTGTTCGAAAATTTACAACTGATAACTCGATTTCTGTTGAATTTGACCCTTTTGGATTTTCTGTGAAGGATTTCTTGATGGGGATACATCTAATGATATGTGATAGTCGGGGCGAGCTCTATCCCATCACCACTAAACAAGCCACACCATCAACATTTTCCATTTTAGCACCTTCCTTATGGCATGCGTGTTTAGTTTTATCCACCCTAAAAAACAATAAATTTATTGAGTGTAATAGTGCTCGTAGTACTAATGTTTGTCCTTCTTGTCCGCTTGGAAAACATGTTAAATTGTCATTTGTTGCCTCAAATTCTAGTACTTTGTTGCCATGTGATATTATTCATAGTGATCTTTAGACATCTCCCGTTTTGAGCTCTTCATGCCACCGTTATTATGTGTTATTATTAGATGATTATTCTAATTTTTTGTGGACATTTCCGTTATCTATTAAGTCTCAGGTTTATTCCATATATCTATCATTTAGAGCATTTATCCGTACTCAATTTGAACGGGACATTAAGAACATTCAATGTAATAATGGAAGGGAATTTGATAATGGGCCATTTAGAGACTTTGGTAAGGTTAATGGTATATCTTTCGGTTTTCACGTCCATATACGTCATCACAAAATAGGAAAGCCAAAAGAAAAATTCGCCCCATTAATAATATTGTTCGTACATTATTAGCCCATGCATCATTACCACCTTCATTTTGGCATCATGCATTACAAATGACAACTTACCTTCTTAACATACTCCCTAGCAAAGGATTAGCATACCAATCCCCACTCAAAATTCTTTATCAAAAAGACTCTTCGTATTCTCATCTTAGGGTGTTTAGATGTTTATGTTATCCTCTATTCCCCGCCACCACCCTTAACAAACTTCAAGCCCACTCAACCGCTTGTGTGTTTCTAGATTACCATCTAATCATCGTGGTTACAAATATTTTGATTTATCCTCTAATAAAATCATCATTAGTCACCATGTCATTTTTTATGAAACCCAATTTTTGTTTGCTAAGTTGCATAATTCCGCGTTCAAGTCTTATGATTTTTTAAATGATGGGCTATCACCGTATGTGGTCCACCATTTGATCCAGCCCACTCATCGGGGCCTGGACCAGCAGGAACGGTCCAGCCCAATTCCTGCTGACCCAACACTCTCTTGTTTGATTTTTTTGCCAGCAGGCCCACTGCCTGCTAGCCCAATTGGTCACGGTCAGCAGCCTCTGCCAGTAGGCACACTGCCTGCTGGACCAAACCATCCCGCCCCTCTCGGTCTAATTTTTTTTCCAGCAAGCCCACTGTCTGCTGGCCCAACAAATTCCAGCCTCCAGTCAGCTCAGTTCCTCCCAACCCGGATCAATACCGACATCACTACACCAACCCAGGTCTAGCTCACTTCTATTCTGAGTCAAGGGCCCGTTACCCATAGCCAATGGAGTATTTTTAGACCAAAATGATAATTTAATCTCAACTCTATTGGCACTAAATCACCCCTACCACGTAACTCTGTGTCTGCCCTTCTTGACCCGAATTGGAAAATATCTATGGATGATGAATATAATGCTTTTATTGAAAATAAAACGTGGGAGTTGGTTCCCTGTCCTCCTGATGTCAATGTGATTCGTTCTATGTGGATTTATACTCATAAAGAAAAATATGATTGTTGTTTTGAAAGGCATAAGGTCCGTCTTGTATGTGATGGCAAAACTCAACAAGTTGGCGTGGATTGTGGAGAGACATTTAGTCCGGTGGTCAAATCGGCAACTATTTGCATTGTTCTCAGTCTAGCTCTCTAAAAACATGGCTCATTCATCAACTGAACGTGGAAAATACGTTCTTACACGGCGAACTCAAAGAAATTGTATACATGCATCATCCCTTGGGTTTCAGGGACCCCGATCATCCTAACCATGTGTGCTTGGTGAAGAAGTTTTTGTATGGGCTAAAATATGCTCCTCGAGTCTGGTACAAAAAGTTTGCAAATTATGTGTCTACTCTTGGGTTTTCTCACAGCAGGTCTAATCATTCTCTGTTCATCTACCATCACGATAATTCTATGGCATACATTCTGTTATATGTGAATGATATTATATTGACTGCTTCATCTGACAAACTGTGCAAGTCTGTCATATCTCTTCTCAGCTCAGAATTTGTTATGAAAGACTTGGGGCCTTTGAGTTATTTTTTGGGTATAACTGTCACTCGTCATGCATGTGGTCTATTTCTCTCTCAGAGGAAGTATGCACCAGAGATTATTGAACGGGCTGACATGTCATCTCCTACTACGATTGACACTAAACTGAAGCTGAGTGTTACTTCTAGCGCACCATATGAGGATTTATCCCACTATCATAGTCTTGCGGGGGCTCTTCAATATCTCACATTTACGAGGCCTGATATTACTTATGTAGTGCAGCAAATGTGTTTATTCATGCATGATCTGAGGGAAGAACACATGCACGTTCTCAAACGCGTTGTGCATTACATTTAGGGCACTCTTGATTATAGTTTACACTTATATCCATCATCGGTTTCTACTCTCATGTCTTATATAGATGTTGATTGGGGTGGATGTCCAGACACCAGGCGTTCGACGTCTGGTTATTGTATGTTTCTTGGTGATATCTTGGTCTCTTGGTTGGCTAAACATCAGACTACTTTGTCGCGCTCCAGCGCGGAGGCCGAATATCGGGGTGTTGCCAATATGGTGTCTAAATCATGTTGGTTGCGTAACCTTCTCTTAGATCTTCATTTTCCTATTCAGAAAGCTACCTTGGTCTACTGCGATAATGTTAGTGCGATATATCTCTCGGGGAATCCTGTCCAACATCAGCGCACTAAACATTTCGAGATGGATATTCACTTTGTTCGCGAAAAGGTAGCGCGTGGTCAAGTACGTGTCTTGCATGTCCCCTCATGTTATCAAATTGCTGACATATTTACTAAGGGCCTTCCCTTAGTTCTGTTTGAAGATTTTAGGGACAGTCTCAGCATACGACAAACGCCCGCTATGACTGCGGGGGTGTGATAGAATATACACAGTGTATTTTTTTGATATTATTAATGATCATGTACATCTGTAATTATGATAGTAATCTTTTGTATTAGGTAACTGTATATTTAATTTATGTAATTATAACCTAGGATGACTATTGTATATTATGTATATAAACCATTTACATTAATGAAATCAGCAAGAGAGTATTCTCTTTCAATACCCCCCCCCCCCCGGTTATAAAAGTGGCTGATATATACCCATGCCGTTACAAAATGGTGCAAATATACACATGTCGTTACACAAATGGTGCAAATATACCCTTTTCGCTGACGGAAATTTTCTAAAAAATCGTTTAGCTTATTTTTTAATTAGAAAAAGTGTCTCATTGCTTTAAAAAGAGTCTCCCATTTTTTTAGTAGACATATTTTTCTAAAGCCACATGATAATTTTTTTCTGATGGATCGGGTCTGATCTGTTTAAAAAACTATCTCAGTGGCTTTAAAAAAATAAGTCTACCCATTTTTTTAAACGAACCAGACCCAACCCACCAGGAAAAAAATTACTATGTGGCTTTAGAGAAATATGTCTACTAAAAAAAATTAATTCAGAAATAAGATAAATGATTTTAAAAAATAATTCTATCAGCAAAAAAGGTATATTTGCACCATTTTGTAACGGGAGAGGTATCTATCCACCACTTTTATAACGGGGGTATATCTACTCTAAATCGCAAAATTGAGGGGTATATTTGCACCTTTGAACCCATAAGATGAGTGGAAACACAAACCGCCAACAAAATAATTAGGATGCGATAATCTATATTATATTAAAAGCACGAAGGGCCTTAAAATGTTGATTAAATATTTTACCTTTATTAAAAGAGTCTACAATAGACAAAATTATTATTTATTATTTTTTTCAAATTATTATTTAACTATCTTTCTAATATTTCACCTATTTTATTTTTTGAAAAAGTAAAAAAAAATCATCGCTATTTTTGGAATTTTTTTTTGACTTTGACAAATATATTTTTTGAAAACTAAAAAAAAGTCCTTTATGGATTTGGACATGTCGTTAATTTTTTCTCCTATTTTTTAGTATTTTGGATCAACTAAAATTTTGCATATAAAACCCATCCTTAATTTATGTTCGATAGAAACTTGGAGTTTAAAGTCTATTAACTTTACCTCAATTAGAATTGTAATATTTAAGTCATTTACTATATTTAAATTCTGAAATCAATTGATATAATTTAATTCGGTAAATGGTACCGCCACAAAACGTACTTCGGTATTTGATATAACTGTGGTAAGATTGTAAGACATCTATCTCCAAGCCAAGGCGACTCTTCAATTAAATATTTTACATTAAGAAAATTGAAATGTTTATAATTTTACCTTATATAGGACTTTGAATGTAAATAGAGTTAACACTGCATACAATCTCAATAAATTAACTCTGATCCAAAATTAGCTTTGTATGTCCGTTCTCACCCTCGGCCGAATAATTGCCACCTTGTGAAATTTTGAAATATGTTTGATCTTATACTTTTCAATTTCTTTGCTACAGGTTCAATTCTGGAGTTTATCCATTTTGTGTTTTAATAAGTAGCATCTAATATAAGTTTACGTCATTTTTTTTAGCAATTAGTCTCAACCCTAAATTGGATTGTATAGTACTACTAATGTTTTTGCTTTAATTTGATATTATGTATAGGTTCTGCAAACGCTCCTCAGTGGCTTAATACTCCTCTCCATCCTTTTCTTTGGTAAGCATGAATTTGTCATTCATTAAATATTTGTGTTTCCTTGAATTTACGTAACATATGTATGCTTTTATAATAATAGTCGTTTATTTTTTTTATCTCCTTTTTATGTTATAGTTTTGTTCTCTGTTTATTAGTGTAAACTGAATTATCCGGCAGGTAAGTTCTCAATTTTTCATGATGCTCTTGAATTTTTTTTTTCTTTCAATTTTCGCTTTTTCTTTCTCTGCTTATGATATATTACGTTTTTTTTTTAGCATTTTTAGTTTTTTTTTTATATTATCAACTTTAGTTTGTTGAATTCTCATATTGAATTATTATAATTGTGCAATTCAGGCTGAGCTGCAAGTGATTCTAAATATTGATTTATGTTAACATTGAAGTTGGATTCTTTCAGCGTAAGCATTTTATTACTAACCGTGTACAACTCCTTATAAATCACAGCCTGGTTTCTTCTACTTAAACACAAGAAAAAGGCTTGGTTATACTCTCTTATTTTTCTCGTGATTTTGGTAGCTGAAACAATAAAATAATTAGGATGGTTTGGTTGTTCCTTATTTTCTTATAGATTTGGTTGATTCATGGCTTAATTATTTTTTAACGTGCCGCTCGTTTTCTTCTACCTAGTTAGATCAAGGTTGGTTATCCGTATATCACAAAGTTGAGGACTAGAAAAGATTAGAGCTTTATTGGTTTTCATAATCTTTAGAGATATTTTTCTAAAGTTTATTACTACTTTTTTGTTGTAATCGTGTACGTTTTTTAATCAATTGTATTTTGGCTTTAGGTCCTCGCTAGACAAATAGAGCTCTTTTGTTGCTTTTAAAGTACAAACTAAAACATAAGATCATTACAGTCAAAGGTGAAGAATTTCAATTTATGAGTTTTGAATTTTAGAATAGGTTAGATATAATATTTATATATATTTAATAAATAATATAAATATATTGTTTGCAGAGTACTCAGGCTTCTAGCTCAGCACATGACATTCCATTAGAGTATGCAATTTAAGCATGTACCTGTATCAATGATTATATAATTTAAAAACTTAAACAAAATATTATAAATAATAAATTTGAGTTATAAAATAAAAAATTTAAAGTGTAAATTCTTAAAAGTAATTAATGTTGATCATATTTAGCTAGATGAACAACAAAAGAAATCCTCCCCCCTGTAGAAATTCTAACACATATAATGCAAAAACTTATATGATGAAATTTTTTTAAAAAAACTTATTGATGAAAAATATAAATCCAACAACACAAACCCCAATTATGATCAACCCATAGTGTCTTCCTTCGTCTCTAACGAGAATGTCGGAACTAATTTTATTTTTCTAATATATTTCGGACTTAGAAATTAACTAAAATTCTAATTATTAAATTTTTTCTTATTTAAACTATAGAGAAATTCGTATTATTTAGAAATTTTAAATCAAATACATTTTACCTATACAAATCTCTTTCTTATTTGAATTGTGTAAAATAATTAGTAATGATGAAAGATATACGAATATAATAAAGTCTTATTTTTTGGGTATAAATATAAGGGAAAATGTTTAAAATACCCCGCAATCTTTGTCCGAATTTGATGTAACACACCTAATCTCTACGGGGGAGGGGGACCCTATTATCCCCTGGATATATTTTTAAGGAATTTATTTGGCGTTTATCGAGTGAGCTCGGTAACAATTCAAACACGTGTTGAACATAAGGCGAAAAAACAAAGGAGTCTGGTCATTTCACTCTTCGAACAAAACAAAAAATTAGAATTCTCTCCTACACTCTTAATTTTTTTCATGGAGAAAGCAATTGATTCTCTTTGAATATGATATCGTGAATCACTATATTTTTTCATAATCTAGTATTGGCTTGTGTTGCGTTGGATTTTGGTCCAATTTTTTCAGATAAATGCCAAAGAAATACTTTAAAAATATATTCAGGGGTAATAGGACCACTGTAAAGATTAGGTGTGTTACGACAAATTCGGACAAAAATTAAGATGTATTTTAGACATTTCCCCTAAATATAATCAAGTTTTATGTGAAATCTGCTAGGTTTTAAATGGTGTCTATGGACTTCATATCAACAACATGATACTCCAACAAAAAGATAGGTGCTTTTGGCGTCAAAAAAGGTCACCCAATAAAATTTTTGCATCAATTTATGAAAATAGTAATTGATTAAAGATCACTCTAAATTTTTTATCATATCCTGAAGATGTAGGATGCTTGACAGTTTGAAGAGATTAAAGTTAGGGTAAAAGTTATATTATATTTTGAAATTGGTTTGTGATATGCATTTTCTGTACTCGATTCTTTTGTTGCCATTATATACGTATTACTATTGGATATGTTTGATTATACATAGCTAATAAATTTTGAGAAAACATTTATTGCTATGTAATCAATAAATTTAATCAAACATATCAAGGACCTTCGTAACTTAATTGTTTTAAGATCCTAAACATAATTCTTTTTCTTCAGATGTGGTCTACTACAACTTTGATAAAAGAGATTTAAACCTAAGCGTAAAATGACCTCTAAACTTAAACAAAAGGACACAACCTAGAGAATATTAATTAGTACTAAAACAATTATAATCCTAAAGTGATAATTAAGAAACATAGGGGAAAATAAATTTTGAATTAGTAAAATTATAATTAATATGAAGTACACATTTTGATCACCCATAAAGCACGTACACTAAAACTTATCCTTATAAAAGGCAGCTACGTATTATTTTTCATTGTGCAAAAAAAACAGCTACTATTAAGCGGCGAGAACGCAGATGCAGGAACAGATAAATAAACAACATTGTAAATGAATAAAAAACCAAATACATATTTCATACTAATAAATTATAAAAATGAAGTTAATAAATCCTGTAAATTTCATTTATTCCAACATGCCAGGCATTTAGTTTGTTACTTTGACTTATTTGATAATATTTATTTTACTACAAAAGCAATATAGGGTGTTTTTGGTATAGAAGAATATTTTTCGGAACATATTTTTTAATTTTCTCATGTTCGTTTGGTTAAAATTTTACAAAATATTTTCTTTAGAAAAATAAATTTCTAAAAAATAAGGAAAATGACTTCCCTAATGAAAATAGAGAAAACAAGTCTCACAATTGACATTCAACCAACTACTCCACCACCACCCAACCCACACGCCAACTAACCAACCACCAAACCCAAACCACTACCACCACCCTACCCTCCACCCCCAAAAAAAAAAATTAGTGTTCTACACCACTCCCCCCGCACCCCCACTGCGAGCCCCCTACTTAGTACTCCCCACACACCCTCGACTCCCTCCCCTAAATGTATTTTTAAAAAGTTCTATTTTTTTTGTTTTTCTACACTAACCCCTCCCCTCAAGGAACTGCCCCCCACACACCCACACCCACCACCCCCTCCAAGAATTTATTTTTAAAAAAAAGAGTTTTAGCTTTTCTTTCATTTCTACACCACCCACCAATCCCCTTACCCCTCCCGAATTTTCTATTTCATATATTTTATTTTACTTTTATAAAAAGATTATGTGGTTAAATTTGGTGTGGGTGGATTGTGATTTGTGGGGGGGGGGGGGGTATGAAAAATTACCCATTTTTTTTATAATTTTCTTATAAAAATTAAATAAAATATATGATATAGAAAACTGGGAAGGGGTGTGGGGTAAGGTGGGCGGGTGGTGTGGGGGTGGATGTGGTGGTATGGGAGAGGGACGGATGAAGATGAAGTGCGTTCGAGTGTGGTGGGGTGGGATTTAGTTGGGTGGTGGGTGGGGTGGGTTGTGGAGGGTGGGTGGTGTGTGGTGGGTTTGGGTGGTGGGGTTAGATGGGTTGGGTGAGTATTTTTCAAAAAATATTTTCTACTAATCAATGAAACATGAGAAAATAAGTAAAAATTTGATTTATTTTTCACTAACCAAACGAACATTAGAAAATAAGTGAAAAATTCACTTGTTTTTCAACAACTCATTTTTCAGAATCCGTGCCGAACACACCCATAGTTCAAACGACTAGCACGCTGAGACATTCTGAACTTAAATTGGTAGAGACGGTTTTAATGTAGGGAAATTTTATGCCTAAGAATCTTATAATATTACTGAATTTTGAATACACTTTTTATATTTCTAAATCAAACACTTAACGTCCATATAAAAATTCCATACATTCGTAGTTCATATAATAGTTTATTCCTTCCTATCATATAATATATGGACAAAGTTACCCTTATCCGCATACCATTCTTTCCAAAAACTTATCATGCCTCTACGATAACGCAAAACCCTACCTCTAGATAACTCCACGAGTCGGATAAGAGGAGTTTAAAACTTTAAATTAATTATATGCACTGTCAGTCTAAGAAATTTTTACACAATTAGTGTTGTAAATTTACAAGTGTGGAATTGAGTTTATCCCATTATTTATGACTCGAATAATTGGGGTCCCGCACGTCGAAAACGGCGTTTCCACACACGTGCAATCTTAGTGCCAAGTATCGTAAATTTCGTTAATGAAAGAGATATTTGTACGTAAGTAAAATGTTTGAGACATAGAATGATTGTCGGTTATTGGCTAAATAACGAGGATTGTGCGAAGTGTAAGATGGTACGGGTCGGAAAAGAGTCGCGAAGCCGAGAAGGGCCGCGACGCTAAATGATGCAGCGCCGCGATGCTTCCCATGCAGTGTTTGCTCGACGGAATCCCAAAGGTTTGGCTGTTGAGTGGTTTCAATGCATTAAATCCACCCAATAATGGCCATTACTTGGACCATTATGTTGTTGCATTACTTGGGGTTAAATGTCATCCACTACATGGCAATTGAATGCCATTATGGGGAATTTGAAAGGTCATCTTGCACACCTATAAATTGAGGCCTTTGGCTCAATTCTATAGAGGGAAAAAGAGACACACAAGTTAACAACACCACAAAGAGATCAGATTTTCATGATAGCAATCCTTCTCTTAGCAATCTTCATTATTCATGTTCTTTACTGGGATCATTTGTGTAGGCTTTGCACATTTGATAGTTTGTTGTTTCATCTTGGGAGATTATTGTCCATACTTCCGTAAAGCCAATATACGGGGGCAATCTTGTCTTAAAGACAGAGAGTCATCTCTCGACTCAGCAGGTGGTATTGTGATTATCTAATTGGTTGCTAAGTATTTCAGATGTGAACTAGAATCTCAAAGGACTCTAACCGTTCGGATTCTCAGCGGATCTACAAGCCACAAGTGTAGCAGTTCATGTTCTTGTATTTCCGAATATAAGATCTATATTTGAAGTTTCAATTCAAGATTAAGTTATTGATGACCTGTTATTGTAATCTTTGTTGTTTATCCTTTCGATCAACGTAATAGTTATTTACTATTTCCGTACGTGCTTTACATATCCAACAATTTTAAGACAAGATCATATTGGTGTTCGAAAGATGTTGGTCGACAAGTGTGTGACCAAATCTGGCTGTGGTTTTCTTCTTGAAAACAGTTCTGTTGAAAGTCCTATTAACAGTTCAAACATTGTCTCTGTCAACAACCGTGCTTTCAAATCTGGTCTTAGTTTTGGTTCTTTCTTTGACAACAGCTACAAATCTATTTCCTGGGATCTATGGATCTGATGTTGAGCTTCAAGATACTGCTGATAGTCATGCTAGTACGGCTAAAGATCAAGGACTAGTTGGTGTCACCGCTCCCGATGGTGGTGGAAACAAGCGACCATGAGAGGCTGAGGATGTCAACTGGGACAAGAGGAGAAGGCTGAAGATGATGTTCTATCTTGTAGCAAAAGGCCTTTATCTGTATCAGACAAAGGATCTGAATTATGCTAAGGAGGATGTGGACACTCAGTCTAACTTAAGTGTGCTAGAATCCAAAAGGTCTAAGTTACTTATCCTTCCTTATCTATAATGTGTTTAGTTAATATCTGAATAAAAGTGTGTAAAGCAAGGCTGAGAATATGGAGGTGTTTTCATTAAAAACTCATATTCCATACACTCTAAAATCAGATATTGAATCTTCTTCCTTCCCGTATAAAGATTGGACTATTGTTAACAAAACTTAAAAGATTCGTTCTTTTGAGCGTAATTATTACAAGTGTGTAAAGTATGTTCGCATATACGAATGATAGAGATCCACTGACTGTGAGAAAACTGTTACCACTCTTAAGCAAGCGCCAGGAATTGTCTGGGCACCAATCTCAAAGAAAGAAGACTAAAAGATAATGGCTTATCTTAAGACGTTGAACCTGTCACACTATCTGACAGAAGATCCTTCATTTGATAGGATGATATTGGACACTCAGTCATACAAAGCCTACGGGGGACTGGAGTGGGCCAAAGTTTCCAGGTCTTAAATGATGTGAAGGCCAAAATAAAGGCAGAAAAGTCATGGACACCTAGTGAGGTGGGCCAGAGTTTTCAGGTCTTAAATGATCTGAAGGGCAAAATAAAGGCATAAAAGGTTTTGGACACTCAGTCGTACAAAGCCTACGGGCGACTGGAGTGGGCTAGAGTTTCCAGGTCTTAAATGATCTGAAGGCCAAAAGAAAGGCAGAAAAGAAATTGGACACTCAGTCGTACAAAGCCTACGGGCAACTGGAGTGGGCTAGAGTTTTCAGGTCTTAAATGATCTGAAGGCCAAAAGAAAGGCAGAAAAGAAATTGGACACTCAGTTGTACAAAGCCTACGGGAGACTGGAGTGGGCCAGAGTTTTCAGGTCTTAAATGATATGAAGGCCAAAAGAAAGGCAGAAAAGAAATTGGACACTCAGTCTGCAAAAGCAACTGGAGTGGGCCAGAGTATCCAGATCATATATGATCTGGTTACGCCCTAACCACGGGCAAGATTTTGTTCATGTGAAGCAACGCCACATCTAAAGTAGAAGGGGTTGGAGAGGTTGTCCTCAATAGGACTTCAGGGAATGGGATCACTCTAAAAGGAGGTGATACATGTCCCAAACTTGGATTAAGGGACGTTGTTGGTCAAGACGGTTTGAGACTAGTCCAACAGGTATGTAATAACTAAGAATGGTACAATATGTTTGTAGCTAAATGAATGATATATTTGTAATCCGTGCATCTATGCCATCATAAATTAAGACACGTTAAATAGAAAGTCATACGAAGTTGAGATTGTTGCCTTCTATCGACATAAACCCTCAAAATGAATGTGAGGTAGGCGAAGAGGCAAAATTACCTTTCCATTCTGTCAAATGAATAGTGAAAGAAGCACCGCTCCTCTAGAACTTAGTCACACCTACATGGGTGATTTGAAGTTTATACAAAACAGAGGGGGGAGATAAGTATTTTGTGACATTCATTGATTATGGTACAACGTAGTGCATCCTTTGTTTGTTGAAAAGCAAAGATGAAGCTGTTGAAGCGGATAAGCGCTACAAAGCAGAAGTTGAAAATCAACTAAGCCTACGGATTGAGGAATCCGTAGTGATAGAGGGGGAGAATGTGAAGCATCGTTCATCAAACGACTATTCATTACTTACTTGAGTCTAACGGTGTTAGCCAAGAGCAAAGCCATAAGCCCGAAATATGTGGGGCAAGGCGATCCTTACCGCTAATGCGATTCTCAACAAAACTACGCATAAGGATAAGGATAACCCTCCGTGTGAAACATGGAAAAGATCCCACCTACAAATGTTGTGTTGTGGGGTGGCTTGGTAGAAGTTGGAATACCGAAACAGGTCAAATTGGACCTAAGACTGTAAAATGCATATCCACTGGATCTGCAAATAACAGTAGTGCTTATCGCCTCTTGCTGTCAAAGAATGTTGAATTCTTTGAAGATAACTTTCTTTGAGAAGGAAAAAGAAGTATTTGCTCGAGGTTAACAAGAACCCGCGAGTGTCTAACTGTCCAAAACTAGACGTTCCGTATCTACAAGACTCAGAAATTACTGAATGTCTGGAACTTAATGTTCTAGATCTGCAGAGCTCGGGGATTCTAGATGTTGAACCGAGATGGAGCAAAGAGATGACAAAGACTTGTTCCAGGCCTTCTAGCTTGTATGGTTGAGAACGAACCATGGACAATTATCAAAGAATTGTCATCTCCAGAAGCGCGGCTTTGGAAAGAAGCTACAGAGAGAAATAAATTTCATCGTATAGAACCATACTTGTGTAATGGTTGACCTTCCTCCGGGAATAGAACCTTTGGGTTGTTAAAGTGGATACTCAAAAATGAGTACAAAGTAGATGGATCTACTGACGAGTATAAGGCATCGGCTACTTGTGCTCCCCTGTGAATAGCTTAACATCTAGGGCCATTGCAGTCTTGGATGACATAGATGTTGACACAGCCTTCCTAACCGGAGAGTTGGAAAGGGAGGATCAGAGTTGGTTTGTTGGACTATTGGGCTTCTTCCTTAACTTTCATTTTGGTCCCTGAAATGTTTACATTTTGGTCCTGAAAGTTTCAGTTAAAACAGAAATAATGAATCTGACAACAGAAACATTGACTCTGAGGTTAGAAAGCCAACAGTTGGAAAACCAACAGTCTGAAATTGGAAGTCATATTGTAACAAAGTTTCGATATGAAATATATGGGTACCACAGATGACATCTTAGGAATTGGGGTTTCTAAGACATCTAACGGACTGGTCTTAATCCAAACTCAGTTATGAGATAGTTGACAGTATCATTGAAGCCACCAATGGATATTAATCATAGAACTGATTGGAATTATGGTGCATCCATATACAAGGAGTGATATGCGCAAGTCACATGTAGTTCAATGTATTGTGCACACTACAACCGACCTGATATCGGCCTACAAAGAAGATCAGTTGAACTAAGGTTCACTCGTGATTCTGGAAATGATCGATAGAAGGCGTTAAATCAGATATGACAATGTCTGAAATGTTCGCTTATCTACGGATTATGATATTCTGGATGTCCAGCGGTTCTGGGAGAACACAGTGATGCAAACTGGACATCAGACTTTAAGAACATCAATGCCACAAGTAAATGTGTATGGTGGGTCTTGGAAAATCCTCTAAGCAAACTTGCATGGGCCGATTCATGATGGAATCAGAGTTTATCGCTTTAAACAAAACATGAAAGAAGTTAAGTAACTTCACGACTCCTTAGAGGACGTCCCTTATTGGGATAAACCCGTGCCTTCAGCAGTTATACATTGTGGCTAGCCGGTCGGCTTCAGAAAGGGCACGAATGATGGCGTCTGGACATATCTATCGGATCTGTCGGAGACATAAGACCGTATGACAGTTGATCATCACAGGTGTCACTTCATTGATTACTAATCAAAGGATATAGTGGACCCTTTAACTAAGGGACTACCCAAAGATCAAGAGTTCTGCCTATCTAGGGGAATGGGCTTAAAACCCAAACGATACAAGCCTTTGCGGTGGTAACCCAACCATACTGACTGGAGATCCCAAGAATTTGGTTCAGTGGGAAAACTAAGCTGCAAAAGGTTCAGTTAAGCGCTTCGGTAGAAGCAAGAGCACTTCAGATTATGATTTCTGTAAAGAAACATGAATCCAAAGTCGTTTCCGCGATAGACATTAAAGTGCTACATGCATGGTGGGTAAAGGTTAAGTTTTCAAACCCTTAACAATCCTCAAATGATTGAGGTAAAGGTTGGAGAAAATTTTAATGATTCCTAACACTTGTGAAGTGGGGTATAGCAGGATACATTGTAGGAGATCACCTATTTAAGTGCGAGGACAGACTGCCTCAAATGAACGCACTTAAGAATTCAAGTGTGTCCACTGCCACAACGGCCAGAACAATAAGAGGAAATGAATAAAGGGGAGGTATTGTATTTGTACTTGTCTTGGCTTACATTAAACACTGACGGTTCAAGATATCACGTTCACCGCGAAAAAGGGTCGCGGAGCCGAGAAGGGCCGCGGCGCCCCTAGCTGAGCCGCGACACTAATTGTCTGTTTGGAATTCTGGAGCCGCGGCGCTTCCCAAGCAGTGTTTGCTCGACAGAATCCCAAAGGTTTGGCTGTTGAGGTGGTTTCAATGGCATTGAATCCACCCAATAATGGCCATTACTTGGACCATTATGTTGTTGCATTACTTGGGGGTTAAATGTCATCCATTACATGGCAATTGAATGTCATTATGGGGCATTTAAAAGGCCATCTTGCACACCTATAAATTGAGGCCTTTGGCTCAATTCTATAGAGGGAAAAGAGACATACAAGTTAACAACACCACAAAGAGATCAGATTTTCCTGATAGCAATTCTTCTCTTAGCAATCTTCATTATTCGTGTTCTTTACTGGGATCATTTGTGTAGGCTTTGCACATTTGATAGTTTGTTGTTTCATCTTGGGAGACTATTGTCCACACTTACGTAAAGCCTATATACGGGGGCAATCTTGTCTTAAAGACAGAGAGTCATCTCTCGAGTCAGCCGGTGGTGTTGTGATTATCTAATTGGTTGCTAAGTGTTTCAGGTGTGAACTAGAATCTCAAAGGACTCTAACCGTTCGGATTCTCAGCGGATCTACAAGCCACAAGTGTAGCAGTTCATGTTCTTGTATTTCCGAATACAAGATCCATATTTGAAGTTCCAATTCAAGATCAAGATATTGATAACTTGTTATTGTAATCTTTGTTGTTTATCCTTTCGATCACTGTAATAATTATTTACTATTCTCGTATGTGCTTTATATATCCAACAATTAGATCACTTTAGCTATTATAACAAGTAATTTATTTTATTTTTAAGATTAATTCACATTTTAAGAAGGTTTACCTGTAGATATTCTTTTAGTAACCTGATAGTGTATATAATTAAAACTTATAGAGAAACTATTCAAGAAGTAATATAAATATGGGACAGCTTTTGAACCTAATCAAGAAATTTTCTTCCCCTATAGGCCTATACTACAGTAAAATAAAGGAAGATGATTCTTTGATTAGACATTTTGGGGTCATATGAACTGGTTGAACTCTCTGTAAGAGAGAATAATTAAAAATGAAAGTTGAACTTGAAAGCATAACTTGTTACAAATTAAAATTCTTATCAGATAGAAACGAAGAGAACCTCAATGCTAGTAAGTGTTGAATAAATGGTTGATGCATAGATGAGTTCATCAGAATTTGATTCTACATGTACAAAAGCAATTCTATCGAGTTAACTTCACAATGCAAGTAATATATGGTGCATTCATTTGTCCACCCATAGGGTTAATTTGTTCCATCTTCTTTTATAAAGAATAAAATTTGAAGCCAGACATGAACCAACAAGGTCTCATCATAAAAATAATATGAGTTTGACAAGTCTTTCTGAATTTTTAGAGCATGAAGCGCAGATCTAGAAGAAAACTTTATTCTATAAATTTCACTTTATGAATAGACAGTCTTTTTCGAATTCTTCTTCTAATTCATCTTACTTAGGTTTATCTTATAAGAATATGATGATCTCTTTAAAAAAAAAGATTTTTTATTAGACTAATATGGTCAATCATATCCATGTCGCCATATAAGTTGTGCATTGAAGAGACTATAGACCTATTGAAGTGACTGAGGAAAATTGGCAAGATCATTTCCACCAAAGTACTGGACTCGTTAAATATATAACGTACCAATATTAGATGAACCAAAGAGTAATTTGATGAAAGTGTTAAATATACACGGGATTGCTCTCGGGGTTGTCCTCGGTTTGGACAGATTTGTATCAAGTAATTTATGGTAAATATTTAGTATCCTAGTTTAGGTAATATTATAATATAATTAGTAGTGTATTACCATAATTAGTGTATTACCATAAATGTATAGAATAAGGTTTTAGGAATAGAATAGAAATAAGATTCTCCTATTTTGTAACTTGTATATATAGCCTTTCAAGTAATGAAAATAATCAAGGGATTATTTCTTTCATGGTATCAAGAGACTTAGGTCTAACAAAATTTTTCCTCTCCCAAATTTTGTGTCCCTCTCGGCCGAAACCCCCCCCCCCTCCCTCGGGTTTCTTTACCAAAATTAGTCTTCCGCTCTCAAAATCTCTCTTACTATTCCCAAATTTCCCCTCCTCCTTTGTTCTTTCAATATGTCTAAGAACAATTTTCATCCTACCCTCATGGTTTCTAACATCAAGAACAACATCCCTATTGTGCTTGAGATGGAAAACGTCCAATATGTGACGTGGACAGAATTTTTTAAAATTCACGCTATCTCCCATCAAGTTATCCATCACATAATTCCTCCCGCGGAGGATCCTCGGTTATGGATTACTCTTGATGCTACTGTTCTCCAATGGATCTATTCCACTATTTCGGTTGACCTCTTACAGACGATTATTGAGCCGAAAACCACGACTATGGCTACCTGGAATAGATTGCGTGACATATTCCAAGATAACCAACATTCACGTGTTGTCACGCTCGAGCAGGAATTCTCTCTAGTTTGCATGGAAGAATTTCCAAACGTCTCTACATATTGTAAGAAACTCAAGGAGTTGGCGGACCAACTCCGTAACGTTGGCGCACCTGTAACAAATAATCGTCTGGTTCTACAACTGGTTGCCGGTCTTTCTGAGGCCTATAATGGCGTTGGGACTCTCCTTCGTCAAAACAACCCACTTCCCGCTTTTTATCAAGTCCGCTCTATGCTTACTTTAGAAGAAGCCGGTTTGGCTAAAAAGGCGGCTACCGGAGCAAGCCCAGTCGTCCTAATGACGTCCACCACAAATTCTTCAGGTTTTGTTGATACTTCGGGCCAAAACCGTACTCATGGTAGCCGCAAAAATAATCGTAAAAATAATAATAAAAACTGCGGGGGCAAACGCGGCGGTTTCGGTGGTCAGCAGTCTGGAAGTGGGCCCCATCTAGTCAATAGTGGGCCTCCTCCCTACTGGTCCCAGCAGTGGGGCCCGTGGCAGTGGGGCTGGGGCAATGGGCCATAGGCCAGCAACCCCTATTTTCCAGCAGCTTCAGGCAGCCAGTGGGCCGGACAGTCGAATTTTAGAACCAATATTCAGCAGGCAGGCTCTCGGTTTGGCACTAGGTCGGGGCAGCAGGGTGGTCTGCTTGGGCCTCGGCCCACACAAGCATTCTCGATAGTGGGCCCCACCTTTACTCACACCGACATTAAAGCCGCAATGCACACAATTGGGTTGATGCAACCGGATCCAAATTGGTACATGGACACCGGCGCAATGACACACATGACCTCCGATCAAGTTACTCTCTCGTCTTATGCCAATTTGAGCAACCCTCGTGGTATAATTTTATGTAATGGTAACTCTATTCCAATTCAGGGTTATGGTCATAAAACTCTATCTCCCCCCAATCCTCCTCTTATCTTGAAAAATAAATCACATGCCCCCAAATTGATTATAAACTTAGTGTATGTCTGAAAACTCACCATTGACAATTCTGTTTCTGTTGAATTTGATCCTTTTGGTTTCTCTGTGAAGGATTTCAAGACGGAGAGTCCTCTCATGATGTGTGATAGTAGGGGAGATCTTTATCCTATCACGCCCGGTTTCAGTCCATCGAGTCAAGCCTTGCCATCAGCCTTTGCAGCCATTTCTCCTTCCTTGTGGCATGCTCGCCTTGGTCATCCGGGGTCCTCTATTTTATCTGCTTTAGATAAGAATAGTTTTATTTCTTATAAGGGTACGAGTCGTACTCCAATTTGTAAATCTTGTTCGTTAGGGAAAATTGATAAGTTGCCATTTGTAGACTCAAATTCTCATACTTCAATGTCATTTGATATTATTCATAGTAACCTATGGACGTTTCCTGTTCTAAGTTCGTTGGGTCATCGGTATTATGTTCTCTTTTTGGATGATTATTCTAAATTTTTGTGGACTTTTCCAATTGCAAATAAATCTCAAGTGTTTTTCGTTTTCGTAAAATTTAGAGCATTCATTAGAACTCAATTCGAAAGAGAAATAAAAAATATCCAATGTGATAATGGAAAAGAGTATGACAATAGGGTGTTTCGGGATTTCTGTGCTAATAATGGGATCAATTTCCGTTTTTCCTGTCCTCATACATCTTCATAAAATGGGAAAGCCGAACGCAAAATTCGTTCCATAAACAACATTGTCCGCACTCTCTTAATTCATGCTTCCATACCCCCATATTTTTGGCATTATGCTCTACAAATGGCCACATATCTGCTAAACATAATTCCTTCCAAAGGTCTGACATATTCTTCCCCCCTCCAAATTTTATATAATAAGAATCTGTCTTATTCTCATCTTCGGGTTTTTAGGTGTTTATGTTATCCGTTATTTTCATCCACCACAATTAACAAACTTCAGGCCCGGTCTACTCCGTGTGTGTTTTTGGGTTTTCCATTTAATCATCATGGCTACAAATGCTTTGATTTATCCTCCAATAAAATCATCATTAATCGCCATGTAATTTTTTATGAGTCCCAATTTCCATTTGCTAAAAATCATTCTCCCGTGCCTAGTTCGTATAATTTTTTGGATGAACAAATATCCCCGTGTATTATTCAGTATTTTTCGGACATCTCCCGCACCCAAAATTCTCCAGCGGGCCCATTGCTCGCTGGTCCCATCGCCCGTCGGCCATCTCTCGCCCGATCTTTTCATCGGTTGCCAATTGGGCGATCACCCACCAACACTAGAACTAGTCGATTCGCTCCCGATGCGATGCGCTTCCATATTTGGGCCAAGGCCCATCGCTCACCGCCACCCATCCCGAGCCCAACAAATTCTCAAAATCCACTCAATTCTTCCTCGAGTCATAGACCGGTCACTCGTAGTCAGCGGGGTATTTTTACACTTAAAAGACATTTTAATTTACATTATAATGTCTCTAAATCCCCCCTGCCCCGTAATCCTGTGTCTGCCTTAAATGACCCGAATTGGAAAATTGTTATGACTGATGAATATAATGCTCTTATTGATAATAAGACATGGGAGTTGGTTACCCGTCCATCTGGTATTAATGTTATCAGGTCTATATGGATTTTTGCTCATAAGGAGAATTCAAATAGTTCATTTGCTCGACATAAGGCACCACTTGTGGGTGATGGTAAGACTCAGCAGGTTGGTATAGATTGTGGGGAGACGTTCAGTCCGGTGGTCAAGCCGGCTACAATTTGCATTATGCTTAGCATGGCTATTTCGAAGACATGGCCTATTCATCAGTTGGATGTCAAAAATGCTTTCCTACATGGTGATCTCAAGAAAACAATCTATATGCATCAGCCATTAGGATTCAGGGATCCCAACCATCCTCATCATGTCTGTTTGTTGAAGAAGTCCTTATATGGGCTTAAGCAGTCTCCACGGGCCTGGTATACAAGGTTTGCTGACTATGTTTCAACCATTGGGTTCACTCAAGCAGATAATTCCTTGTTCATCTACCGTCGTGGTTCGTCCTTGGCCTACATTCTGTTGTATGTGGATGATATCATTTTGACTGCCTCTTCCGATGCCTTGCGCCAGTCTATCATGACCATGCTCAGCTCTGAGTTTGCTATGAAAGACTTAGGGCCCTTGAGTTACTTTTTGGGGATTGCTGTCCAGTGTTAGTCAAATGGATTGTTTTTGTCTCAAAGAACGTATGCAGCTGAGATCATCGAGAGGGCTGGGATGTCATCCTGTAAGTCCACTTCCACTCCAGTTGATACTAAGCCCAAGCTAGGTGTCGCGGCTGGCATCCCTTACGAGGATCCGACCTGCTATCGCAGTCTTGCGGGTGCCTTTCAGTATCTTACCTTTACCATACCGAATATTATGTATGTTGTCCAGCATGTGTTTTTATTCATGCATGATCCCAGAATTGAACACATGAATGCACTCAAACGCATCATTCGGTATATTCAGGGTACATTGGACTATGGTTTGCATTTGTATCCTTCATCGACATCCACACTTGTCTCATACACAGATGCTGATTAGGGTGGGTGTCCAGACACCAGACGGTCTACGTCTGGCTACTGTATGTTTCTTGGCAACAACTTGGTCTCCTGGTCTGCAAAGCGTCAGGCGACGCTATCCCGATCAAGTGCCGAGGCTGAATATCGAGGGGTAGCCAATGTGGTCTCAGAATCATGTTGGTTACGTAATTTGCTTTTAGAGCTTCATTGTCCAATTCAAAAGGCTACCTTAGTTTATTGCGATAATATTAGTGCCATTTACCTTTCGGGTAATTCGGTTCAGCACCAACGCACTAAACATATCGAGATGGACATTCACTTTGTCCGTGAAAAGGTTGCTCGGGGTCAGGTACGCGTATGTCATGTCCCGTCAAGATATCAGATTGCAGACATCTTTACAAAGGGTCTTCCCTCGATCCTTTTTGAAGATTTTAGGGACAGTCTCAGCGTTCGAAGACCGCCCGCTATGACTGCGGGGGTGTGTTAAATATACACAATATACTTGTGTATATTGGTCACGGGATTGCTCTCGGGATTGCCCTTGGTTTGGACAGATTTGTACCAAGTAATTTATGGTAAATATTTAGTATCCTAGTTTAGATAATATTGTAATATAATTAGTAATGTATTACCATAATTAGTGTATTACCATAAATGTATAGAATAAGATTTTAGGAATAGAATAGGAATATGATTCTCCTATTTTGTAACTTGTATATATAGCCTTTCAAGTAATGAAAATAATCAAGGGAATTATTTCTTTCAGAAAGTTAAAGGGAGATTACAGTTATTTATGAATTTCACAATTGGCATTCATAGATGTAAACCCATATAAGCTTAATTAGTTTCATCCTTAATCATAAAGGTCTCCAATTCGAGCCATAAGTTGCCGTTGATAGTGGAGCCATATCCCCAAAATGAGACATTCGACTGGTCCGAATCTGAATTAGTCGAGTTCGAAACGGATATTAAAACTGGGTGAGAAATCAAAAAATGTCAAGCTTTGTTGATATGTGTTAACTTTTAATAAATTAATATAAAAAAATAAATTAGAACACGAAAATATGCAGATGTTTCTAATAATTCAAATTTTAAAGGATTTTCTTAAGATGTTATGTATTGCTATCCCACAAAAATAATTGATGCGGGAAACTTCAATTAATATAGAAGAGTCATTATCTTGTAGAATATCAATCACCTCATACAATTTTTAAATTTTTCCTATGTGTCGAGTTAACGACACAATGCAAGTAAGGAAAATATTTATTTGTATATGACATTTGAACCGAATTAAATCAACATATCATAAAACGGTTAAGTGACATAAGGTATGAATATATACTAATTAACTATGATTAAGTAAAAAAAATTGTTTATGTCTAAATACATAGCGTGCATTTATTGGTTTGATATATGCGCAAATACTTTTTTCTACACATATATATGGTGCATGGATCCCGCATGCATTTGTTCACCAAAAGGGTTTGCTCCATCTTGTTTGGATCATAAAAAAAGATCGCCCGGTGCATTAAGCTCTCACTATGCGGGGGTCCGGGGAAGGGCCGGACTACAATGGTCTGTTGTACGCAGTCTTACCTTGCATTTCTGCCAGAGGCTATTTCCACGGCTTGAACCCATGACCTCATGGTCACATGGTAGCAACTTTATCAGTTACTTCAAGGCTCCCCTTCAATATTATCATAGAAGACGGGGAATCTCATAAAGAATAAAATTTGAAGCTAACTAACGTGAACCAAGAATGTCTCATAACAAAAATTTAATATGAGAAGTCTATCTCAATTTTTAGAGTATGATGGGGAACTAGAAGAAAAAAAATTCTCTTTATGGATAGACAGACTTTTTCAAATTCTTCTTCTAATTCATTTTCAGGGTGAATTTAGGTTTATCTCTTTAGGAATATGATTGTTTATTAGAGTAATATGATCAGTCTTGTCCTTATTTTGTACATTGAAGAGAAACTTTGAAGTGACTGGAAAAAATTGGCAAGATGATTTCCACCAAAGTAGAGGCGAATCTAAAATTTAAATTCTATGGATTCAACCTTTAAGGGTCTTAACATTAAATCCGTTAGATTTTTAAGATTATGGGTAAAGACTTGCCACTTGTTGCAATTTTAATGATCTTTTACACATAAATTTATATTTTGGTACTGGGTTTAGATGAACGGGTGTCGCAACTCTATATTTGCCCTTGCTCATGACCCAAAAGTACTGGACTCGTTAGATAAGGCAATATTAGATGAATCAAAGAGCATTAATTTGCAGAAAGTTTAAGGAGTTTGAAGTTAACATCTGCAGGTTGAATGCTCAATGTCAATATGTTAAACTTTAAGTAAATTAAGAAAAAGAATTACACCTAGAATATGAAAATATCTATAGAAAAAAATCAATAATTATATATAAAAAATTATTAAGATGTTATGTGTTACTATACTCCACAAATGCTTACGATTTGTGAAACCTTAATTAATTAATTAGAAGAATTTGTAGCTAATATCACCCTTGTAGAATTATTTTATGTTGACAACGGGTTCTGTGAATTTGAGCTAAAAGAAAGAAAAGATAAAGACAGTGCGTTTTGTAGAGGCTGTTGAATTAAAGAGGGAAAGTGATTATCTTCGTTACTAACAAAGTCACATATGGGTTCATCTCACTTTGGGCCATCTGAAGGAAATTCAACTTCAGCCCAACAACAAAAAAATCCAGCCCAACAGCAAACAATACAAGTTCATTAAGAATTGCCAGCTATTTCCTTTTCTAGAAACTTTCCAGATATTTTGAATTTCTTTATTTGCTGTAAATAACTTAGAAGATTCTTTTTACAAAGTTTGTTATAGAGTAGACCAATAATATTTAGACAGCTGGACTAGAAGGTGCTAGGATAGAATTCACAGATTTGTATAAAGATAGGAATGTACAGTTCTTTACATCATCAATCAAAAGGAGAAAATTTCCCAATCCGTTTCTTTATTCCAATATTTTAAAAGATTCTCATAACTTTGATATGGGCAAATTTGAATTAATTGAAAATGCAAACAGTTTGTATTTCTTATTAGCAGACACAAAAATACAAAATAAAAAGTTTTTCTTGCCACCTTTATTTGAGATTGCACAGTAAACTCGATGCCATATAGCATGATTTTGAAAGAAATAATCTCTTAATTATTTTCATTAATTGAAAGGCTATATATGTTGACACCCAATTTTGTCCCGTCTTTTCCAAATTATTTGCAATTTTAAATATTTTTGACACCTCAAAACAATTTTTATCTATATACATACATGCGTATATATATATTATTATTCTCTTATTATTATTATTATTCACATTTTTTACTATCATTTACATTTCTATCATAATCATAAGTTTTATCCGAAAATTCTATGTTATTTTATTCTCACAAAATTGCATCGCATTTCCATTTATTATTAAGCATTAAGCATTTTGCAAATATTATATCTTTATTATTATCACATCGTTATGTTTTTATTAAAATAATTTACATTTTTTCTTCAATGCCTTTTAAATATTAAACCCCTTTATATTTTTTAAACCCATAACACATTTTATTTCCCAACCCAAAATAATTTCTATCCAAACAAAATTCACCAAAAGCCCATTCCATTTTCCCAACCCAATACAAATTCCCCCAACCAAATTCCAAACCCAACACCCCTTTTTCCAAGCCCAAATTGGCCCACCCGAAAACCCCCCAACCGGCCGCCCACCCGAAAACCCCTAAACCGCCCAACCCCACACCCTTTTATTCAACTCACAAACCCCCAAAAATATCCCAAAAGAACAAAAATAAAAGAAAACCCTAACACCCCTAGCCCCTTCTCTCTCTCTCTGGCAGACCCTACCCCCACGCCGCCACCCTACACCCCTACGCCGACACCACCAGCCGCCACACCGCTCGACACCACCAATCCACCCCATCACCGCTCTGCAACACATACCCCAAGAACACGCTTCAAAAATCAGATTTTTGTTCCCCCTTTATTTTGAAATTTGAATTCGTTTTAAGGGGGGTATGAGGGGATTGAATGTTGGGGTGAGTATCTATAAAAACCCTTCCTTGCTCACTGATTTTGGGGGTCGGATTCTGAAATTTTCGGGTCGTTTTAGGTCCGAAATTTAAGAAAATCCGAAATCTTTGTTTGTTCTTGCATGTGTTCTTCAACTTAAAGATTCTGAATTTTTTTTGTGTTGAAGAATCTGGATTTTTAGCTATTTTTTCACTGTTTTTCGGTCCAAATCGGGTCGGGTCACTACCGGGTCGGGTCATTCCGGGTCGGTTCAAACATCCGAAAATCAGAAAACAGAGTCCTATTCCCAGAAAAAATCAGAATTCAAAAAAAAATCTACAAAAAAAAATATAATCAGAATTCTAACATTTCCGAGCGGATTCGACGATTCAAAACACGCATCGGTTCGCTACCCGGAAAAGGTTAGACTCGTTCCAATTCTTCTATATTTCTTGAAGCTTATCTGATTGTGTTGTTTATGCTTGATTTAGTATGATATTTTGCTAAGTAATGTAGTCTTGATTAATTAATATGATAATGAGACGATTTTGCTTATATAATTGTATTTATGTTGTTGGGATATTTCTGATTTGGAGTTGATACGTGATAGATGATATTGTCTCGATGTTTTGGTTAACTAATTATTGTCATTAGCTTTAGTAAGGTATCTTGGGTTCATTGTTAAATGCAATACGGATAATGTAAGATTAATATGTGTTTGGAAGAGCTATGGCTTGATTAAATACTCTTAGGACACCTAGCGGATTGTTGATATTCAAATTATTGTATGTTGTGTAAGTTGTTAGTTTGGTGGCTGCCTAATAAATCAAAAAACGAGCATACTTTAATTGATTAAAAAGGCGATATTTACATGTCATATTCTAGATTAATATGTGCAATTTCAAAAGGAATATATTACCCGTGTTTAATATAATAGTATGTGTGTTTGGTTTAAGTTTATGAATGTTATGTTTCTTTAAAGATTAAGATTAGTCCAACGGAATTTATTATGTATGTATACATAATTTGTATATTGGTCTTCCTTACCTCTTTTATTCTTGTTTAAATTTAGAACCGGTTGTGTTAGCATATATTCTTTATTCGGCTACTTTAACGTGCCAAAATCTGAAAAATGTCTTAAGGATATGTAGAAATAATGTCATGAATACTCGTTCCTATGTGCGTTTAATGTTGTATACTTCGTGTATGTATATATATATATATATATATTAGGAATATTCATGTGTTGATATTTTCGTTCCGTCTACTAATCCTTTTCTTTTTTTTCTTTTATTTACATGAAATGCATCGGGAGTAACGAAGAGTCTCGTTATGAGACTCATCATGACTTCGTCCAAAATGAAGAACCACATCTGTGTTCATTGCATCCTCCGGTCTCGGAAATTCAAAACAAATAGGATGCCGATGATATCGTCATTCGTCCTAGCCGCTCGCTTCTATTTATTGTCAAATTTGTCTTTCATTATTATTTGGGTTGTAATAATTATTTAATTATGCATCGTCATTAGAATGCTTAGAATAATTAGGCCGCGAATACATGAATGGATAGGATAGTCTAACTGCCGTTAGTTTATTTCTTAGGCTCATTTGAATTGGAGACCATCGCTAGCTTTATTTGTTAGGGCCGTCTTGTATGTTCCAAATTTAGCCTCTAGTTACTTTGCTCTATTTTTTAGGTTCGCATGCTTTAATATCTTTTAAAATAATTTGGCTATCTATTATTCTCTTTCTTTAAAATATATATATATATATATATAAAAAACAATAATAATAATAAGGTTTGCATTTTATCCGATTTGCAACATTGAAAGATTTTCATAGAATTTACTTTTATTATCACCTAATACATATTTTTGTAAACGAATGAACTTTATATCTATTTGTTATGTATAGTGTCTTATGAAATGCTTCCTTTTCTCAACTCTATATGTATGTTTATGAATAATGCTTTACAAAATGCATGCTTTCCTGTATTCTAAAAATAATGCATGCCTTCTCCAAAATCAACTTCACATATATATATACAAAATGCATACTTCATGGGTATAATGTATACCTTTCATCAAAATCAAATCATATGTGTATGTACTTTTATTCTACATACATCTCATAAGTCATGTCTCACAAAGGCATTTATTTTTTTTTATCCCATAAATATTTTATAAGTTATGAAATACATACTTTGCTAACAAACTCATTTTTCTTTTTTTAGATATCTTTTAAATAAATTATGTGCAATATCCTTTCCTCAAAACTTTTAAAAAAACATGCATTTTCCTAGTAATAATTAACCTGAGTTTGACCGGATAACCGCAAGTTAGCGGATCTTAAAGGATGCCTAACCCCTTCCCTTTAGGATAATGAAGAACCCTTACCTAGAATCTCACTAGTTTCGCAGACCTTCAAAATTGGAGTTACAGTGCAGCATTTAGTTTAATATTTAGGTGTCCTAATTCACCGTAAAAAATAATTAGGTGGCGACTCCTCAATTCATTTACCCAGGAATCACCAAACACGTCTCAGATTCGCTTTGACCCGAGCGGTCGAAAATGGGGCGACAAAGATGGCGACTACTGGGAAACTTTCAGGTTCTTAACCATAGCAAACCCAGGTTACTTATTACTACGCTTTATTTTTTGCTCTTTATTTGATTTAATGCTTTGATTTGTTTCCATTGTAAATTTTGCATAACTGCTTTAAATGTTATATTCTCTTACTGCTTTCCTTAAATTGGCATTCCGCTCATATTTCTTCCATTACGGAAAATTGACACTATCACACATTACACGCGAGGTGTGTTTTGCGCACCCGCAAATTTCGTTCAAATTACCAAATTTTTAGGAGAGTTGGTATATGCGCGGAGCGTCCGGACCATCCGGTTGGCCGCGTAGCCTTCTCACTCGAGCAATCCGCTTGGGAACTTTGTGTCTAGTCAGCCAAATCTTAGAATTTATGATAGAGCTATACCACCCTTTATCTTAAGTCATGCATGCATACACCTTAGGTGGGTCGATCCTGGGCATCGACTCCACATTTAAGAAATCCACCAAATTGTCCACGGGTCTCGCTCCCCCAACGACCATCAGCATATTATGTGTAGCGTGATAATGATAGACTAATCCAAGCCTAATCATGACATGCTGATATTGGAAAGTGTACATACGTTGTCTTCATTTCCAACAACAGCATTGCAGTTTGACAGCTTGGATTATTCTGTCATAATCTCTCATATCTGGCGTTTAGGCTCACCTCTGGCATAAGAGAGGCCCCCATGCATATTAGGACGCGCATTTAATTTCCCTACAATCTGCTTCCTATTTGTTCACTGTTTTCCACTCTATACATGTTATTCAAAGCAATAATTACTCGTCTCATACTAACTTGGTTTGCTTCATTTTGAAGAAGGTTTATTTTGCCCGCTTTATTTCCCAAAAGTTGATTCGCGTTGATTGAAACTGGCGGAACACCCTACTTCACGAGATCCAAAGCACAATCGTCCGGCAAAATGACTGATTCAGGGGCATCCGAACAAATCGGTTTGGGACTTGTCGCTCTTCCGGGAGGTGAACTAGAGACATCGGAAAGGAGAAATTCTACCGTCCAAGATGAATACCTCGCCCAACTGTTGCAGCAAATGGCAACCATGCAGACTGAGATCGAGCGGCTCCGAAATCTTACCAATCTTTCCATCAGCCTCAATACTCCACTCCCTGAACAAGGGACGAGCGCGACTGCACCATAAACCTTTCTATCTCCTGAATCGCCATTTCCGTAACCTTCCCCAAAATCCCTTACTAAGCAAAACCAATCCTCAACTCGCCACCCACAACGTACCAATCCGCATCCTATCAACCCACAGGCCAGTCCACAACAAAGCCCGCTACAAAATGACCCAGTATCCTTCACAGCTCCATATACGCCTCAAGCTCCACTTGCCCAAACTACCCCACTAGTCCAAAATATCCCTCCCACGCAAAATTACCAGGCAGCCCAACAAATACCGATGGCACATGTCACTAATAAGCAGTATGTGCCACCAGTATATGCAATGGAAGCCCAACCCTTTACTTCTACCATACCAAACATACCTCCTCAGGAGATAGACCAATATGAAGAGATGGAAAGGCAAGTAAGGATTAAAACTGATGAAAGTATGGCGAGAGAAATTCATAGCCTGAAAGAAGCGTTTAAGAACATTCAAACCAGCAAGGGGTATGAAGGACTCGAGTACGAAGATCTCTGCATGCATCCCGACGTTCAGTTGCCTATCGGATATAAGGTGCCGAAATTTGACTTATTTGATGGAAAAGGAAATCCTCGCGCTCATTTAAGATCATACTGTGACAAGCTGGTTGGAGTGGGTAGGGACCAGGCCATCATAATGAAGTTATTCATAAGGAGTCTAACAGGAGAAGCGCTCGACTGGTACACAAGCCAGGACCCGCGAAAATGGCATAACTGGGCACAATGGCACAAGATTTTGTGGATAGATTCATTTAATACTGACACAGTCTTAGATAGATTTTATTTAATGAAATTGGAGAAAAAATCTACAGAGACCTTCAGAGAATATGCCATGAGGTGGAGGGCGGAAGCAGCAAAGGTTCAGCCCCCGATGGCAGAAAGTGAGATGACCACGCTCTTTGTGCAATCTATGAAGGATGTAACTTACTATGAAAGAATGATAAGCGTCATCGGACGGAATTTCTCTGAAATGGTAAGGATGGGAGATTTCATAGAAGAGGGTATCAAAACGGGAAGGATCACAAATTTGGCGGCATTGCAGGCGACGAGTAAGGCCATTCAGTCAGATTCATTTGGAGGGGCAGTTAAGAAAATGAGGACTGAGCATCCTGTCATGGCGGTCCAGAGCATAGGTCCAACCAAATGTCAACCTACCAAAGCCCATCATCTCACCTCCCTACTATAATCAAAACACCCAAAATCCTCACCCTCCTACTATGGCCAAAGCACACAAAGCCCTCACTTTATTGCCAACACTCACCTACTCCCTACCCCCGTCTACCATACCCACCAATATACAGTCCACCACGAGCACCTACCTATCCGAATTCCCCGCAGATCAACCCACATATCCACCTCACCACGAGCCCATCCACCAAATGCTCCTGCACTCGTGCGAATCACGAAAGAAGGCCAGTCAAAACATATACACCTTTAGCCGAACCCCTAGCCCAGTTGTATGAAAGATTGAGGACCGCAGGAATACTCCAACCCATCCCAGGGCATATCCCCAATCCTATTCCCAGATCGTATGATGGAACTAAGCATTGTGCGTACCACTCGGGGATCACCGGACATGACACTGGAGTTTGCTTTGCCCTCAAAGACAAGATCGAGGCTTTGATCAAAGAAGGAATTATCCAACTGAAAGGACATCCCCCTAATGTAAACAATAACCCTTTGCCAAATCATGACGATGCCAATGTAAACATGATTACTGTTGATGAAGAAAACAGTTTGGGAGGGACCATTGTGCCGGTCCGAACAAAGGAAAAGGTTGAATCATCGGCTTTGATCACCCCTATAATTACAGTTCAGGTAAGGGCACCGTTTGAAGTGGAAATACTTCCTCCGAAATCGCGGATAGTGACGCCATCTGTTGATACCAAAACTGCCCCTTGGAGCTATTCGATTGGGGAAAGGAGCAGGGGAAAGGAGAAACAAATTGTAGAAGTTGTCGTCGCTGGCATGACAAGATCCGGACGATGTTATGCCCCTGCAGACAATCCAAAAAAGGTCGTAACAGAGACCGAAGTGGAAGAGTTCTGGAGGAAAATGTCAACCAAGGAGTATTCCGTTGTAGAACAATTGAAGAAAACACCGGCTCAAATTTCTTTGCTATCATTGTTGATGACTTCTCCGGACCACGGACGTGCTTTACTGGAAGTACTCAAAGAAGCTTATGTTCCGAGAGAGACCACAAAGTAGAAACTCTCTACCTTGGCCTGACAGATCTTAGAGGCCCATAAAGTCTCTTTTCATGACAAAGAATTGCCACCTGAGGGTTTGGGCCACAACAAAGCTTTGAACATAACGGTAAAGTGCATGAACAAGGTCATTTCTAAGGTATTGATTGATGGAGGCTCAGCCGTCAATATTTGTCCCGTGGCGACTCTCCGAGCTTTGGGAATTAGAATTGGAAAGATTCGCGAAAGTCATGTGAGAGTTAAAGGCTTTGATGGAGCCCAAAGGAGCGTTATGGGAGAAATGGATTTAACATTGCAAGTAGGACCCGTAGAGTTCGTCGTGGAATTCCAAGTGTTAGACATATCTACCGGTTATAATCAAGCTAATGGGGAGACCTTGGATCCATGTGGCGGGTGCAGTTCCTTCTACTCTACACCAGAGCCTGAAGTTTGTCTGGGATCATCATGAGGTCGTGATACACGGAGAAGGGAGCAATTCAATATATCCCGAAGGACAAATCCTATTTGTTGAAAGCGTAGATATATTGGATGGGTCCGTCTTCCACATCAGAGAAATTACATGTGCCTCAAAAGCTAAAAAACTGAAATTACCCCGGGTTCTCACAATGGTGGCCCAGGAAATGTTGAAAAATGGCTTTAAGCCCGGTCAAGGCCTCGGATTGAATTTAGAAGGTATGGTAGAGCCTGTTCACTTGCTCAGTAAAAAGGATACTTTTGGGCTCGGATCTGCACTCCACTTCTGAAGAAGTCGTGTCAGTCAACCTCCGAAAGAAAAGAGACACTCCCCTACCAAAGCCTGTTCCACCTCTGAATCAGTCATTTGTCAAAGCATATGATGCTCAGGAGTCAAAGGAAGATGATGCAGACAATCTCGCGGAAGGATTTAAAAGTCTTTTCATTGCAGGAGAAGAAATGGAATGCAATGTAATTCTAGATGATTATGCTGAAGGCCCAACCATTTGGGACGCAGAACATGGAGATGTTTTAAAA
The DNA here is from genome assembly GCA_029783415.1 of Anisodus acutangulus. Taxonomy (NCBI): domain Eukaryota; kingdom Viridiplantae; phylum Streptophyta; class Magnoliopsida; order Solanales; family Solanaceae; genus Anisodus; species Anisodus acutangulus. The sequence goes on along the minus strand of CM056495.1, from coordinate 46,962,272 downwards.
ATTGACCTGTGCCCCTACTGCTTTCTCCGGGAAGCTTGGTAGAAATTATCTTAGTATTTTTTTGAAACAATGCGATTCTGATTGAGGCTTGAATCGCATCTATGCATTTTAATGTGTTTTGCCTCCATCTTTTGAAAGCTTAAATGACAAATCCACATTGCTTTTGCTATTTCAAAATTTATTGTGTTTACTAATTTTCTCTTTCAGCATGCAAACTAATAAATCTGTCGATAATGTGAATGTGACATGTAATGAAACAAACAAACAAAATCCAAACAACGAACAGGACTTCGAAGAGTATGAGGAAGACTTGCAGCCAGAAGAATTGACCGAGGAATTGGAACATTTTGAGAATAAGCCAAAGCCAAATTTAGATGAAACTGAGGCAGTAAATTTGGGAGATGCGGAATATGTGAAGGAAACAAGAATCAACGTCCATCTGAGCACCGCACAAAGGAAAGAGCTAACGGATCTTTTGAGGTAATATATCGACGTATTTGCTTGGTCTTATGACGATATGCCAGGGCTAAGCACGGATATTGTTTCTCATAGATTGCCTATTGATCCATCATGCCCTCCAGTGAAACAAAAACCAAGGAAAATCAAGCCTGATTTGAGTTTAAAGGTCAAGGAAGAGGTGTCCAAGCAATTCGATGCAAAGGTCATTCGAGTCACAAGATACCCCACTTGGTTGGCCAACATTGTACCTGTGCCAAAGAAAGATGGAAAGATACGGGTGTGCGTGGATTATCGGGATCTCAACAAGGCAAGCCCGAAGGATGATTTCCCTCTCCCAAATATTCACATACTTATTGATAACTGTGTGAAGCATGAATTGCAGTCATTTGTTGATTGCTTTGCTGGTTACCACCAAATCTTGATGGATGAAGAGGACGCGAAAAGACAAAGATTCACTACGCTGGGAGTATACTTTATTCGGGTGATGGCGTTCGGACTCAAAAATGCAGGTGCCACCTACATGAGGGCCATGACTACCATTTTCCATGATATGATCCACAAAGAAATAGAGGTCTACGTGGATGACGTTATTATCAAGTCGCGAAGGACTTCAGATCACATGATAGATTTAGAGAAGTTCTTCGACCGACCGAGGCGGTATAACCTGAAATTAAACCCCGCAAAGTGTGCATTTGGTGTCCTATTTGGGAAGGCTGCTAGGTTTCATCGTGAGTAGAAGAGGTATTGAATTGGACCTCGAAAGTAAAAGTTATTCAAGACTTGCTTCCTCCAAAGAGTCGAAAAGACGTGATGAGTTTCCTTGCTCGCCTCAATTACATCAGGAGATGCATATCACAATCTACAGTGATATGTGGGCCAAGATTCAAGCCATCAAGAAAGACGCCGCTACCAAGTGGACGTCGGATTGCCGGCAAGCTTTTGATAGAATCAAAGAATATTTGTCTAACCCACCTATTTTGGTGCCTCCGTAACCGGAAGGCCGTTCTTTATTATATCTGTCCGTGTTAGAAAATGCATTTGGATGCGTCTTTGGGACAACATGATGAACAAGGAAAGAAGGAGCAAGCTATATACTACCTAAGCAAGAAGTTCACACCTTACGAAGCTCGGTATACTTTGCTGGAACGCACTTGTTGTGCCTTGACATGGATTGCACAAAGGTTTAGACATTATCTGTCTGCATATACTACTTATCTCATCTCCAGAATGGACCCACTCAAATACATCTTTCAGAAGCCCATGCCCACTAGGAAGCTAGCAAAGTGGCAAATCTTGCTAAGTGAATTCGATATCATATATGTTACCCAAAAGGCTATCAAAGGACAAGCGCTAGCCGACCATCTTGCCGAAAACCCCGTAGACGAAGAATATATGCCCCTCCGGACTTATTTTCCGGACGAGGAGGTATTGTTTGTTGGGGAAGATATTTCTGAAGAATACCCGGGTTGGAGAATGTTCTTCGACGGAGCCGCAAACTTCAAAGGAGTTGGTATCGGAGCAGTTTTGATTTCAGAATCAGGCCAACACTACCCAATCTCGGCGAAGCTCCGATTTCCGTGCACCAACAATATGGCGGAATATGAAGCTTGTATACTCGGACTTAGAATGGCCGTTGATATGAACATTCAAGAATTATTGGTTATAGGTGATTCAGACTTATTGATTCACCAGGTGCAAGGCGAATGGGCCACCAAGAACGTTAAGATACTTCCTTATCTGCATTGCGTGAAAGAATTATGCAAAAGGTTCAATAAATAGAATTCAAGCATATCCCACGAACTCAAAATGAGTTCATTGATGCTCGCAACTCTGTCCTCCATGATTCAACATCCGGACAAGAATTACATTGATCCCATCAAGGTGAACTTATCGGATCAGCCGGCCTATTGTTCTCATATAGATGAAGAGTTGGATGGGAAGCCCTGGTATCACGACATTAAGAGGTATCTCAAGGTGCGAATATCCGTAAAGCATAACCAAAGATACAAAAGAAGACACTCTGAGGTTAGCAAACCATTTCTTCCCGAACGGAGAAATCCTTTATCGGAGGACTCGGATCTAGGTTTGCTAAGATGTGTCGATGCCCGAGAGGCAAGCAGTTTAGTTGAAGAGATACACGGAGGCACGTGCGGGCCTCATATGAATGGTTTCACTTTAGCAAGGAAGATTCTAAGAGCGGGGTACTTTTGGATGACCATGGAAACAGATTGCATTCACTTTGTGCAAAAATGCCATCAATGTCAGATTCATGGCGATCTAATCAGGGTACCTCCCAACAAACTCAATGTGACGAGCTCTCCTTGGCCATTCGCAGCTTGGGGCATGGATGTCATTGGCCCTATTGAACCTGCCGCATCAAATGGACACCGATTCATTCTAGTGGCAATTGACTATTTCACAAAGTGGGTAGAAGCATCGTCCCACAAGTCAGTGACAAAGAAAGTGGTAGTTGATTTTGTCCGCAATAACATCATTTGTCGATTTGGAATTCCTGAGTCGATTATAATGCACAATGGAGCCAATCTCAACAAGTCGATGAATGAGATATGCGGAAAGTTTAGGATCACTCACCGGAATTCCACTCCATATCGACCTCAGATGAACGGAGCAAATGGCGACCAACAAGAACATCAAGAAGATATCGCGAAAGATGATTGATAATTACAAGCATCGTACGAGCACTTGCCCTTTGCACTTTTGGGCTATCGCACTACAATCAGGACTTCTACTGGGGCAACACCGTATCTTTTAGTCTATGGAACAGAAGCTGTGTTACCAGCAGAAGTGGAAATACCATCTTTGAGAATTATCCAAGAAGCCGAGCTGAGCGAAGCAAAATGGATACAGAATCGGCACGAACAATTGATGTTGATTGATGAAAAGCGATTGAACGCAGTCTGTCACGGACAACTTTATCAAAACAGAATGGCCAAAGCTTTCAACAGGAAAGTAAAACCAAGGACTTTCAAACCGGGGCAGTTGGTGCTAAAACGGATATTTCCACATCAAAATGAAGCTAAAGGAAAGTTCGCACCTAACTGGCAAGGGCCTTATATGGTCCACCGGGTGTTAACTGGAGGAGCATTAATTCTAGCTGAGATGGACGGTGAAGTATGGCCAAAAGCTATCAACGCCGATGCAGTGAAAAGATACTACATTTAGGATTTTTATATGTAATGCACTTCTTATGTTGTAAAAGTTGCGCTCCCTCGGCGGGATACGCATAGAACCCACGTAGGGTTCCGTTTCTTTAGATCACAAATTTCCCCAAATATCCTTTACTTGTAACATGAACTACGTTATGACCTGATTCCCTCGGTGGGATATGTAGGTGGCCACATCGGCTTCGGTCCCATTTTAGAAAATCCTTACAATCCCCTTTTGCTTGTAATGAACTACGTTATGACCTGATTCCCGCATGGGGATACGTAGGCGGCCTAAATCGGCTTCGGTCCCACCATTAGGAAATACTTTCTCCTTTATCCCACATATGACAAAATACACCCATCTGATCACCCTGATAGGGCAGGCAAGCAAACCACACAAGACTCGGTGGTCCGTTCGAAGGATCATCATCCTCACATATCGAAAACTGGGGCATTTTTTTTTAGGGATCACTGCCAGAGGACGCCGATAAACATGGAAAAGCAACGGCAAAATAAGTCTCCAGCCAGAAGAATTTTGGATAAGACGTTTGTTTTGTTTCACCGCGTGTCACTGCTCGACAGACATTTGTACATATGCATACTTTCTTACAAGCAAATTATTTTTAACAAACATTTTCATTAAAGTTCAACATAATTTTTACTGATATGCATACTTGTTACAAACAAATTGTTTTTCAACAAATGTTTTCAGTAATGGCTATCCAATACGGGGAACCAGAGAGGGGCTACAGGTCCGAATCGCAGGACATACAAGTATCAAGGCCAAAGCTACAAAGTCAACGCGAATCAACTCCCTCCCCAAACTCATAAATTTATTTGAGTACAGGTTCTTCAGGTCCAAAACAGCAGGGAAGCTGCAACATTTATGAGCAAATTCGCAAGGGGCCTCCGCATCACAACTCACTAAAAGGATCACTTTCTGTTTGAGATCGTACAAAGACGTCATGTCGACCTACAGGCTCCCAACCGTGTTATGTCCATGGCGAAGGGCGGTATTTCGACCTCTGGTCACATTCTCATCCACTCAACTTTCGCATCGCCTATGTCCACACATTAACTATCATGGCATGGCAATAGGGTCACACTTTACATTACGTCAACACGACGACATAAATCAGGCGCCCACCTTCTAATGCGGGTATGCTTTAAATCAGGCGCCCACCTTCTAGTGCGGGTATGTTTTAAATCAGGCGCCCACCTTCTAATGCGGGCGCCCACCTTCTAATGCGGGTATGTTTTAAATCAGGCGCCCACCTTCTAATGCGGGTATGTTTAAATCAGGCGCCCACCTTCTAATGCGGGTATGTTTTAAATCAGGCGCCCACCTCCTAATGCGGGTATGTTTTAAATCAGGCGCCCACCTTCTAATGCGGGTAAGTTTTAAATCAGGCGCCCACCTTCTAATGCGGGTATGTTTCAAATCAGGCGCCCACCTTCTAATGCGGGTATGTTTTAAATCAGGCGCCCACCTTCTAATGCGGGTATGTTTTAAATCAGGCGCCCACCTTCTAATGCGGGTATGTTTTAAATTAGGCGCCCACCTTCTAATGCGGGTATGTTTCAAATCAGGCGCCCACCTTCTAATGCGGATATGTTTTAAATCAGGCACCCACCTTCTAATACGGGTATGTTTTAAATCAGGCGCCCACCTTCTAATGCGGGTATGTTTTAAATCAGGCGCCCACCTTCTAATGCGGGTATATTTTAAATCAGGCGTCCACCTTCTAATGCGGGTATGTTTAAATCAGGCGCCCACCTTCTAATGCGGGTATGTTTAAATCAGGCGCCCACCTTCTAATGCGGGTATGTTTTAAATCAGGCGCCCACCTTCTAATGCGGGTATGTTTTAAATCAGGCGCCCACCTTCTAATGCGGGTATGTTTTAAATCAGGCGCCCACCTTCTAATGTGGGTATGTTTAAATCAGCGCCCACCATCTAACGCGGTATGTTTTAAATCAGCGCCCACCTTCTAACGCGGTATGTTTTAAATCAGCGCCCACCTTTAATGCGGTATGTTTAAATCAGCGCCCACCTTCTAATGCGGTATGTTTTAAATCAGCGCCCACCTTCTAATGCGGTATTTAAATTTGATCAGACGCCACCTCTTAACGCGGCATTTCAATTTAAGTCAGGCGCCCACCTCCTAATGCGGGTATTTTATGTTTAATCAGGCGCCCACCTCCTAATGCGGGTATTTTATGTTTAATCAGGCGCCCACCTCCTAATGCGGGTATTTTATTTTAAATTAGGCGCCCACCTTCTAATGCGGGTACTTTATTTTAAACCGGCGCCCACCAACGGCGTCGTCTGCATAACATTTAAGCAATGACATCGTTTCAACTTATAAAGTCATATTCTCACATACATATCTTATGCAACAGTTATGCACTAACTTTTATCTTAGCTCTAGTCCACAGGAACTTGAATCGGCAGGAGCTTTCAGCACAACGTGGAACTATATCTTACGGCGAACTGAGGCAATTTGGTCAACGACCTACTTCGAACGTCGATCCGCTCTTTTTCAATAGTTCTATTACATTTGCGACCAGTGTCATCATAACTCGACACTGGGGCAATATTTCTTGAATCTGCGCCAACTTTTTCAATAACTTCTCTCCCCTGGGATCCTATTTCTACGCATGCATGCTTAATCTTCCTTCAAGTCCCGTTTATCAGGACAAAATTGGCCACTTAGTCAACTTCTTTGGCCGAAAACTCTTTCATCGTCTCCGGCCAAAGAGGGGCATCTGTTGACACCCAATTTTGTCCCGTCTTTTCCAAATTATTTGCAATTTTAAATATTTTTGACACCTCAAAACAATTTTTATCTATATACATACATGCGTATATATATATTATTATTCTCTTATTATTATTATTATTCACATTTTTTACTATCATTTGCATTTCTATCATAATCATAAGTTTTATCCGAAAATTCTATGTTATTTTATTCTCACAAAATTGCATCGCATTTCCATTTTTTATTAAGCATTAAGCATTTTGCAAATATTATATCTTTATTATTATCACATCGTTATGTTTTTATTAAAATAATTTACATTTTTTCTTCAATGCCTTTTAAATATTAAACCCCTTTATATTTTTTAAACCCATAACACATTTTATTTCCCAACCCAAAATAATTTCTATCCAAACAAAATTCACCAAAAGCCCATTCCATTTTCCCAACCCAATACAAATTCCCCCAACCAAATTCCAAACCCAACACCCCTTTTTCCAAGCCCAAATCGGCCCACCCGAAAACCCCCAACCGGCCGGCCCACCCGAAAACCCCTAAACCGGCCCAACCCCCACACCCCTTTTATTCAACTCACAAACCCCAAAAATATCCCAAAAGAACAAAAATAAAAGAAAACCCTAACACTTCTAGCCCCTTCTCTCTCTCGGCCAGACCCTACCCCCACGCCGCCACCCTACACCCCTACGCTCGACACCACCAGTCGCCACACCGCCGCCTGACACCACCAATCCACCCCATCACCGCTCTGCAACACATACCCCAAGAACACGCCTCAAAAATCAGATTTTTGTTCCCCCTTTATTTTGAAATTTGAATTCGTTTTAAGGGGGTATGAGGGGGTTGAATGTTGGGGTGAGTATCTATAAAAACCCTTCCTTGCTCACTGATTTTGGGGGTCGGATTCTGAAATTTTCGGGTCGTTTTAGGTCCGAAATTTAAGAAAATCCGAAATCTTTGTTTGTTCTTGCATGTGTTCTTCAACTTAAAGATTCTGAATTTTTTTTGTGTTGAAGAATCTGGATTTTTTAGCTATTTTTTTCACTGTTTTTCGGTCCAAATCGGGTCGGGTCACTGCCGGGTCGGGTCATTCCGGGTCGGTTCAAACATCCGAAAATCAGAAAACAGAGTCCTATTCCCAGAAAAAATCAGAATTCAAAAAAAAATCTACAAAAAAAAATATAATCAGAATTCTAACATTTCCGAGCGGATTCGACGATTCAAAACACACCTCGGTTCGCTACCCGGAAAAGGTTAGACTCGTTCCAATTCTTCTATATTTCTTGAAGCTTATTTGATTGTGTTGTTTATGCTTGATTTAGTATGATATTTTGCTAAGTAATGTAGTCTTGATTAATTAATATGATAATGAGACGATTTTGCTTATATAATTGTATTTATGTTGTTGGGATATTTCTGATTTGGAGTTGATACGTGATAGATGATATTGCCTCGATGTTTTGGTTAACTAATTATTGTCATTAGCTTTAGTAAGGTATCTTGGGTTCATTGTTAAATACAATACGGATAATGTAAGATTAATATGTGTTTGGAAGAGCTATGGCTTGATTAAATACTCTTAGGACACCTAGCGGATTGTTGATATTCAAATTATTGTATGTTGTGTAAGTTGTTAGTTTGGTGGCTGCCTAATAAATCAAAAAACGAGCATACTTTAATTGATTAAAAAGGCGATATTTACATGTCATATTCTAGATTAATATGTGCAATTTCAAAAGGAATATATTACCCGTGTTTAATATAATAGTATGTGTGTTTGGTTTAAGTTTATGAATGTTATGTTTCTTTAAAGATTAAGATTAGTCCAACGGAATTTATTATGTATGTATACATAATTTGTATATTGGTCTTCCTTACCTCTTTTATTCTTGTTTAAATTTAGAACCGGTTGTGTTAGCATATATTCTTTATTCGGCTACTTTAACGTGCCAAAATCTGAAAAATGTCTTAAGGATATGTAGAAATAATGCCATGAATACTCGTTCCTATGTGCGTTTAATGTTGTATACTTCGTGTATGTATATATATATATATATATATATATATATATATATATATATATATATATATATATATATATATATATATATATATATATATATATATATATATATATATATATTAGGAATATTCATGTGTTGATATTTTCGTTCCGTCTACTAATCCTTTTCTTTTTTTCTTTTATTTACATGAAATGCATCGGGAGTAACGAAGAGTCTCGTTATGAGACTCATCATGACTTCGTCCAAAATGAAGAACCACATCTGTGTTCATTGCATCCTCCGGTCTCGGAAATTCAAAACAAATAGGATGCCGATGATATCGTCATCCGTCCTAGCCGCTCGCTTCTATTTATTGTCAAATTTGTCTTTCATTATTATTTGGGTTGTAATAATTATTTAATTATGCATCGTCATTAGAATGCTTAGAATAATTAGGCCGCGAATACATGAATGGATAGGATAGTCTAACTGCCGTTAGTTTATTTCTTAGGCTCATTTGAATTGGAGACCATCGCTAGCTTTATTTGTTAGGGCCGTCTTGTATGTTCCAAATTTAGCCTCTAGTTACTTTGCTCTATTTTTTAGGTTCGCATGCTTTAATATCTTTTAAAATAATTTGGCTATCTATTATTCTCTTTCTTTAAAAAATATATATATATATATATATATAAAACAATAATAATAATAAGGTTTGCATTTTATCCGATTTGCAACATTGAAAGATTTTCATAGAATTTACTTTTATTATCACCTAATACATATTTTTGTAAACGAATGAACTTTATATCTATTTGTTATGTATAGTGTCTTATGAAATGCATACTTTTCTCAATTCTATATGTATTTTTATGAATAATGCTTTACAAAATGCATGCTTTCCTGTATTCTAAAAATAATGCATGCCTTCTCCAAAATCAACTTCACATATATATATATACAAAATGCATACTTCATGGGTATAATGTATACCTTTCATCAAAATCAAATCATATGTGTATGTACTTTTATTCTACATACATCTCATAAGTCATGTCTCACAAAGGCATTTATTTTTTTTTATCCCATAAATATTTTATAAGTTATGAAATACATACTTTGCTAACAAACTCATTTTTCTTTTTTTAGATATCTTTTAAATAAATTATGTGCAATATCCTTTCCTCAAAACTTTTAAAAAAACATGCATTTTCCTAGTAATAATTAACCTGAATTTGACCGGATAACCGCAAGTTAGCGGATCTTAAAGGATGCCTAACCCCTTCCCTTTAGGATAATGAAGAACCCTTACCTAGAATCTCACTAGTTTCGCAGACCTTCAAAATTGGAGTTACAGTGCAGCATTTAGTTTAATATTTAGGTGTCCTAATTCACCGTAAAAAATAATTAGGTGGCGACTCCTCAATTCATTTACCCAGGAATCACCAAACACGTCTGTACTCCGCTTTGACCCGAGCGGGTCGAAAATGGGGCGCGACAATATATACAAGTTACATATTTTCATAATAGGAGAATCTTATTCCTATTCTACTCCTAAAACCTTATTCTATTTGGATCCTAACTATACAATTATGGTAAGTGTATAATACTAATTACACCATAACACATTACCTAAACCATCTACTACATACACGGTAATACAAGGACAAGGAACCCGAGAGTAATATACACAATATACACATGTATATTGTGTATATTTAACACACCCCCGCAGTCATAGCGGGCGGTCTTCGAACGCTGAGACTGTCCCTAAAATCTTCAAAAAGGATCGAGGAAAGACCCTTTGTAAAGATATCGGCAATTTGATATCTTGACGGGACATAGCAGACGCGTACCTGACCACGAGCAACCTTTTCGCAGACAAAGTGAATGTCCATCTCGATATGCTTAGTGCGCTGGTGCTGAAGCGGATTTCCAGAAAGGTAGATGGCACTAACATTATCGCAATAAATCAAGGTTGCTTTCTGAATGGGACAATGAAGCTCCAAAAGAAAATTCTGTAACCAATATGATTCCGAGACCACATTAGCAACCCCTCGATACTCGGCCTCGGCACTGGATCGGGACAATGTTGACTGACGTTTTACAGACCATGAGACCAGGTTATTACCAATAAACATACAATAGCCAGACGTAGACCGTCTGGTGTCCGGACAGCCACCCCAATCAGCATCCGTATACGAGACAAGTGTGGATGTCGATGAGGGATATAAATGCAAACCATAGTCCAGCGTACCCTGAATATACCGAATGATGCGTTTGAGTGCATTCATGTGCTCAACTCTGGGATCATGCATAAACAAACATACTTGCTGGACAGCATACGTAATATCTGGCCTCGTGAATGTAAGATACTGAAGGGCCCATGCAAGACTGCGATAGCGGGTCGGATCCTCGTATGGTACGCTGGCCGCGGCACTAAGCTTGGGCTTAGTATCAATTGGAGTGGAAGTGGACTTACAGGATGACATCTCAGTCATCTTAATGATCTCAGCTGCATACTTCCTTTGAGATAAGAACAACCCCCTTCATGACGAGTGACAGAAATCCCTAAAAAATAGCTCAAGGGCCCCAAGTCTTTCATAGCAAACTCAAAGCTGAGCATTGTCATGATAGACTGGCGTAAGACATCGGAAGAGGCAGTTAAAATAATATCATCCACTTATAACAGAATATAGGTCACGGGCGAACCACGACGGTAGATAAACAAGGAATTATCCGACCTGCTGTGAGTGAACCCAATAGTCGAAACATAGTCTGCAAACCGCGTATGCCAGGCCCGTGGAGACTGCTTAAGTCCATATAAGGACTTCTTCAACAAACAGACATGATGAGGATGTTTGGGATCCCTGAATCCCAAAGGTTGATGCATATAGACCGTTTCCTTGAGATCACCATGTAGAAAAGCATTCTTTACATCTAACTGATGAATAGGCCATGTTTTTTAAAGAGCCAAGCTAAGCACAGTGCGAATGGTAGCTGGCTTGACCACCGGACTAAACGTCTCACCACAATCTACACCAACCTGCTAAGTCTTACCATCACCCACAAGCCGCGCCTTATGTCGGGCAAATGAATCATCTGAATTTTCCTTATGAGCAAAAATCTACATAGATCTAATAATTTTAATACCGGATGGACGGGGTACCAACTCCCACGTCTTATTATCAATAAGAGTATTATATTCATCGGTCATAGTAATTTTCCAATTCGAGTCATTTAAAGCAGACACAGGATTACGGGGTAAGGGTGATTTAAGAACATTCGAATATAAATTAAAATATCTTTTGGGTTTAAAAACATCCCGTTGACTACGAGTGACCGGTCTATGACTCGAGGAAGAATTTGGCGGATTTTGGAAATTTGCTGGACTCGGGACGGGTAGCAGGCGATGGGCCTTGCTGCCCAACACCATAAACAGTGGACCGATTCGCGGGAGTGGTGGATCGCCTGGCCCGGTGATTATACTGGGTACTGTAGCTCGTGACGGGGCAGTGGGCCCGCTGGAGAATTTTGGGTGCGGGTGAAGTCCGAAAAATGGTGAATAATATACGGGGATATACCATCATCCAAAAAATTATACGAACTAGGCACGGGAGTACTACCCTTAGCAAACGGGAATTGGGATTCATAATAAATTACATGGCGACTAATGATGATTTTATTAGAAGATAAATCAAAACATTTGTAACCATGATGATTGGACGAATAACCCAAGAACACATAGGGGGTAGAACGGGTCTGAAGTTTGTTAATTGTGGTGGACGGAAATAGTGGATAACACAAGCACCCAAAGACCCGAAGATGGGAATACGAATGAGTCTTATTATATAAAATTTGAAGGGAGGACGAATACGTCAAACCTTTGAAAGGAATAATGTTAAGAAGATATGTAGCCATTTGTAGAGCATGATGCCAAAAAGGCGGGGTATGGAAGCATGAATTAGTAAATTACGGACAATATTATTAATGGTACGAATTTTGCGTTCGGCTTTCTCATTTTGTGAAGACGTATGAGGGCAAGAGAAATGAAAATTGATCCCATTATTTGCACAAATTTCCCGAAACACCCCATTGTCATATTCTTTGCCATTATCACATTGGATATTTTTTATTTCACGTTCGAATTTGGTTCTAATGAATGCTCTAAATTTTAAGAAGACGGAAAAAACTTGAGATTTTTTTGCTATTGGGAAAGTCCACAAAAATTTAGAATAATCATCCAAAAAAAGAACATAATATCGATGACACAAAGAACTAAGAACATGAGACGTCCATATATCACTATGAATAATATCAAATGGCATTAAAGTATGAGAATTAGAGTCTACAAATGGCAACTTAACTATTTTCCCTAACGAACAAGATTGACAATTCGGAGTGCTACGCTCGCCATTACAAGAAATAAAATTATTTTTCTCTAAGGAAGACAAAATGGACGATCCCGGATGACCTAGACGAGCATGCCACAAGGAAGGAGCAAGGGCTGCAAACGCTGACGGCAAGGCTTGACTCGATAGACCGGAACATGGTGTGATAGGATAAAGATCTCCCCTACTATCACACCTCATGAGAGGACTCCCCATTTTGAAATCCTTCACTGAGAACCCAAATGGATCAAATTCTATGGACACGGAATTATCAGTGGTGAATTTTCGGACATACACCAAATTTTTAATCAATTTTGGAGCGTGAAGGGTATTTTTCAAAATAAGAGGTGGATGAGGGGGAGACATTCTTTTATGACCATAACCACGAATTGGAATTGAATTACCATTACCAACAATTATACCACGATTGTTGCTCAAATTGGAATAAGACAAAAGAGTACCTGAATCGGATGTCATATGAGTAGTGGCGTCGGTATTCATGTACCAATTTGGGTCTGAAGGATTTATTCCAAGCGTGTGCATCGCGGCTTCGATGTCGGTAGAAGTGGGGCCCGTTGTATGATGGGCCTGCCTCCCTACTGACTCAGTACCCCACTGGATCGCTGGATCGAGACTGGGCTAGAGTAGCTGGACCGAAACGAAGGCTGAAATTGGGCCCAATTAACGTTGGCTGGAGGCATTAAGTAGTCAAGATTATTGGGCCACTGCCTACTGGTCCAGGCCCACGACCAGGAGGCCCAAGGCTGGGACCAGTAGGGTCGAGGCCCACTGTTGATGGGGTGGGGCCTACAGCCACTAGTATTGCTGACGTTACCACGATGTTTGCCACCGCTGTTTCTTCCATTATTTTTCCTAGTATTTTTGTCGCCACCATGAGCACGGTTTTGGCCCGAATTATCAACACACCCTGGAGAATTTGTGGAGGACGTCATCATGACCAAGGGACTTGCCCCGGTAGCCGCCTTCTTAGCCAATCCGGCTTCTTCCAAAGTAAGCATGGAGCGGGCTTGATAGAACTATGGGAGAGGGTTACTTTGACGAAGTAGGGTCCCAACACCACTAAATGCCTCGGAGAGGCCAGCAACCATCTGTAGAACCAGACGATCTTCACTAACGGGCGCACCGACGTTGCAGAGTTGGTCCGCCAATTCCTTCAACCTTTTGCAATACGCTGAAACATTCGGAAAATTTTCAATGTTGACGTGGGAAAAGTCCTGCTCAAGAGTAATAACTCTAGAATTCTGATTATCTTGGAATATGTCACGCAGCCTATCCCAAGCAGCCATTGCCGTAGCGTCTGGCTCAATAATCGTCTGCAATAGGTCAGTAGAGATAGTGGAATAAATCCACTGAAGGACGGTGGCATCAAGCGTTGTCTATAACTTAGGATCATCCTCACGTTGAGGCACCTCCGTATCCTCAGGAGCCGTGGGGATTATGTTATGGATGACTTGATGCAAGTGAGCGTGAATTTTAAATAACTCGGCCCACGTCGCGTATTGGACGTTTTCTATTTCAAGAATGAAAGATATATGATTCTTGATGTTAGAAACAACACGTACATGATAAAACGTGCTCTTTGTCGTTGACATAACAAAAGAATAATAGGTGATTTTGTAGAAAATTTGGGAAGAGATGAGGTAAAATTTAACACAAAATCCGAAGAAGGGACACGGAAATCGATGCAGTTTTTGGCCGAGAAGGGGCAGAAAAACCGAGAGAAGTTTTGGAGAAGAGCGGAAGCAATTTAGTCCTAGACTTCTGATCCCATGAAAGAAATAATCTCTTGATTATTTTCATTGATTGAAAGGCTATATATACAAGTTACATATTTCCATAATAGGAGAATCATATTCCTATTCTACTCCTAAAACCTTATTCTATTTGGATCCTAACTATACAATTATGGTAAATGTATAGTACTAATTACACCACAACACCTTACCTAAACTATCTACTACATACACGGTAATACAAGGACAAGGAACCCGAGAGTAATATACACATGTATATTGTGTGTATATTTATTGTGTATATTTAATAGATTTTTATTAGCACGTGTGTATAGGTGTAGTACCATGTATATTTACCATATTTATATTGTATAATTATGGTAGAAATGGGATCCTTATTATAGAAGGATTCGATCTGATGTCTCTTTCGCTCCCATCGAATGATTGATCTCATCTCCTTCTTGCAAGTCCCCGTCTGCAGCTTAACCATTGTACACCTATATATATTTTGTATTAATGAGAAAGGCTCCCCAAGGGAGATTAATACAATATTACATGGTATCAAGAGCCTAAACCTAAACACTAGCCTCCTCTTTTTCTTTCTTTTCACCGCCGCACCACCCCTCTCCCTAGGGTTTTTCCGGCGGCCTCCACCTATTTTTCCGACGCCTCTCACTTTCTTCGTCCAACCTAATACACTACCATGACTCCTCCCTCAACTCCAATAGTGTACTCAACCTTTACAGTCATCACCACCACACCAACCTAATCGTTTTCACCCTCTATCCATCCAGCCCTAACTGTCACCAACATCAAGAACTTCATTCTTCTGGTTTTTGATCAAGAAAACGACAAGTACTCTCCATGGGTTGAACTCTTTCATATCAATGCTTGCGTTTATAACGTGTTGGATCACATTGACGACTCTCTCCCTCGCCCAGTTGAGGTTGATGACATTAGGTGGTTGTGTCTTGACGTCGTCGTAAAACAGTGGATTTATGGCACAATTTCTAAAGACTTGCTTCTCACTATTATGAAAACCGATGCCTCTGTTCGCGAATTATGGACTCGGTTAGAAGAAATCTTTCAATACGATAAGCACACTCGCGTTGTTTATTTGAAAGAACAGTTCAACAACACATGCCTTGAAAATTTCTCTAAAATGTCTGAATACTGCAAGCAATTGACGTTATTGGCAGACCAATTATCAAACGTGAGAACACATGTTTTAGACACAAAAATGGTTCTCTAACTGGTTGCAGCCCTTTCAAAAGGTGAGTGTGATTCCCTCGCTACAATGATACAACAGACCGATCCCCTGCCAAGTTTCAACAAGGCTCAGTCCCAATTATTGCTGGAAGAAACCAGACGTGCTAAACAAAATGAGCACAACTAGAAAGGTTTAGCCATTGACACGTCAGTAACTCCCACCACCCCTGCCGCCGGCCAACCACCGTCGGACACCCATTCACAACGCGGTGGTCGCGGTGGCCACGGTGGCAAAGGTGGAAAGGGTCACGGGTCAGGCAAAGGTGGGAGAGGCCGAGACCGTGGGGGCAAGCCTGGTCAGGCCTCCACTTCAACTCCTTAGACTGGCCCAGGGCAGTGGCCCAACTCTGTTCCCTGGGCCTCAGTTCCCTCATATTTTCAGCAAAATCAACCAGCCCTTCCAGTAATATTCCCAGGCAGGTCTTCTTGGCCCAACTCCTGGTTCACGAAATCTGTACCCTCATGCCCATTATGTTCAGGTCCAGCAGCCATCTCACGCCCACGGTCTGGTCCCATCTGAATTGGTCAGGCCTTTAGCAGCATGAATTTGCAACAGCCCGACGAGAATTGGTACATAGATATAGGAGTCACGTCTCATCTCACCCGGAATGCACGTAATCTTTCCAAATTATTTCGTTTAAAGCACCCTCAATATATTACTGTAGGTAGTGGCCATCGCATTCCATTTCAGGGGTATGGTACCACCTACACCCAACCACCTCACCCACCCTTCTCCATATCCAACGTCATGTATGCCCCCAAACTTATTAAAAACTTAATATCTGTTTGGAAGTTTACTCGTACTAATTTTATCTCTGTTGACTTTGACCCATTTGGTTTTACTGTGAAGGATCTTCGTACGAGGACACCTCTTACGAGATGCAATAGCACGGGGGATCTCTACCCATTCTCATCCACCTCCGCTGCCAGCTCAAGCTCTCCTATATCTCTCGCTGCTATCTCTCTGTCAACTTGGCACAATAGGCTTGGACACCCAGGAGCCCCAGTTTTTAATTTTCTTAGAGGAAATAACTTTATTAAATGTAATAATGGGAAAATTGCCCAACACTGTGTTTCTTGCTCTTTAGGCAAACATGTTCGTCTTTCGTTTAAATTATTTTTGAGTGTCACGTTTTCTCCTTTTGATATTATTCATGCTGATTTGTGGACGTCCCCTATTTCTAGCTCCTTAGGCCATAAATATTATCCAGTTCTTTTGGATGATTTCTCTCAATTTGTTTGGATTTACCCAATAAAATTTAAATCGGAGGTGTTTGCTAAATTTCTTGAATTTCGCGTTTTTATCAAAACTTTGAGAAAGCCATTAAATCTTTTCAATGCGATAACGGTCGCGAATTTAATAATTTCTCTTTTCACAGATTTTGCAAAAACAATGGCATGGTTTTTCGATTTTCGTGTCCACACACATCTCCCCAAAATGGCAAGGCCGAATGAATCATCCGCACCATAAATAACAAGGTTTGTATCCTCCTTTTTCATACCTTTCTACCTCCCTCCTTTTGGGTTTTATGCAGTCAAAATGGTAGAATATATTCTTAATATTTTACTCACTAGCACTCTACACAACATGACTCCCGCTGAAATCTTATACCATAGGGTCCCCTCCTATGACCACCTTCGGATCTTCGATTTCTGTGTTACCCAAATTTTTCCTCCACTGCCCCTCATAAATTAGCACCCTGAACCACTACATGTGTCTTCGTAGGCTTTCCGTCTAATCATAGGGGCTATTTATGTTATGACGTGTCCACTCGTCAAATACACGTCTCCCGTCATGTCACATTTTGAGGAGACAATTTTTCCCTTTTCCAACATCCAAAAATTTCGCAATAGGGACTACACGTTTCTCAAGTCTGACACCTCCCCGGTCATACTCGAAGAACTCTGTCGTCCTACCGCCACTAACACCATGCCCCCCATCACTGCCACCTCCGGCAATGGCTCAGCTCAGTCACAGCCACACCACCTCCCGATCTCCACCACCGGAAATTCTCCCACTGTCTCACGGTCACCTCTAGTAGACACCCAGTCATCCCACCGGTCATCTCCACCATCTCCAGCCGTGTCCCCACCACACTGTCATTCTAATATCTCCCAGTCTCCAGCCGCCACTAACCCCGACAATGTTCCAATCACTGGCACCATAACCAACATCGATATTCGCTACCACCCATTGACCCCACCTCCGTTTCCGTACCCGACGATAACCCACCCAACCCCCGTCGACCTACCCATCTCATCACTACCAGAACCCACCAACCCAGCTACAGCACCCACCGTCGACCAGTCCGGCAACACACCATAATCAGTTCTAATTCCCGACCCATGTACCCCGTCACCACACCTCCACCAGAATACTTGATCTACCCCTCAACTAACGCATCATATGGAAACCCGTGCCCAACACGGGATTTTCAAACCTAAAGTCCAATTTAACTTGTCCACACAAACTATTTCCCCAGTTCCCAAAAACCCAAAATTAGCCAAACTAAACCCTAATTGGAATACGGTCATGAGTGAGGAATTTAATGCTTTGACGAAATAACACACTTGGGATTTGGTTCCTATACCGGAGGGGGTGAATGTGATCCAATGCATGTGGCTTTTTCGCCACAAGTATAGAGACAGTGGTGATCTGGAGAGGTATAAGGTAAGATTAGTGGCTAATGACATCAATCAGCAGTAGGGTATTGATTGTGGTGAGACATTTAGTCCGGTTGTAAAATCGACTACCATTCGCACAGTTCTGAGTATTACTATGGGTAAGCATTGGCCCATTCATCAGCTTGATGTGAAGAATGTGTTTCTACATGGTGATATAAAAGAAACTGTTTATATGCACCAGCCGCCTGGCTTTTTCTATCCAGCGGCCCCTCAGTATGTATGCCGTCTACGTAAGTCACTCTATGGTTTGAAATAGGCCCCTAGAGCGTGGTATGATCATTTTGCACAGTACATTTTGGGAATTGGGTTCGTGTGCAGCAAGTGTGATAATTCTTTTTTTACTTTTCATCGGGGTAGTAACATTGCTTATTTGTTGTTATATGTGAATGACATTGTGCTTACTGCCTCCTCTGATGTGTTGAATAATGAGATTATTGCACTACTTAAGACCGAATTTGTTGTGACTGACTTGGGGAAGTTGAGCTATTTTTTGGGGATATCAGTGACTCGTTCTGCAGATACTATATTTTTATGTCAGTGCAAGTATGCAGTGGAGATAGTGTACAGGGCTAAAATGGACAACTACAAGATCATGTCCACTCCGGTTGACTCTAAATCAAAGCATAGTGTTGTTGATGGTAATCCAGTGGCCGATCCCACTCTTTACATGAGTCTTGCATGTGCACTTCAGTATCTTACTTTCACCAGGCATGACATCGCTTATGCCGTTCAACAGGTATGTTTATTCATGCATGCCCCCAGAGAGCCTCATTTTACTGCTCTTAAACGTATCATTCGATATGTTAAGGGCACACTTGATTATGGATTACATCTATACCCCTCAGCACCGACCAGGTTGTTATCATCTACGGATACTGATTGGGCAGGCTGTCCAGACACGTGACGCTCCACCTCCGGCTATTGTGTCTTCTTAGGGGATAACCTCATTCCTTGGTCTGCCAAGAGGCAGGCCACCCTATCCCGTTTGAGTGCAGAAGCAGAGTATCGAGACGTTGCTAATGTCGTTACTGAGATTTGTTGGCTTCGAAACCTTTATTTGGAGCTTCAGTGTTTGTTGCGTAAAGCGTCTTTGGTTTATTGTGATAACATATCTGTCATCTATCTATCTCATAATCCGGTTCAACATCAGCGAACCAAACATATTGAGATGGACATTCACTTTGTTCGTGAGAAGGTTGCTCTAGGTCATGTCAGAGTATTGCATGTGCCTTCCTCTTATCAGTATGCGGATATATTCACAAAGGGCCTTCCTAGACAGCTCTTCCTTGACTTCAGATCCAGTCTCAGCATCCGGCCTCCTCCCGCTCAGACTGAGGGGGTGTATTAGCACACGTGTATAGGTGTAGTACATGTATATTTACCATATTTTGTATTGTATAATTATGATAGAATTTGGATCCTTATTATAGAAGGATTCAACATTGTACACCTATATATATTTTGTATTAATGAGAAAGGCTCCCCACAGGAGATTAATACAATCTTACAATTTTTTTAATTACTAGGAAAGAAACGAAAGTTCATGATTTACCACATTAGCTGCACTATGTGATAATATTACTACCATAATTAAAGTGACATATAGTTACCTCTCCAATAGTCTAATCTAAAATCCCATGAATATGTATCTTATTTTCGACAAAGATTTTGAAATAATGTTATATCCTAAAGATTGGACGGTTAATTTGATAACGATACTCTAATTAGAACTCTCGGTCTCAGAGTTAAAATATTATTCTGTGGGTATATTACTTCTAAGTGAATTTAAGAAAAGATATTGTGATTAGACTCTTTTAGGTAACATGAACAGGATCTCACGATCTTCTGATTCCTCTATTTGTTCCCTTTCTATACCAAAAATAAGTTTGAAAATAATTGTGTGCCAAAAGCATGTGAAAATAACCTATGCAAGCATAACTTCTTGGGGGGAGAGAAATTTGTTGTAGTCAAATGTACCCCCAAAAAAACATTGTAGTCAAAGATCAAATGTCTCGATGATAGTAAGTTTTTGTTCTTGAAATTCTGAGGAACAAGATTCTCCAATAGTGGTTACCTAATATTTGGAAAAAAAATTCCCAAAGATACATTTCAAGTGTCTTACTTTTTCTTTTCGGGTATCTGTTGGAGAACTATTGAAATAAAAAAATATATAAAATTATTTTCAAAATACTCGAATAAGGTTAAATGGTTTCTTGAGGCATCTTTGCCCTTTGAGTCAGGCTGTTATTGAAGTTTGAATGGAAGCAAGCCGTCAAAGAATTCGAGAACTAGAAGAAAGACTAACGACTGCGCCAACAAAATTTATATCCAAAAATGGCTATCTGGAACTACTCCTATATGACTAGTAATTTTCTCAATTATTTTCTTTATTAGAGAAATCTACTATCTAAATAAATTCTTACTACTATATGCATAAACTTATCTACTATTGTCTTCATGTAATAAAAAAGTCTCCAGTAGTTATACTTATTGGCTCATTGCTACATATCTACTTGAGGGTTCTTCTGAAAAAAAGTGAATTATCTTTAAACGTTACATTAATCTTGTTTTATAAAGTCACAAATACTTTTAAGACGACAGGGAGTAGTTTCTTGACGTGGTTTGTAGAGATGTGCATATCAATGGAAGCATACTCGTATCTTTACACAAAAGAATAAGTTATAACAAGGTATCATAATGTAATATAGAAGACCAGACATACATGTTAGCCAAGCATAAGTATTTCGTAAACCAAAAGGTAATGACATATTATCTCTGTTTTATTGTAGGGTTTCAGGATACAACTATAACCAAGACATGAGTTTATGGAACCAACTTGACCAATATGGCATCATTTTTTGGGTCGAATTGTCTATGACTACAGTCTACAGCCGATTGGTGCTACTTTATAAAAGCTTTTAACTGCACAAAAGCTGCAAAATTTTAAAATATAAACTCAGATTTTGCACACTAATTATTATGTCCATTTAGGTTGTCAACGAGCACCTCCAAAACATGAACAAAAAACAACTTTCCAGTATCATCCTTCAGCTTTGATCAGACAGAAGGTACAGTTCTTTTCATGCAAAAACAATCAAAAGCTGTGACCATTAGGTTAATACTATCAAATCAGATACAAGATATACGTAGTAAATAAGGATTGGTACAGAAAAGAGGCCTACTTCCCTTCTCATCATATTAAAGGAAGCGCTGCTCTGTATGAAGCTCGTAAGAGCTTCTTAATGGTTAAGCTCGCAAACTATACGCAAACACACGATCAGCAAAGTTCTGAGCACATAACAAGCTGAATGAGCTCATCCGAGTAAGAGCAGTCCATACATTGTGCTGAGCAAATACAAACTCACCATCCAAACAGAGGGCGGCCTATAAAATATAGCCCAAAAACATCCATAACAATAATGATAGAGCAGTAAAGAACACTAAACATGCCCGTACTAGCCTATGGCAAAGCTTCATTCACACATGCCAACACATGTATATATAAACACGTTGAAAACACAAGTCAAAGAAAGACATAACACTTGATTGAATCCCAGAGCTATTGCATTATTCATTAGTTAAATGTATCATACAGTCTCAAATCCAGTAAGTTTAATCAAAACATAATAGACGACAGTTTTCTTAACCTATAACAGTTACTCCCTCATTAGATAAGGGGAAGAGAGTATTATCCATATGGTTGAGTCATCGAGTATTTGGGCTGAGGAGGAGGATTATATCATGATTTAAGCAGCTGCTTGAGACTTTTCAGATTCCTGCTGTTGTTTCCACTGCTCTGGAGTGACAGTTTTGTAATAGAGAGAGCGTGGATTTCCTTCATCTCCTCGGCCACTGCACCATTAACCATCCGGTGCCTCTCCAGCAATCTTTTGCCTTCAAATTGTTCTGTTACAATAACAATCGAGAATTTCGCACCACAACTAAAAACAAGAACAGGGATTATGTCAGAAAAGAGAGCCCAAAGACATGGAACTTTAAAAGCAGTTATATAGTTTTGAATACACTCTATGTAAAGGAACGTACCCCCCAGAATCATCAATCACTTCCTGAAAAGAAGAAAAGGAAACAAAGCAATGCTTAGGGAATTTACCAGGAAAACAAAATGGAATAAATAAAGAAGAATAAGAAGGTTTTTTCAGTGTTAGAAAAAAATTAAAACATAAGCCTTAGTGCTTTTGATTATCAAAGGCTCGCGTAGATGGTGCATGAAGTGCTCAAAGAATGGAATTGATTGACAGCTGTTTTGATATGTGGAATTATAAAGAATTAACCCATCACATTCCACTAAGAGACTCCAACTTCTAAAAAATAAAAAGGTAACATTTTGGTCAGTGGATTTCAAGTACTTCTCTTTTCTAATTAATTATTTACAGTCATTCTTATAAAAGCTTCAAGACGAAGTACTACTGCCGGTGACTGATTTGTTCATGTGATGGCTTTAGATGCATAATTGTGTTAGAAGCATTAGTAGGAGGATTTTACAACGATAAATTAAGATCATCTACATATGGCTAATAATAAAAAATTTAAGTTGACTCAATAGGTTCAAATCTAAATAACATCTATACAACAAGAACCATCTGAAGAACTGAAAGCAGAAACTGGGCATTCCTTTTGCTCTGTCTTCCAAGCGCACTAACCAGCAAATGATGAAAAACAGTCACATACAACCTACAATCTATAGTGAATCTCTTGCAAATTAGTGGTGCATGAAATCTCACTCAAGTTAGCTATATCTCTAGTAATAGTTTCAAGTTCGTTTTAAGAGAAAAGTGATGCAGACACTCAATGGCGGATCCGGGATTCACTCGGGGGTTCCAAATAACGAAAGCTAAACATAAAAAATAATGTTGTCCTTGAGAATCGAACCTAGGATGTTGAAGCCAATTTTGAACATCTTGGACCACTTGAGCTAGCCTTTTGCATTTGTTCAGGGTGTTCAAAAGTTAATATATGTAAAAAATCTACCCTATATATACAGTATAATTTTTTGCCGAGCGTGTTCAGGTGAACACCCTCGCTAACCCCTAAATCCTCCCCTGCAGACACTTCAAAAAAAACAAGAAGTGATGCAGACACTAAAAGTAACTAGCCCGTTACCGGCAAAATTTTCTAGGACTTACCTTCCATGTGCATAATTTAAACTTTGCTTTAGAGTGTGTTTTGTATGAGTGCACACACCTAACCTTATAGAAAAAAAGTTCATACTCCACCTAATTCAAACCCCGGAATTTTCTCATCCTAAGTTATCTTCAATTAAAAATGAGTAGGAAACTTCTTCTAGCTTTCCAGGATTATCTTGCAGGAGGTTCAGATTGGAGAAGCATTTTTTTTTTTTGGATAAGCCGGAAAAGTCGTAATATTACATAAATCTCCTGTATGTAGTTCCCATTCAATTCATCAGACAAGTTATGTTTCCTACTACTGGGGCAGCGGAAACAATGGGAAAGAGATTAAGTTAAGCAGCAGGTGTTGTAATCAGCTAACGGAAAAGAAAAAGAGAAGATTCACATCATGGATATTGAAGAATTTCTACAAGCAGCATACAAGAAAAAGAGGGTTCACAAAAAAGGATCTCGAAAAGAGGAACAGATACAAAGGATTTATATAGCGAACCACAGCTAAATGGCGCTTAGGCATAGTTTATTGATTGATCATTACAAGGAAAAAGGCATAGAGCCCAAATGTGTAAATAAAAATCTATAAGCATATGACGAGAAGCAATTCTACCTAATTATGCTCTCCGCAAACTCATCATACCTCTCTCCCTTAAACCTGACATAAATGTAACTTCCTTTCTTTCCTTCTCATTGTTCTTTTCTACTTTAGAAAGTGTGGCTGAAATGATATTGCTTGCAAGATGAATAGTGCTTGAAGCTTTTATAGTGTGGCACCTTTTGTGTTTAGAGATTGGCATACTATAACACAATTAAATACAGTAAAGAAGAATTACGACCTACATGACGAACGTCTCTCTTATTGATATAAATAATAGGTAGTTCATATACGTATTAAAACCCTCTCAGGTTCCTCAATGCTTTAAGTTTCTTTCACATAGGATGCCAATGGGGTGGGGCGGGTTGAGGCTTAAGCCGCAAAAATTTCAACCACTCGCCCGCGTTTTCAACCCGCCCAACAAAAGTTTTAAAATTTGCTTTTTCATTTTGTTATTTTTGCTATCACACAAGTTTAATATAACATTAATAATTTTTTTGCAGTTTCATAAATCCCTAGTATGATAGGATTCAACTCTTTATTTATTTTTAGAGTGCTTTTTCTTTTTTTACTTGTTAACTTTTATTTGATTAACAATCTTCTAAACAAAATTTGGACGAATGCTATTAGGTGTAAAGATAGTACTTATTAAATATGGTACAGAGTGAAAATATAGAAGACTACAATTGATAACGTTAGAGCATAAATTATACAAAGTCCACAATTTAACATTATTATATTTCTACAGTTTTCTTAAAGTTATTCTAGAAACTAAACAAAAAAAATGATAAGTCATTATGATAGATCTTCACAAAATGGTGTTATTCCTGCATATATTATGTAATCCATTATAAGAATTGCTATCTATATGGTTTTCTTTTAGGTCAACTCTAAGAAAGATTAGTGTGTTATAAATAAGAATTAAAAAGAGTTGACAAAGAAGAATGGAAGAAAGAAGAGTGTTAATTAAGAATCACCTTTGAGTAAGAGATTATCAATGATATTACTGTAACATGATTCCAGTAGGATTCAAGTATGAAAAAATTGTGGCTTAATAGGAAACTTAAAAAAGAAAAACAAAAAAAATGAAACACAGAAATGTTTTGCAACTGAATAGTAAGATAGAATGAACTATGTACAGTGATTTCCATAAAATCTGTCAGGAGGAAACCACGACCCCCCCCCCCAAAATATCAATTCAACCCGCCCCGCACCTGCCCTGTTGCTACCCCTGTTCACATAGCCTTGGTGTACCTGAAAACTTAGAGCTCGTTTGGATGGGCTTATGGCTTTTGACTTATAAGCCAAAAGCCATAAGTTAGGAATTCTAGCTTATGGCTTTTAGCTTTTTCTAAAAAAAAAAAAACTTAAAACCACTTTTTTTATTTTACTCAAACACTACAAAAGTGCTTAAAAGCACCTAAAATAAGTCGATTCAAACGGAGTCTTAGTATGCTCAGATACGCTCTTAAGATAAGGTTTTATTAAATCAAATTTTCAGTTCATGCTCCAACAAAAAGTTCAGCTCATTTTTTAGAAAAAACATTTCAATGTTTAATGTTACCTTATCAAAAAAAATGGTTAATGTTCTAAACCCTCCCATTTCCAAGACTGGCCTTTTCTGGCAAGCAATCATTATTACGAAATGCTCTCATTCTCGGAGAAACTTCACAACAAGTGAAGAGCTCACTCGGCTTTCCCCTAACTTCAAACAAAAGTACCAGGGGATGTACCAAATAAGTAGTACACGGCATATGAATTCATAGCTTTCCACCTTTTCCGTGAATTTAGCAGCAATACAAAATTAGCAAGATACCTGGTTGAACCCATAGTTAAACAAACTTCTGAAGCAATGAGTAGATACTTAGACATATAAATGTGTCGGACTAACAGTAAAGTCCGACTCAGATGCAAAACCAGAAGTGTCAAAATTGCAACCTTTCTTGGTGCTTCTCCACTTTCATTTATAGTGTGGAAAGTGGGGAGTGACCGGACTTAAATGACACATGCATGCCCTGTCACTCCCCATAGTCATTCTCCATGGCTGGTGTTGTCCTCACATGCTACTTATCCTCCATGCCTAATTCCTCACTTGACTCTAACACACTTCCCTCGCAGATTGTCATCAGTGGTACTCTTATTTCCTTGTCGAACTCTTAAAATAATTATGAAACACCAACTGATTGAAATTGGCACATTTAAGCTCATACTAGTGAAGAGTAGTAGTAATATACTAGCTTGATGGATTTTGGGCGTAAAAACCTCTTAGTCCCAACCTTCCACCTCAACCATCAGGCTAAGATTCATTTGGCTATCATCTATTTCTAGAGTTCGGAATACAATTTTGACGCCACCAAGGAGAAATCGCACAAAATTTGGATTGCATAGTGCCAAATGGAACATATATCAACTTCGTAGTACAAAACCCCAATCAAGCAGATTTAAAGTTAGCTAGGGCACTGCTTCATGATTAAATCCACGAGCAAATCAAACAAAAATAAGTATGCCCATAAACGCTCGTTCCGGAAACTTTTGCTAACAAACAACTGTTTCCAACATTAACAGCTAAATACAGAGGATAAAAACTAATTCAAAAATATTGTCCTAGAATATATTTAGTTTAAAATTTTGAAAATAATCAATTCCTCATCAAATAATCACTCATCGTTAGTATTTAGTCCCCGATCATCCGTCATGCTAATCTCTCTGCCACACATCAAGTTCAATAGCATTTTCCTTTTCTTTTATACTAGTAGGCAGTGGAGCATTGTCCCACTTGTCCTTTCATACTAGTAGTTATAGTATTACTTTTGTAGTTTCTTTCCTTTCGATTCCTGCTACTATTTGTTGTTCCTTGTACTTTGATTATCGTATTAATTTATGGTTGTCAATATTGTTTTTTGTGTGTTTGTTACTGTGCTATCATGTAATATGACTTATTCGCTCTAGCTATTTCCTTTTAGTACAGCTTTGAATTGTTGGATACGTAAAGCAGTACGGGAAGTAAATAAATATTACAAGTGTTCGAAAGGATAAACAAGTAGCCAATATTCAGAACTGCCGCAAAGTTATTGATTCTTGAATCTTGATAACCTGAAATCAAGAAACATTAAATCTGAATTGTTACAATTGTGTGCTGAGTCGAGTGATGGCACTCTGTCTCTAAGACAAGATTGCCCCGTATATATGCTTTTACGTTAACGGGCAATAGTCTCCTAAGATAAAACAACACTTTAATCAACACTACAAAATAAATAGGTTGATTCTGACGAAAAAAACAAATATGAATCGACTTGCTGAAGAAATAAAAAAAGGAAGGAAGAGTTTCTGTTTTTCGTCCCAACGTTACTGCTCACGTTTTGGACTGTGTTTTACTCTTCTGTTTGTCTCTGTGTATATATTTCTATCTCGTTTTTCTGTGTCATATTTTGTTCACTTTCTGTATCACAATTGAGCCAAAAGGCATCAATATATAGCATAAGGGAAGACTTCTCAACTGCCAAGACATGGTTGTTAATGACCATTGAATGAGGGAGTAAGCAGCCAAGTAATGGCTGTTTATGGCCATTGAAGGAGGGAGTAATTCAGCCAAGTAATTGAGGGAGTTAATCAGCCAAGTAATGGCTGGTTAATGCACAATAACGCCCCCAAAAATCAACTCTAACGGTTCTGTCGTTCCCAAATTCAACATTCCAGAAACTCCAGGGACCAAACTGTAAATATTAAACACTTTGGGGTCCAAAGAGATAATATCAGAAGACGCCCAAGACCCGTGACCCGAGCCCGAGCCCAGACGGGACGGGCGGGCGGCAGCGCGTGTGGGCTTAGCCTTGAACCCAAGCACATCTAGGTCCTCCCTCCTTTAAACACATGGGTTACCCCTTGGGGTCCCAAACCCTTAGCCAATTTGAGACTTATAAAGAGAGCAATTCTTCATTTTCCCACCGATGTGGTAGATTTGTCTCACACCATATTTTCATGCCTCAAACACCTTACTTCGTGGACCAATATCTCTTTCATTTCTCAATGAAATTTGACGATTCTTGGCCCTACGGTCATCTACTCACTTAGTAGATTATGCACGTGTGAAGAGACAAAGCCTCCAACATGCGGAACCCTAGTGTTTAATTCATTAAATATGGGTGAACGCACCTCCCCATCAAAGGCAAATTTCCAACATGAATTGTTTGTTCTTATGCCGAGGGTCTACCGAAAACAACATCTCTACCTTCCAAGGTAGAGGTAAGGTATGCGTACATTCCACCCTCCCCAGACCTCTAAAGTGGGACTGAATATGTTAGTTGTTGTTGTTAACCTAAAACTTAAGATGTGTATTCATAATCTGCTTTAACATATCGCATCAAAATTTCTGCATTCGGAAGAATTTCTATTACAAGGCAATATTTATCTCTTATTTTACTTTCTCACTTAGTTCAAATATCACTTCTAAGAATAAGTTAATTTGACTGGTAATTGCAAACAAGAAAACCCAATTGCAATTCACTATGTTTTAACAAACTCTAGAATCCCAAGTGCCTCTTTAGTTGAGATTTCCTATCAAAACTAGTAGGAGCTCAACAAATTTAACGAACACACACTTAATAAAAAATACATAAATGTAATAAAGAAAAAAAAACATAGAGAGAAAATTTATATACTAATATTTACGAAGTATATGTAGAGATTTACCAGATAAGAAGGGGTGAGTTTTGCCGTTAGTGAAGATTCTACTCTGCTCCTTCGTCACCCCCATTATCTCTCTCTACTCTTTACACTTGCACAGCTTTCGTTTTTCTTTGTGATTTTGTCTTACATAGGTAATTGAAGAACAATGATATAAATAGACTTCTATTTTTTCGTTAGGTTTACAATTGTTTCTTAAATATTTGAGCAGTTTTAATCCTTTAAAATTATTATATGTGTGTATTTTTTTGCCTCCATAAAATATTTAATAAACTTTAGTTGTTGATTTAACAAGAACTGCAAAATATGGTTGACTAAAACTACTGATAAAGTCTGGTCAAATCTCAAATATTTTAGGTGAGTGACTAAATTTTGTTCCATATTACAAGACTAGCTAAAAAAAATTCTTATCTGACGAGGGAAACAGCTACTTTAGGTGAGTACTACAACAACAACTTATCAAGTATAATCCCACCAAGTGTAGTATGGGGAAGGTACTAATCTTACTTCTATCTTTGTGGTGTAGAAAGACTATTTTAGGTGAGTGATCCAGACTAAATTGTTTTCCATATACACAAGACCGCAACTAATTTTTCTAATCTAATAATGATGTGTCTTAACTAGGGCTGACCAATGGACGGGATGGGATGGGACGAGACGGGATGGAACTGGATTAGGGGGACGGGATTAGGGGATAGGAAGTGGTCACATCCCGTCCCACATCCCACTATCAGAGGGAACGGGATTTGGGGGACTGAAAGGGGGATTTGGAGGATTTTTAAAAACTTTTTTCTAAACACTTAATTTTAAAAAATATATATATATTTAAACACTTATATAATTGAACAAGATAGTGAAAAAACATCTCAAGGCTAATTGTCTCTTATATTATTTAATAGAAATATAATTTTTTTTCTAATACAATTTCAAAATTATAATTTTTTTTCGTAGTTCAAAAGTTGCAAATCACAAAATAAATTGGCATTAAAAAAATTACACATGTAATCATACTTTTTCTAATTTTCTAACAATCTCTTGAGGATTTCTGTTGGAATTGGAATTTGTTGGTCAAATTGTTCAATGTCGCTTCATGTTCCCTCGGATAAGATTTCATTGTAATTGCAGTCATCTACTTCATTGATCTTTAGTTGACCGCACCTTCTACGCTCCGCCCTAATCCAATCTATAAATAAAACTGCAATCTCTAAACTGTCTCCCGCCAATGAGTGTATGTTCTCTCCTATTTGAAACCTTCCAGCACAAAAAAGCATTTTCTTGTGTACTAAACGTCGACGTGTAATCGAGGTTGAAAATTAAAATTTTGCTCGATGATCCTCAAGCTAGTTGCCAACTTCACCAGTTTTTTATGTTTCTTGTCCTCATACGTCCTCACAAAATGAAAAAGCCGAACGAAAAATTCACACCATTAATAATATTGTCCGAACTTTATTATCCCATGCTTCCGTACCCCCTTCCTTTTGGCATCATGCACTACAAATGACTACTTACCTCCTTAACGTACTTCCTACCAAAGGGTTAGCCTATGAATCTCCCCTTAAAATTCTCTATAGACTCATTCGTATTCACATCTTAGGGTCTTTGGGTGTTTATGTTATCCACTTTTTCAGTCAACTACAATTAACAAACTTCAAGCCCGTTCTACTGTTTGTGTGTTTTTGGGTTATCCATCTAATCATCGTGGTTACAAATGTTTTGATTTATCGTCTAATAAAATCATAATTAGTCGTCATGTTCTTTTTTATGAAATCCAATTTTCATTTGCTAAAGTGAGTAGTCTCATGCCTAGTTCGTATAATTTTTTAGATAACAAGGTCTCACTATATATTATCCATCATTTATTATACTTGTCCGTGACCAAAATACGCCAGCAGGCCCACTGCCTGCTGGCCCACACAGTCTTGTTATCACTATTCCACCGATTCTTCCCAGTGGACCAGAAACACGGCCCGATGCGATCTCGTGATCGCTTTGATGTTCCACCCACTCCAAGATCGGCTTCCGTCCCTTTGGCCGCCACCCGTCACCATCCCGCACATTGCCCAAAATCCACCCAACTCTACCTCGAGTCAAGGCCCGTTACTCGTAGTAAAAGGGGTATTTTTAAACCAAAACAGCACTTTAATCTCAATTCTAATGTCTCTAAATCCCCACTACCACGTAACTTTGTGTCTCACTACATGACCCGAATTGGAAATTGGCTATGACTGACGAATATAATGCTCTTATTGAAAATAAGACGTGGGAGTTAGTACCTCGTCCATCTGGTGTTAATATCATTCGGTCTATGTGGATTTTAACTCATAAAGAAAATTTTGACAGTTCTTTTGAGAGGCATAAGCCGTTTTGTAGGTAATGGTAAAACTCAACAGGTTGGCATGGATTGTGGTGAGACGTTTAGTCCGGTGGTCAAACCGGCTACCATTCGCATTGTTCTTAGTTTGGCTCTCTTAAAAGCATGGCTTATTCATCAATTGGATGTAAAGAATGTTTTCTTACACGGTGATCTTATGTAAACAATCTATATGCATCAGCCCTTGGGTTTTCGAGATCCCAATCATCCTCATTATATCTGTTTGCTGAAGAAGTCCTTGTATGGGCTTAAGCAGGCCCCACGGGCTTGGTATAACAAGTTTGCAGATTATGTATCTACTATTGGGTTTTCTCACAGCCGGTGTGATCATTCTATATTTATATACCGTCGTGGTACTTTTCTGGCATACATTTTATTATACGTAGATGATATTATATTGACTGCTTTATCTGATAATCTGCGCAAGTCTATCATGCCACTTCTCAGTTCTGAATTTGCAATGAAAGACTTGGGACCCCTGAGTTATTTCTTGGGCATTACTGTCATGCGTCATTCATGTGGTCTATTTTTATTCAAAGGAAGTATGCTGCGGAGATTATTGAGAGAACTGGTATGTCATCTTGTAAGTCTACTTCCACTCCGATTGATACCAAACCGAAGTTGAGTACTACATCAGGCACACCATACGAGGATCTCACCCATTATCGCAGTCTTGCAGGAGCACTTTAGTAACTTATTTTCACGAGACCTGATATTACGTATGCAATTCAGCATGTGTGTTTATTCATACATGACCCACGGATTGAGCGCATGCATGCGCTCAAACTCATTATACGGTACATACAGGGCACACTTGATTATGTATTACATTTATATCCTTCTTCTGTCTCTACTCTTGTGTCATATACAAATGCTTCTGATTAGGGTGGTTGTCCTGATACCAGACGCTCGACATCTGGTTATTGTATGTTTCTTGTGGATAACTTGGTCTCGTGGTTAGTGAAACGCCAGGATACATTACCGCGATCCAAAATCATCTCAAAGTTGAAATAAAGAAAGCCTTGATCAACTATAGGAAAGTACCACTTTGACACAGAAGGGCTAGTGTAGAGGCTGAGTATCGAGGCATGGCTAATGTGGTATCTGAATCATGTTGACTGCGTAATTAAACTAATGTACAAACTTACCATAGTTGTAGAATTCTTGTACAAGTATGATTAGGATTTAGAAGTATAATATGAATATGATTTTCTATATTTGAAGATTGTAACTTATATATACCCCAATCATTAATGAAAATAATCAAGAAATTATTTCTTTCGACACTGATAAATTTATAACCATGAAATTTTGGAGGACTTCTAGTTCCCGGATTAGGATTTAGAAGTATAGTATGAATATGATTTTTCATATTTGGAGATTGTAACTTATATATACGCATTCATTAATGAAAATGATCAAAGAATTATTTTTTTCGGTACCGATAAATTTATAACCATGAAATTTTGGAGGACTTCTAGTTCCCGGTTTAAAATTTTGATGGATAATTGTCATCTCACTGCTCTGTTTCACTGACATATCAAACTTCTATTTGCGGGTTTCAACCTATCACGTACGAACTAACCCACCCATCACAAGCTACACTTTAACCACTAGATCAAGGGCAAAGAACATTCATACAAACATATACCCCACACGTCCACACAAACGCGGTTTAACTTTGGCTGCGTGAACTTGATCACTTTTGCAAGTTCCAAGCAAGATAAAGAATAAGAGTTCAAGTTTTTACAATAAGAGTTAACTCACAAAAAGCCCTAGTAATACAGAATGAATACTGCCTGTCTTCTGAAATCATTTTCTTTGTTTTTTGCAAAATCCCTGGAAACTTTGACACTTGGCCTTGAAACAAGGATTCATACGCCCAACATATAAGAATTTACCAGTGAGAGAGATCATTAAAAACCCGAGGACAATTAGATTGGAAAAAAACTACGAGGAGCAATCTTCTCATTTTTAAAGTTATACTTAGCACTTGGATTGAAGTGCGCACAAACTAACCATATAACAAACAAACAAAAAAAGGACAGATTCAAGTTAGAGCACGTTGTCAGGCTTTGAGGCCCCAATTTTGATAAGCAGTTCTCATTTTACAGCTGTACCTTAGTAATGTGCAGTTCAAGATTCATGAGACCACTACGCAATTCAATATTTATCAGGCCCTAATCAATTACATAAACTTGTGAAGCTCAGGTTACAAATATCAAATGCTAGAAAGATCACAAGGATTTCAAACTTAATAGTCTTTTGCTTTGAAAACCAGATATGCTACACAGAGTCAGACCACCATCCCCCAACAATAGTCTATTGAGTCAACTGCAGCACCTTAAACAAAATATAGCGTGCTTGCAGATTTGGATACACAATTATGCCTCTCCTGATCAAGTAGTCCGCAGTGGAGGAGACACCAGTATTACACCATCCCCACGAACAAATAGGAATGGAATGGTCCGCCTCGTCGCCTAAAACACAATCAGGAGAACCATTGTCAGCTGATTTTGCAACCATTAGTGTGCAGAAAGTGGAAAATCATTCTTCCCCAACGAACATTAACATACATACAACTCTTGCAAAAAGCAATCCAAAATAAACACATTCTACACCGGGCGGATCCAGGATTTCAAGAAGATGGTTGCACTATCTTGAATACTAAATCCAGGATTTAAATTTGACAGATTCAACCTTTAGATTCTTACGGGCGAAGTGCACAAGCAGCCGTTTTAGGACCCTAATTTAAAGAAATAATGAGATTTACAAAGTTTTAAAAGTTTATCCACCTCAGAATCAACTTCAGACATGCAGGTCGAAGTTGAAAATCACATCAAGTTTTCAAATTCTAACCCCAAGGTCTGAATTTGAGCTTTGGCTTTTAAAGCTTCAGACCTTCGGATATGAAGTTAGACTTTGACACCGTTGAACTTCATATCCAAAGGTCTCTAGAAGAAAAGGCAGGTTCAATCTAAAGATTGCCAAAATTAACTAAATTTAAATAGTGTTCATAAACTAAATATATTTTAAACAAGGGAACTACAAGCAGCTACGTAGTGTCATTTCTATGTTTCTTAGTGTCATTTCTATGTTTCTTACTATTGAACCAATTACACTCTTGAAATTACATGTTCAATTTTTTTTTTAGAATTTTAGTAATTTTTCACATATATCTATACTCCATATTAAAAATGTCAGGATTAGTTGAAACCAGGTTCAATTTTTTTCAACATTTTACTATTTTTTTCACATATATCTATACCTCCAAATTGAAATGTTGGGATGAGTTGAGCCAACTGACTATATGAGACATCCTCCGACCTCCATTGCTACTAGATTTAATTTTTATATTTGGCTAATGTATAAATTTTACGATTATAAAAGGAAAATAAAGATTTCAATATGTCAGACTTGGGAATTATGAAATAAAAACCAAGTAAAGAAAGAAAGAAAGACAAAGAAAAAGTACTTAATAAAACACAAGATGGACATGGGAATTGAACCTTTAACTTCAACCTCAAGCATAGAGGTGAACCCAATAACCATTCTGCCATAGGAGACTTTGATTGCACCCATATATTTAAGTAGCTTTGAAGAGATATAATATTTCTATACATGGTCTAAGGAAGGGAGCATGGATGTGCGTGAACCCACACCCCTCCCTTTGGATACACCCTTGATTCTACTACAAGTGTAATATGTCAGGTGCTGCCCATTTCATTGCATATAATTTTTAGCCAAACAGAATGTGATGCTCTGCCATTGACCGGAAATTAAATACATGCACGAAAATTAAGTTAGTGTTAAGACAAAAAAGAGGTTACTGCCACTTCAATTAGATAAAGTTAGGAATCACTACATCACTCAATTGTCATACACTGTAACTGTTGATCAATTAAATCTCATAGCATTGTTTGGTTCTGACATTAAAAAGTTCCTGGTATTTGTATTTTGTCTAGAAGTAGAAAGCTTCTCGGAACTTCAGATGGAAAAGGAGCATCTATCTTCTGAGAGCTAAAGTTCATTTCATGATATGAGCCACAACAATTGCAGAGTCTATAGCAATGGCTTGACTCCTTATCTCTTGCCCACTTAATCGATACCACCCCCTGCTGCTCAAACTGCACCAAAAATTCCACTCCCCCAACCCAATAAAATTGAAGAATGAGAAAACCACTTCTACTCATTTTTTCTTTTTTTCTTTTTGGCCGGGGGGGCCACATTCATTTACCAGAATTTCCCGCACCGCATAGCCCTCCACATGTATTTAATTAACTTCCATGCTAACTACTAAACTGAATCAACCATTCAAAACTTCTGGCTTTCTACAATAACCCCAATCCCTTTCCAGTACATTTCACCCTGCTGTACAAAGGGACACAAGCAGGGAGAGTTTTTTCCTCTAAAAGTAAATCAGGCTGACCCTTTAGTTGACCTGACACACCCTGGTCTGTGATGACCTGATATGCTGTGGATGAGATCTGAATCAGATATAGGCACATACATGTGGTCTATGGCCTTCTCTAGCATGATCAATTGCCAACAAATGTGTATAGACTATACCACGGAAGGTTTAAATGGGGAGAACAAAAGAGGATTACTTAAGTTTGTGCTAATCATAAAGTAAGTGTGAAAGAAATTCTAAGACAAACTTTCTTAACTCTCCAAAAAAAAAAAAAGTAAAAGGAAATTTAATCACCAGCCTTGTAAATCAATGTATACTCAGCATTTATTGGTTCTCAATAGCCTCACACCAGTGTCCAGCATTTAGTTCATATCCTTGTGTCCATACTTAGGGGTCTAGGAAATCAACTGCCTCAACATGTATTCTTATTTTAGACCATTATCCAAGTTCATGTAACATAAAAGGAGCAACATATCGTTTCATGTACTCATATAACTCATTAATTTACATTCAAGCCACATGAAGAATGCAATGCTTCTTAAAAATGCCCTATTTTACTTGAGATAATGGGCTCCCCCCTCCACTTCTAAATTAGGTATCTACTTTATCAGGTACAAAAAGAATAGAGGAAGAAATGAAACAAAATAAAGTGTACAAAAACGTATTGGGGAAAAAATCAAAAACACTATCTGCTGAGGAATAAGCTCTATTGGAAGTTGGGATAATTCTAAAGTGAAGTCCTACTGACGTAGGATGGGTGGCCGTCAGCCAGCTTATTGTACAGATTACTAGGTGAGTCCACTTGTCAAACATATTACAACTGAGGGTCTGATGCTAATTGGAACAATGTATTGCAATGACCAGAAAAGGGGAAAAGAAAAATATCAAGTTCAAACCAAGAAAAGAGTAGGTTAGAGAAATTAAACATACCCGAACTATCTCTTCATATGTTTCATCATCAATCTCAACTGTGGTCACAATTTCTTCAACATCACCAAGAATCATATTGAGATGCTGATCATAAGCCTGAAAAAGAAACCATACAACAGCTTGGTGTCACCTCAAAGGAATTGGTAAAATTGAAAAATAAAATACAAATCATGTATGCTTGTTAATCAAAGTGGATTTTTGGAACTTATGATGCCTGTGAAATTAACCAAGAATCAGAAGGCACAAACAAATTCTAGTATCATTCAGCGTTCTTGGTAATGCAACAACTTGACAACATTCTTATTTTCCTATTCAGGACTAAGTGACCAGGCAAACAGATATTTGAAGAAACAGGCCAACAAGAAACACAATCTCCAGTAAACAGACAAGTATCTTGTGTTTAATATAATGCCTTTGTACCTCCAAGTAGTTTTTATTGATGATGGAGACAGGTCATTTCCTATTCCCATCTCATCATTATTTGTCAAAGCTTGAGCGTCCGACCGTCTGGATGTTGACAGTAGGGAAAGATGCTTTTACATATTTGCTCTAATGATAGTCTAGTTTTATTTTGTCTGTTAGTTCCTTCCTTTCACAGATAAGGTCTCATTTCTGCATCTACTTATTTCCTATTGTTCCTATTTATCAGACATTTTATTATTCAAGAGAAAATGACAAATAAAAATATATAACATGAAAATTCAGAAAGTCTTTAAGGGAAACAAATTAGCATACACTTGGAGTTGGCCTCGATTTCCTATTATAATACCACTTTGCAAGAAGCTTCTGCCTAGAGGTTGATGGGCCAAGACTTGAAATCATATCCAGCCAATGCATTGATTTCTGCCCAATTCATATAATTACTAGTATGTGCGACTCCCGTAAAAAAATTTGGGGCTATATGAATATTGTCCAACCAATTAAACAAACTGCTATTAAGCAAATAAACCTGAACATCGTAAACCCTAGAATAAGAAGCAAAGGGGCTAAAGGTACAACATAAGCTAGCAAGATTAAATCGTAAAATACCAATTTGCATCAATATAAGGCTAAATTCTACTATTCAACAGATAAATTATCAACAAAAAGATAGACGAAACAACGGTAGTAAAAATTGGGGGAAAAGGAGTTAAAATACATGAAGTTTGCCACGGAGTTCTCTGTCGGAACGGAGTTTAACGTAGATTCTCTCGTCAAGACTGAGCCTTATGAGGTCCAATGGCTCCTTCACTGTACTCTCCTCTTCACTTCCCATTGCCTTATTTTGATTCAACTTTGTGGTTCCTTTCCCTAATTCATTATAAGGAAGTAGGCAGGGTTAGTTTGGCAGCCCCTGTCAAAGCTATAGAGTAAGCCCAAGTATAGGCCCATCTGAGCCCAATTGAGATGGAAAGTGTTGGCTTATGGAGGTGTTAATAATATATGGATTAGTTATGTATGAGGTAATCTATGTATTATTTTGTGCAGAGATTAGTTATTTTATTTTCTATCATGTATAAAATAATACACAGATTTCATCGTAACTTATACATATATTAGTTATGAGGATTTCTAAATTACAAATCGAACATTGTATTAAATTTATATATGAATAACTTGTCTCCTAACCAGCAACCAAACATGTTATTACTTACACAAAATTTAATACTCGTATAATTCACCTCCAAACCAGCTATTCAATGATCCCTTTAAGTTTCCTGTTGTGATTTAATTTTTCATGGTTCTCAATCCTTTTTCGCCGAGATGCCTTTTAAAAAGATTTTTCTTTTTATTTATGTGGGGTGATGATCATATTTCTGTTTCAATTTATACATACACACGCTTTGAATATTGAAGTGTATAATAAGTATACGGTGTTAAAATGAAAACTGGTGATAATTCTTTAAGGTCGCTTACGTATATGGCCAATACTATATCCAAAAGCATGTGTAAATACAATAGTATATATCCTACTAATTAACTACTTCATGTATAATAATATCTCTTATCTATTGAAAATTATGAATAGTTCAAATGTTTGTGAAGCTTTCCACCTTATTTGTTTTTATGAAGAAACAAATAAATTTTTTGTATGTTTATCTTAAATGATAGTTTAATATTGTTTACTTGTTGATTCTCCATAGTATAAGCACTATCACTTCTATTTATTCACACAAGATCTTTTAATAGAGACACTAGTTTCTATATACACACACAAATGAGATTCAGCTCTTTCGATAAATGTGGCTACGCTCCAGAATGTACATGTATGCATTCTAAGTTCTATGGTAAAAGAAAAGTAGGCAAATGGCAATCACTGGTCATTTCTAAATATTATCAGTAAAAGAAAATGGCCAATACCACTCATTTATATATTTTATATAATATCATAAGGAAGAAAATTTCATCAGAATACTCACTCTATTTCTCTTCAATAATTCTAAGAATATGTTTCTCTCAATCTACAACAATGTGCATTGTACTAAGATCAATCTTAATTACTGCACTTGCTTCATAAAGGTCGTATTATTTGTTACAATTCACCTTTTCACTTTAACATAAAAGTTACTTCATAACTTAGCTCTTTGTTGATTCGTTAACAAAGTCATTATTGGGTATTGATATTGGTGAATAGGAAATGATTGGAAAGAAAAATGGAGTTGTCCCACATCGGTAGTGGAAAGAAAAGTGGGAGTTCCCTCTTGCTTTATAAAATAAGCATTTGTCCCACATCGTTAGTGGAAAGAAAAGTTCTTCTACTTATAAGTAGAATTACTCCTTCTTGTCAGTAAAAGGGTTGAGGGGGAAAGGACCCCTCGCGCCGCCGCCGTCGCTCGGCTCGGCTCGGATTCGGTCAAATGATCTGATTGATTGATAATCTTTTTGGACCAAATTTTCTTTAATTTTTATT
The DNA here is from genome assembly GCA_029783415.1 of Anisodus acutangulus. Taxonomy (NCBI): domain Eukaryota; kingdom Viridiplantae; phylum Streptophyta; class Magnoliopsida; order Solanales; family Solanaceae; genus Anisodus; species Anisodus acutangulus. The sequence goes on along the minus strand of CM056495.1, from coordinate 46,922,743 downwards.
ATTTAATTAAATTAATTAACTTATCCAATCCTACCCGTTAGTGATCCTGACCCGCGACCCGATTTCTTTTCCATATTTAAATTTTTCACCAGTTTTCAGTGGCTGTTCAGAAAGATTGCAAACCTTCAGAAACAGTACTTCCATGACTATAAATTCGTTTGATTCCTCAGAATTTTACTTACGAATTTTCTGAACAATACAAACTTCTTCTTCTTCTGCACAAATAAATTATGTGTGATATACTGCCGTTGAGTGGTTCGCCGCTACCTGATTTGGAGTACTACTATTCTGGTAAGATAATCGTTCTATCCTGGAAGGGGATATTCCATCAATCTCGAGTACTGTGAGGGGAATAATTTCCTTAAGGACACACTTTGAACTAAGTGGGCTCGATTATATTCTGAAAAATTATTCTTATTTTTCAACACTGATTCTGTTTATTTTCAGTGTTTATTATTTACTGGTTTTTTTGGAATACAGATTGGTAACAATCTTAAGGAAATTATATTTTTAGATTAATCTGTATTCTGTTTTGGAGACTAAAACATGTGTGATTTTCTACTCCGTATGAAATTTCATATTCTGACTTGAAGACATATAAAAATTTCATTGGAATATTAAAGTTCATACTTGTACAACGATTTGAAGAACATAAAAACTTCATCGTTGCTGTATTCTGGTTTGGAGATTAAAACTTGTGTAGTTTTCTACTCCATATGAATATTAGTATTCTGACTCGAAGATATAAAAACTTCGTTGGAAAACTAAAGTGTCATAATTATACTGCGATTTGAAGAAATAAAATCTTCATCGTTTAAGTCTGTGATTGAATTGCTATTCTGGTTTTATTAACTAAAACAGTTTGTCAATTTGACAGTGACAAACGAATAATGGCAATTGAGATTGGAACTACCTCTGTGAATCTTTGCACTTGATTACTCCTACAACCCGTCACTGTGCCACCTACCGAGAAACATCACGAAGTTCACCGGTGCCAACTTTAAAGGATGGCAACAAAGAATGTTCTTTTGGCTTATCGGTATGCAAAAGTTCACCAGTGAGGACCCTCCCGTGCCTACCGCCGACATGCCTGACAACCAACAGTTCATGGTTACTGAGGCTTGGAAACAGGCTGATTTTTTGTGCAAATGCTACATTTTGAGTGCCTTAGAAGATGACTTGTACAACGTCTACAGTCATGATGAGACTTCCAAAGAACTATGGACTGCACTTGAAAAGAAGTACAAAACTGAAGATGCTTGCTTGAAGAAGTTTGTGGTTGCCAAATTCCTAGACTACAAAATGGTGGATGGAAAAACCGTTGGAACTCAAGTTCAAGAGCTTCAACTTATCTTCCATGACCTTATTGCTGAAGGTATGGTAGTAAATGAAGCGTTCCAAGTGGCTACAATGATTGAGAAGTTGCCGCCCTCATGGAAAGATTTCAAGAATTATCTTAAGCACAAAAGAAAGGAAATGAAGTTGGAAGATCTTGTGATTCGTCTCAAGATCGAGGAAGATAACAAAACCGCTGAGAAGAGGTACCGTAAGACTTCACCAATTGAAGGGGCAAACATCGTTGAAGATGTTGCTCTGAAAAAGAACAAGAAAAGGAAGAGGCCTTCTGGAAAGAAGAAGGATTCCAACAAGAAAAAGTTCAAGGGCAACTGCTTTAATCGTGGGAAAGCTGGCCACAAAGCCCCAGATTATCGTCTCCCGAAAAAGAACAAGGGAAAATGACAAGTCAATATGCTGGAAAAGAATGATGATATGGATGATCTGTGTGCAATGCTATCGGAGTGCAATTTGGTTGGAAACTCAAAGGAGTGGTGGCTTGATTCTGGTGCCACTCGACATGTTTGCGCTACAAAAGAAGCATTTGCAACCTATGTTCCCGCTGGACCCGAAGAGGTACTGTTTATGAAAAATACTACAACAGCCAAGGTTGAAGGATATGGGAAGATACTTCTGAAGATGACTTCCGGCAAGGTCCTGACTCTCAACAATGTTATGCACGTTCCAACAATTCAGAAGAATTTAGTTTCAGTCGGACTACTCATCAAAAACGGGTTTAAGTGCGTATTGGTTAGTGAGAAAATTGTAATAAGTAAGAATGAATTGTTCATAGGAAAGGGCTACCTCACCGAGGGTCTTTTCAAACTCAATGTAATGGTTGTTGACAGTATTAATAAAAATTCAACTTCGTCTTACTTATTGGAGTCAAATGATTTATGGCATGTTCGTTTAGGACATGTCAACTACAAAACCTTGCGCAAATTGATTAATTTAGGAGTATTGCCTAAATTCGAGTGTAATAAATCTAAATGTGAAATCTGTGCTGAATCTAAGTTTGTTAAACATCCATATAAGTCAATAGGAATTCAAATCCTTTAGACTTAATTCACACAAATATATGTGATATGAAGTCAATACCATCTCGCGGTGGGAAAAAGTATTTTATAACTTTTATTGACGATTGCACTCGATATTGTTATGTGTATTTGCTTAATAGTAAGGATGAAGCAATTGATGCATTTAAGCAATACAAAAACGAAGTGGAAAATCAATTGAATAAAAAGATAAAAATGATTAGAAGTGATAGGGTGGAGAGTACGAATCTCCTTTTGCAGAGATATGTTTAGAATATGGAATATTCATCAAACTACTGCCCCTTACACACCACAATCAAATGGAATTGCGGAAAGGAAAAACCGAACATTAAAGGAAATGATGAATGTCTTACTAATAAGTTCCGGTTTACCGCAAAGCTTGTGGGGGGAAGCTATCCTTACAGCTAACCGAATACTCAACAGGGTGCCCAATAGCAAAACACAATCTATTCCATATGAACTATGGAAAGGAAGAAAACCCAACTTGAAATATTTCAAAGTGTGGGGGTGTTTAGCAAAAGTCCAAGTTCCTTTTCCCAAAAGGGTAAAAATCGGACCAAAAACTGTGGATTGTGTTTTTATTGGTTATGCTACAAACAGCAAAGCTTGTCGGTTTTTGGTTCACAAATCGGACAATCCCGAAATTCATGTTAATACGGTAATTGAATCAGATAATGCTGAATTCTTTGAAAACATTTATCCGTATAAAACTGAATGTGAGTCATCAAGTGAAAGATCTAAACGACCGCGGGAAGAACCAAAGGAAAATACACCAAGTAAAGCGGATGCAAGGCGTAGCAAACGTCAAAGGACATCTACTTCATTTGGACCAGATTTTGTGACATTCTTGCTTGAAAATGAGCCTCAAACATTTAAAGCAGTGATGTCTTCTTCTGATTCAACATTTTGAAAAGAGGCAGTCAATAGTGAGATTGAATCAATTTTGAACAACCATACATGAGAGTTGGTTGATCTTTCTCCTGGAAATAAACCTTTAGGATCAAAATGGATTTTTAAAAGAAAAATGAAAGCTGATGGCACTATTGACAAATATAAGGCAAGACTTGTGGTCAAAGGTTATAGACAAAAAGAAGGACTTGATTACTTTGACACATACTCGCCGGTAACAAGAATAACATCTATTCGGGTGTTAGTAGCACTGGCGGCCGTATATGGTCTTGATATCCATCAAATGGATGTCAAGACAGCTTTCTTAAATGGAGAATTGGAGGAAGAAATTTACATGGAACAACCTGAGGGCTTTGCGGTTCCTGGTAAAGAAAGGAAAGTGTGCAAACTTGTGAAGTCACTTTATGGACTTAAACAAGCACCCAAACAATGACATGCGAAATTTGACCAAACAATATTGGCAAATGGATTTAAGATTAATGAGTGTGACAAATGTGTTTACATTAAAAATACTCCAAATCATGAAGTCATTGTTTGTTTATATGTTGATGACATGTTGATAATGAGTAGAGATATTACCGATGTAAATGCTACGAAGCGTATGTTAGCTAGAAAATTTGATATGAAAGACTTAGGAGTCGCTGATTTGATCTTAGGCATCAGAATTTATAAAACTCCACAAAGTCTAGCATTATCGCAGTCTCATTATATTGAAAGAGTACTTGACAAGTTTAAGTATTTAAATTTCAATGTTGTAAAGACTCCAATTGATGTAAGTTTTGCACTTCAAAATAATAAAGGTGAAAGTGACTCACAATTGGACTATGCACTAGTTTTGGAAAGTTTGATGTATATCATGAATTGTACACGACCAGATATAGCATGTGATATAAGCAAGCTGAGTCGATTCACGAGTAATCCCAATCAAACTCATTGGATGGCAATGAAACGAGTCTTGGAGTATTTAAAACACACCCAAGACTATGTTTTGCATTATAACAAATATCCCGCCGTGATCAAAGTATATAGTGATGTAAATTGGATCGCCGGATCATCTGAAGTTAAATCCACGAGTGGTTATATTTTCACAATTGGGGGTGGATCAGTGTCTTGGAAATCATCAAAACAGACATGCATCGCCCGCTCTACAATGAAATCTGAATTTATAGCTTTAGACAAGGCCAGTGAAGAAGCTGAATGGCTCCGAAATTTCTTAGAAGATATTCCATTCTGGCCCAAACCTTTGGCTCCTATATGTATACATTGTGACAGTCAAGCAGCAATAGGTAGGTCAGGGAGCGTAATGTACAACGAAAAATCTCGTCACATACGACAAAGACACAATACCGTTAGACAACTCCTCTCTAGTGGCGTTATCACGATTGATTATGTAAAGTCAAGAGATAACGTGGCGGATCCGCTTACAAAAGGCTTATCTAGAGAGGGCGTTAGTAGATCATCAATAGGAATGAGGTTAAGGCCGAGGACAAGTCATCATGGCGGTAACTCTATCTAGCAGACTGGAGATCCTAAGAGCTAGGTTCAAGGAGATCAAACAAAGTTGTGACTGACGGTTCAACATTGTCAAATAACTCAACCCATTCTCGGATGAAGACAATGTTCAGAAATAAGGATAAAACCTTATGCATTGTTAATGAGTTAATAAAGCATTAATGTTCTTTAATGATTATCTAAATCTGACAGTGTATGACCAGATAATGTGGCTATAGGACCACATGCTTAGAAATCACATATGTGAGTGTTAAGTGTAAGCCGTTTTAAAGGAGAATGACAGTGAAGGCCCATTCTCTACGCATCTCATGAAACCAGGATGTGTTCATGGCTGAAACGAACACAACCGTGAGAACCATAAACGGTTGAGGGTTGATTATGTGACTTATGTTGTCTAGGTATACAACAAAGTTCGACGGTTCAAAGATATCAAATCTACCGATTGATCGAGTAAATCCGATATAAGTTTACTGCGGAAAGTTCAAAGGAAAACCTACTTATCCAGATGCAGTCAATTCTCGCTTGTATATCACACCTGTCCGCGTTTTTATATTATAGTCATTCCCCATTCATGTGGGGGATTGTTGGGTATTGATATTGGTGAATGAGAAATGATTAGAAAGAAAAGTGGGAGTTGTCCCAAATCGGTAGTGAAAAGAAAAGTGAGAGTTCCCTTTTGCTTTATAAAATTAGCATTTGTCCCACATCGGTAGTGGAAAGAAAAGTTCTTTTACTTATAAGTAGAATTACTCCTTCTTGTCAGTAAAAGGGTTGAGGGGGCGAGGACCCCTCGCGCCGTCGTCGCTCGCTCGCTCGACTCGGCTTCGGCTTCGGCTTCGGATTCAAATTCGGATTCGGATTCAGATTCGGATTCGGATTCGGATTCGGATTTGGTCAAATGATCTGATTAATTGATAATCTTTTTGGACCAATTTTTTTTTAATTTTTATTATTTAATTAAATTAATTAACTTATCCAATCCTATCCGTTAGTGACTCGACCGCGACCACGTAGGATCCGTGTCGACCAGCGACCGATTTCTTTTCCATATTTAAATTTCCCACCGCTTTTCAATGGTTGTTCGTAAAGGTTGCAAACCTTCGTAAGCTTGATACTTCCATGGCTATAAATTCGTTTGATTCCTCAGAATTTTACTTACGAATTTTCTGAACAATACAAACTTCTTCTTCTTCTGCACAAATAAATTATGTGTGATATACTGCTGTTGAGTGGTTCGCCGCTACCTGATTTGGAGTACTACTATTCTGGTAAGATAATCGTTCTATCCTGGAAGGGGATATTCCATCAACTTCGAGTACTGTGAGGGAAATAATTTCCTTAAGGACACACTTTGAACTAAGTGGGCTCGATTATATTCTGAAAAATTATTCTTATTTTTCAACACTTATTCTCTTTATTTTCAGTGTTTATTATTTACTGGTTTTTTTGGAATACATATTAATAACAGTCATCACCTAATTAATTTTGGAAAATTAAGAAATCATTTCTTGAAGGTTATTTTGAATATCTTTAAATTATCAAAAACGGGTAAAGGTCCTTGTGATCTCCCGAGGAAGATATTAGGCACTTCAGAAAAGATCCGCAAAATGTAGTTGACCTACGAATTTAACTATTTTGTGGCTAAAACAATACAACTTGTTTGACAAAAGGAGTTTATAAGGATTTTATTCGAAAATAATTTATTTAGCATTTAGTTTGTAAATTTTTTTTTTCTTAAAAAATAATGTATATGAGTTCTAGAATTTGAATTAAATATTTAATCAAACTTCTTACGCCTTCATGAATTTCTTTGTTTTGATAACTTTAAAAAATGTATGTAACATCCCAAAATCATTTAAAAAGTGTCGAGTCTTGATCCATTGACCCCTTTTTTTATGAAATGATCCATTTTTATTTGTCTTACAGAAACGTTAAGGCTATAGACTTGATCATCATAGTCTATTGTTAACCATCTATTGTTATATTTTTCGATCACACAAAATATTAACCATCTATTGTTATATTTTTCTCATATATAAACCATCTTCTTCTTGAGTTAGTTACACCATTTGAAGTCGGAAAATTTAGCTACAAGATGGCCGGTGGAGGATTTTCGAACTCCGGTCACGGAGGAACACATTTTGAGGCTAAAATTACACCTATTGTTATCATTTCTTGTATTATGGCTGCCACCGGAGGACTTATGTTTGGTTATGATGTTGGAGTTTCTGGTAATTTACACTACTCCATATTTTCATTTTCTTCTTTTTCTAAACTTGTTTTGATAACTAGAAGGGTCTGGCCCATTTTCTGCTATGCTGCGAATGTTTGGGCTTTGGCCCAAAATCTTTTTTCTTTCTGCTGGTGGCCCAACAAAAAATGCAGGAAAGGAGTTCGTCGGACTCATGCGAGAATTCATACATGTTGAAAAACAGTGATGCGGAAGTCAATTCCTCCACCAACAACGAAATATTTCTCTCGAACGAAGTTAGATTTTCAAAAGTTCAAAATATGATCATACCTAGAGAGCTTAGTACCGAAATTTCTAAGCTCTTTATCAAATGTTTCGATTCAAACCTCTGAAATTTTGTGGTCTAGAAGATGAAATATGGTTCTTATTTAAAAAACATCAAAATCTAGGGTTTGAAACTCAAAAACAATGTAGGAATGCTGTAGGGCTGGCCAACGGGACGGGTTCGAGGAGGGTCAGGGCGGGACGGTGGGGGTGGGATCGGGACTAGCGGGGCGATACTGGTGGGTTCTACCAGTGTCCCGTCCCATCGTTAAAGCGGCCCGGTATTTATCGGGGCGGGGCGGGGCGTGATCGGGTTTTTTTCGATTTTTCTTTTTTACACTTAATTTTAAAAAATAACATACAAACAAGATAGTGTAATAAAAACATCTCAAGACTGCTTTTGTGTCTCTTATATTATTTAATAGAAATATGATTTTTTTGTAATACAATTGTCAAAATTGCAACTTTATGGTGTTGAAAGTTGTAAATAACATAGTAAAATTGCAATTAAAAAAATTACATATTTAAAAACACATTTTCTAATTTCTTTATAATTTCTTGTGGTTTTTCGGTTGGAATTGGTATTTGTTTGTCAAATTACTCGACGTCGCTTCCACCTCCGTTGGATAAGATTTCGTTGTAGTTTTCGTCTTCTTCTTCGTTGATCTCCGGTTGACCGCACCTTCTTCGCTCCGCTCTTATCCAATCTCTGAATAATACTGCAATCTCCAAGCTGTCTCAAAATAACGAGTCTCTATGCTCTCCTATTTGAAATCTGTCGGCCGAAAAAATGCTTTCAAACGCTGTTGATGACGCTTGAATGTTCAATACATCTCGGGCCATCTTTGACAATGTCGAAAATATCTTCTCATTCTCCCTCCAATATTTCAACAAGTCTTCACGTCCTTTTTCATTGAGAATTGCTTGGTACGGTACAACACCCCGCAAAATAAAAACATCGAACTTGCTAACTTGGTTAGTAGTGTTACCACTATACATTCTACTTCTAAGGCTTTCAATACTAGCCGCAGAAACAACATGTCTTTTTTGAGGTTGTGTTGAACAAGAAGAAGATAGTATGAAAGTTGGTTGGTTGCTAGCACTTTCTTGTTGGTAATACCTATATACTTTTTGCATTCATCTTGTATGCTAGACAACACTTCTTCTTTAGGTTGTTCAATAGGTGGTGAGTCATTTGGATTTTTGAGAGTTTAAGGAGGTAGTACTGCTATACAATCATAAATAGTTTCAATAAGTGTTTTACAACCGTCTATTTTAATAGTCGGGTTTAAAGTAAATAGTTACAACCGTAATCATACGTTTCAATCCTTCCATTTTAATTTTACAAATAGATAATTAACGTAAATGAAATTAAGTGCGCTAAATAAAATAAAGAAACAATAATAATTTAATGAAGGAACGAATGTACCAAACGCCGACGTAACGTCGACGTGTAATCGAGAGGTTGAAATCAGTTAGTTGCCAACTTCACTCCCAAATGAATAAATAAAATTGAATATTTAGTAGACAAGGTAGACTTGTAGAGAGATAGATTGAGAGATTGTAGGAAGATTTGTGAGAAAGATGAAAAGAAAAATGAGGTATTTATAGTTGAGAAATTGGGTTAAAGTGTAAATATAATAACTTAAGGATTAAAAATAAATATTAATGGGGTAGGAGGTCAAAAATGGCCGTTGCACAACGACCAAAATATAAAATGATCGTTGGTGCAACAACTATTTTGTGAAAAGCGGAGGGGTCGGGACAGGTCTGGCGGGACTGGGGCGGGCTGGGCCTAGGTCCCGTCCCGATACAGATTTTTTTTATAGCGGGGTAGGGGGCGGGACCGGGCCGACCCGTCCCGCCACCCATAGAATGCTGTGAGATTTAGATTTGAAACTGTTCATTTGAAGTCCGAATTCAAAATTTGAATTTCAATATGGGAAAAAGAAATAGATGAATAAAAGGAAGAGAAATTGATCTTAAATGTGTTGTCCGAAATTCTACTTCTAAAATTTATCTCTTTTTTCTTTGTGGCCGAACATTGGTGTTGAGGAGCTCAAAAGGATATCCAAAACCCATTCTCAATCAAAATTGCCACTGAAAAAGAATAAAAAATGACGACAAGTGGAAGTGGAAAATTTCGAATTGTACCATGGGATATCAACAAGAGAAGGCCTAAGATGATGCGTTAACGAGTTCACATTATTGTATTGCAAGATGATTCTACAATTGTTAAATAAAATAAAAAAAATTGCTCATAAACTTGCACAATCCAATTGTTTTTATATGATGTCTAATTTTGGACCAATTAGTTCCATTCATCCCAATATCGATGGTTTTTCATTTTGGCCCATTAATTCCATTCCTCATTCGGCCCATTAGTTAACCAAAACCTATATAAAGATCGACCCCGTAAATAATGGTTTTATTAGGGTTCTCTGCACTTTAGATTTGGTTGTTCATTTATATAGGCTTCGGTTAACTAATGGGCCGAAGGAGGAATGGAACTAATGGGCCAAGATGGGGAAGCTAAGGGGAATCGATCTTTATTATCCAAAGATGTATG